>VZRJ01008870.1:613111-686626 GCA_013397565.1 Ptilonorhynchus violaceus | reverse complement strand
TACTTTCCACCCCCTCCCCCCCTCCCCCCCCACCCTTAACTTCCATTCATCTTTCCTTAGGCAGCTCTTCTTGAATAGCATGTACTGCCACAGTGCTTCCACTTTGGTAAATTCCACAGTGTGAGCTGGCTCTAAGTGTAAATTGATTTGCAAAATCAAATTGTTTTATGAGTTGTTTAGCACATTCCTCTTTTGAGTGAGACATTTCTTAAAAGTAGGGAGGAAAAAAGTAAGCATAGAAGTTTCTACTAGATTTTTTTTTAAAGCTCTTGTCTTCATGTAGTTCATGCTGAAATAGTTGAATTTCCAACATATTGGCTGTATAATCTGTTTTGCATGGGATTAAGGCTTTTTTCTCAGCCTCCCCAAACCAGTGTGATTGAAAGCCCTTCAACATTTTCAATGTTTTCTACTTTCTTTACTATCACCTGAATCCAGGAGAAAATGCTTGGTAACAAATGGAAAAAACCTACACAAAATGATCAAGCAACCCCCCTTCCTATCTCTTTAATCAAACAGATCAATTTAATTTTTAGGTCTTTTTTGCCTCCCTGCCATGCATGATTTTCAGGAAGCAACTTTGTTCCATATATGTGGCAAAAAAAAAAAAAAGTAGAACCCAAGACCTGTTTCTTATAGCTGTAGACTGGTGCTTTAAACAGAGACAACCAACAGGTTAACTGATCAGTTGTTGCTTATAGAGATAACGATTTATGCAAGTAAAACTTAAGAGCTCTGGATAAAATTTTGTACTCCTGATACAACTGCCAGTGATTCTCCAGAGTCACCTGTGTGAAAGCAGGAAGCTGCATTTTTTGGATATAAGGGATGTGTACAGTGCCAGAAATGGTCCAGCTCCTGCCAACTTGCCTGCAGGGTTAGCTGGGGGATACAAGTAGAGCGACTTGTCAGCTGGCTTCTCTCTCTGCAGATCTGACTATTTCAGTCCTCTAGTAATGAGCGGCAGCTGATGGCACATGCTGGAGATATGGGTTTATTCTATAGCTTTTTAGGGTTTAGTACATCTGACCTGCATTCCTGTTCTGGTGGTGTGGGAGAAATGTTAAAGACTATGGGTTTAGAGTTTGGCACAGTGTGCAAGTGATTTGTCTAAATTCAGAAAGCTGCTTCTTGGAGCTTCTCAGAATCAGAGAATACTCTGAGTTGGAAGGGACCCACAAGGATCATTGAGTCCAGCTCCTGGCCCTGCACAGGATAGCCCCAAGAGTCACACCTGAGAGCACTCTCCCAGCACTTCTTGAACTCTGTCAGGCTTGGTGCTGTGAGCACTTCCCTGGGGAGCCTGTTCCAGTGCCCAACCTCCCTCTAGGTGAAGAACCTTTTTCTAATATCCAGCCTAAACCTTCCCTGACACAACTTCAGGCCATTCCCTTGGGTCCTGTCTCTGGTCACGAGAGGGAAGAGATCAGTGCCTGCCCCTCTGCTTTACCTCGTGAGTAAATTGTAGACTGTAGGTCTGTACCAGTTAATTACTGGTACAGAGGTTCTAGACCAGTTAATAAACAGATTTGTTAATTGAGGCTCCTAGGAAGAACAGCACTTCCTATGTACATGCTACACATGGATTATTAATCTTACCAGTTCTGGCCAGTCTCTGAACATAAATGTCAGATTTAGTTACAATTAATCCTTTCAGCTGATGCATCAAGACATTAAGCTATACTGGTAGTTCAGTTTGCATCTTTGGTAGCCAGTCTGGTGTAAAATAAATTTTCCTTTGACACTGCATCCTACATTTATCTAGCTAGTGAGTGTTTGGTAGTTGCATTTCACCTTCACTTAATTGAGAAATAGCAATCAAATTACTTGAAATTAGTTCCGTTTCTTTCATTACTGGTAATACCATCTATCAATCAAAGGATAATGCTTCAAACTTACTTTACTTTGTTAATGCTGCTTATAGTCCATCTTACACTGTAAACTACTCATGTGGAAAACCAGTAGATTTCTACATAATTTTGTTTTCATAGTGATTGTGCAAGTTGCAATCACAAAATACCAGAGTTTAGAAAGTGTTTCCAAGAAAAAATTGCTGGAAGGAATGCAAGATAAATCTTTACATCTTAGAAAACCCCACAGGATTGCCTTAACTTTGTCTATACTCTGGCTTTCATGTGAAGTGAATGTTTCTGTAGTTATGTGCCTCAACATGATATATATAAATTGTGAAACTCTTTGTAGCTCTGGTAAATAGGTGAAGACACTAGGCTTTTTGGGTTTTTTTGGTGGAGGGAGTTTGGTTTTTGTTTTGATCAGATGGCTTTCTTCCTGAATAGTTTTGTGTGGTGTTTTGGTTTACCATGTCTTGTTTTTTAAGGGTTGTATAACTATTGAAGATGCCCAGACAGTAATTCTTAATGCACCCAAAGAGTCTTCTGCAATGAAAAATAGTGAAAGAGGGATTGGTCATGCTGTGCACAGCTTCACCTTTTCTCAGGTAGGCAAAATTGTTTCAAATTTTTAGTTTTGTTTTTTTTTCACTGTAATGAAAGCTCATTTTTGTGTTATACTGTGCAAAGTGATTTTACTTCTTTTAATTACATGTAGTGGTACTTGCCTTAAAAAAAAAAACCAACCTGCTTATTAATTACTGATAAGCTGTCAAGAAAGCTGTATTACAATGGAGATGCCTATTAGCTGAGACAAGGAATCTTCTTTGGCAGGTCTTTGGTTTTCTGTGATTTGGTGCTATAGAAGCTTCTTGTAAGCACAAACTTCCTGTGGTTCTGTTGTTCCTGCAGATGCTCTCATCTGGGAAGTGTTACAGGAAAACTTAGATTTGTAAGAATTTATGTAAGCATGTATTTAGGAACTTTTGAAAGAATAGCAGCTTAACTGCGTAAACCTTCCATACTGAAAGTAAATTTCTTAACTCTATTGCCTACTGCAAGAAATTCTGTTCTTACAGTATCAAAAGATAAACAATTCCAGAGATTGAATCATTTAGACCGTTGTAATGCTGATTTTTCTCATCAGTTGTGGGTAACAGATGCAGAGTGAGAAAGGGAGTTTTACATCACCGGCAGAGCTCTTGAAAGTATCCACTGAACAGCATGTGCTCAACAGCATTCTCAGCAGTTTATTTTAGGAGTAGGAAAATATTCAAAAATGAGTACAAGCCTGAGTGCCTCTCAGAATTAAGCAGGCATCCTGTGAGAACTCAACGTTTTCTATTGAATCAGAAGGGGTTCAAGCAAGACAGGAAACTAAGCTGGTATCTTCTACCCAGCTTGCTCTGAAAAATTAGTCACTATTAATCAGTGCTTAATATTTTGGTTTATTGAACTTCTTTGTGCCATTTGTCACTCCTTCTTTTTCCCTTTCTTCCCCTTATCCAAGGTCTTTGGACCAGAAACTACTCAGAGTGAATTTTTTGAAGGTTCAATGAAAGATATAGTAAGAGCATATGTTAATGGAGTGAACGGACTGGTGTTTACTTACGGGGTTACAAATGCAGGCAAGACATTCACTATCCAAGGTATATAATATTTTCATGTGTAGAAACCAAGTCAAAACCCAATGAGAAGCTCATGTGAATGTCTACATTTAATTTTTTAATATTTTTAAGGGACTCCAAAAGATCTTGGTATTTT
Source organism: Ptilonorhynchus violaceus (assembly GCA_013397565.1). Taxonomy (NCBI): domain Eukaryota; kingdom Metazoa; phylum Chordata; class Aves; order Passeriformes; family Ptilonorhynchidae; genus Ptilonorhynchus; species Ptilonorhynchus violaceus. The sequence goes on along the minus strand of VZRJ01008870.1, from coordinate 683,012 downwards.
ACCTCGCTCACTTGATGTGATTTTTAACCACATAAGGGGAAGACATTACCTGAAGATGAACTTCAAGCCATATTTGAGCAATGACGTTAAGAAACTAGAAGATGCACAAGTTAAGCAAGAAGAAGCCTTAAAAACTGCTATTCTTGCATCACTGAAAGAGGTCAGTGACCAAATGCTTCTTAAAGCTGTTCTGTATGACAGGAAGTTTTAAAAATATTTATTCCACTATTCATTCTTTATATATATCTATGAATCTACAGTGTCCATACTTGGTGAACCTTGGAATAATAAGACAATTGGCTGGTTTTGGAGCTCAGGGTAAACTGGAAGAACTTTCTGCAGCACACAGTTCAGACCAAAAACCACTGAAAGCCAAAATCTCAATTTCTATAAAGGAGAAGTCTCCTCTTTAGAGGACCAGTTCTGACACTGTGGTGACAGTAGCCTTTGAAAAATCTGAGATCTGTAGGACCTATCTAAAACCTGCTTCTTGTTAAGTGGCTCTTGTAGGTCAGGTTCCCAGGCTGGATCTTGGTACAATCGTTCAAATGCTGGTACTAGCTCAGGAGAGATGATGACAATGTCTTAGTAGGAGTAGTGAAGAAGGCAAGAAGAATCCCTTTTGGCAGAAGACAGTCTTAAGGCAGATTAAAAAGTTTATAAACCTGTGATTTATGTAACTCCATAAAGAAACTTTCTGATTCAGCAAGTGAAATGAGATGCCACAAAATCAATGCCCTAAAAGAATCCCAGTCTGCTTTGGAGGATAGTATGTATCTTTAACTGTGCTCTGAAGACTGTAGGTAGAATAGAGAAGTCTTTACTGTGGCAGCCTCCTGTTCTTATTATCTAGTAATTCCTGTTTCCACTGTAAGAAACAGTCTCACCAGGAAACGGGCACCCTTGTGCCTGTGACTATTCTATATCTTTAGGTCCAGTTGCAACTTGTCGTGAGATGTCTGGCTTTATTCCTTTTGTTCAGAACATTTCAGTCTGAACTGCGATTCTGTGCATTTAATCCCAGAATGCTGTAGGCTCAGCTGGTTATCATTCAAAGCAACTCTGAATGAATTCTGGAAGGTATAGAAATAATGATTGACTGGGTTTTCTTTTTTCCGTGGTCTTTAATACTAACATTGTTTAAGTACTCCGGTTAACCCTGAAAAAATATCTTTCTATGAATCAAATTCGTATGTAATATTCCACTCTAAATTCTGTTGCTTAATTTAAACAGTGCAAACCAAGACTTTGTGTAGTCCGAGTCTGGTTAATTCTTGAGGAAATATCTCAGGTGAAAAATCTAAAAGATTCTAAAGATTACATATTTATTTTGAAAGTGTCTCTGAGTGTGTGTATGTGCAGGGTATGGGGGGTCTTAAAGAAAAATTGAGATTGTTGGGAGGATAGTAGGTAAATATCTTTAAAAATTTTATGGAAGCTACAGCCTTAGAAAGAGGAACAAGCAGGAGCCTAAGCTCTGGAACAGGAGGTCAAACATCTTACTTTGAAGATAACTCTTTACAAATATTTCCTTCTATTAAATTACAGTCTGACTTATTAATAGCTTAGTTACTGAATGTTGCAGTAGGTGATCTAGATGCTGGTGCAGTGCAGTGAAAATCAAGCAACGCTCCACCATCAGGAAGAAAAGGTAAAAATGCATCAGGAAACTATTACATGACAAGAGCTGGTTTATGTGTTACAATGCTTCCACAGAGATAGCTCAGTAATCCCCAGCTCTGAAGCTGTGCTTCTTGATAGCTTGTGAATGAATAGCATCACTGTTTGGATGCTCTCTCAAGCTTGTAATCTGAGAGCAGATATGATTTGGTGGGCTCGGTTTCAGTTTATACGGATTTCTGTAGGCTCACTCCCCAGGCTCAGCTTACAAGTCATACAGAAAGCACTTGCTGTTCCTTTCACTCTGTTTTAACTGCTCTGACTTACTGAGCACTTAATGTTCTGCTGTTCCTGTTCTGTGTGCAGTACTGCTGCAGCCACTCTTGCTTAGCATGGTTCACACCCTCTTTCTTTCCCTTTCCTGGTTCTATTCATGGGATTAAATACTGTTTTTTATTGGATTGAAAGTTGCTTTACTTGCATTCATATTCCCACCTGTCCTTGTATTTTCTGTTAAATGTCAGCTTCAGTTGTTGTCAAACAATGTTAGTTCCTGTTCCCACATGTTATCAGGCAGTAATCTTCATGCTCTTTTTCTGTATCTTATCTTATGGTTTGAAGAACAGTATAGCAACATAGTTAATTCACTCAGTTTTGTCACAATAACAAAATTTACAAAATCTTACACATGCACAAGTAATGTGGTACTGGATTTTCTAAATTTCATTGCATTTTTGACATGCATAGATGAGATACCATGTGTGTCAGCCCATATCTTGCTTTAGAGTTCTTTGTACTTCACAAACAATGAACAGAATCCATGCTGTGGTTTTGCTTCTATCTATTCAAGAAACACAATTGTATAGATGGTGCAGTCTTTGCAAAATGATCCCTTGTATGATTTTGTTATAGTTCTATTTTATGCTATTTATCTTTAAAATGGAAGATCTGAAAATACGGCTTTGTACTTTTCTGTTTGTAAAAATTCTGGTGTGGATATACCAAGTGGGTAACATCAGCATCGGTAGTTGATCCATAACCAACTTGGGGCTGTGTTTGAGTAGCTAAAACACTAAGGTTTACTCCTCTGAATCTGTTCCCTTTCACTGCAGGATGACCCTCTCTCAGGATTGGGTTTTGGGAAATCAGAGTGAATGTCCTGATTTATGTGGGGCTATAAGTTGTGGAGAGGGAGATAATATGTAAAGATGTTGGAATCTAAATAATGGGAGTTGCTACTTGGTTACACACTTTTTCCAGAAGTAACTTGAAGCCTGTGCTTTGGTGAATCTTGGCAAGTGTAAAATAATGCTGTTGATGTAAAAAAAATTCAGCAAATATGTGTATTTAAAGAAACTATGCTGTTATCTATTTTTAGTGGTCTTTTATTTGAATCTGAATTAAAGCAACATGGAGTCTTGGTTTGTCATAACTATAAGTTTGCCCATTACTCCTGGAGGAAATCTACTTCTCCAGTTCTTTTGGATGACTGAAGCACTGTTCAGACTTGTCCAGTAGCTCATAAAGGCATTTTGGGCTGTTGCAGTCTGACAGAATCTTGTTTCTCCCAGGACTGTGAAGTTAAGTTTCCTATGTTAGCAGCAGTTGGCCACCAAAACAGGTTGCTGGGACAAGCAGTGAGCTATCATCCTTGTGACAGAGCATTTATTGATTATAGTTCATTGCTATTAAAAACATTTCACTTGCAGCTAGATTAAGGGTGGCCTAATACTTAATACTACTTCAATATTTAAATCTTTAGTACTGAAATTGCTGTAATTTTAAACTTCTGCTTTTTTTCATTATCTGTTCATGTGGACATAATGTCTCTTATTTTCTCAAGGAGACAGAGAGTATCTCAAATGCTATAACAACTATCTGTGATATGAAGTCATATTCTTCTCACTGTGCTTCAGACAATCATCCTTCTAACTCCCTAGGTAAAGAGGAAAACTTTTCTGTGGGGTGCGGGGGGAATAATAGGAATTTAGACATGTAAGTGGGTACCTATCAGTGGATTAAAAAAATCCATATACTATAGTGCAAAGTAAACATATATGTAGTTTTTGACCAAATTTTTGTGTCTCAACTCTGGAGAAAAAAACAAGTATGTAAAAATATTTTGATAGTTTTGCTCCTTTTGGGGAAAGAGGGATACTTATTTCTGCAAGGATAATGTATAAACTGGTGGAAGCTTGTGGTAAAGCGGGGCCAACAGTTTATAACTGGGGCATATTCTGGTGACAGATGATTGCTGAGAAATTTGAATATTCTTGGGTAAAGCCAAAGCTATTTATGTGTATCTAATTGTACAACACAGATGTATCTAAGCCTCCTTTTAGCAGATTCTATAGATCCTGTTAGAAGGTTCTATATACTGAATTAAAATCTATCAATAAGTTGTTTGATCTGTGAACTCTTTCTGTTTTGTGTTAGCAGAGAAGAATTTTGTTCCACTTGACATTCATAGGACTAATATGCAGCAAAGAACACAAGCATCTGTGTGGATTTCCTTTTGTGAAATTTATAATGAATATGTGTATGACCTATTAAATGTATTATCTACATCAAAAACTCAAAGGCGCAAAGTTTTAAGAATTTGTGAGGATCAAGGAGGAAATTCTTACATTAAAGGTAATAATACTGTATTATGACCCAGGCAGTTTCACAGAATTTCTCTGTTGATCAGAAGTATGTAAAAGGTCTCTTTTTCACAGATTTAAAGTGGATTAACGTTCAGAGCACTGAGGAAGCCTGCAGACTACTCAAAATAGGAAACAAGAACCGAAGCTTCGCTTGTACTAGAATGAATGAGCAATCAAGTAGAAGGTTTGTTCCTCTAGTTATAAGCACAATCTGGCCCTTTTGAGGGGAAGGGAGGAGACTTTAGAATATGTGTGAAATGAACCACTCTTCAGTAATACTTTAATACTTTCCTTGATTATTCTGGTTTTGTTATGAAATTCTCTCTGAAAGAAAACTAGGAGAGACTCTATGACTTTAATAATAACTGGATTTGGGTGCTATTCATGTCTTTGGACAACCAAAAAGATCAAATCGCATTCATTTTTGAGTGCCAGCAGGGCTATACGTCTTGGCAAATGCTAGTGGTGCTGAGTGAGAATGGCTGTGTGAGGATGTTGAGGGAAAAGCTGGCTAATTTTTCATTACTGGCAGTATAATTCTTGGAAACCTGGAGCCTGTCACTAGGGGATGTAAGAAGGAGCAAGTCATGTGGTATCTTGCAGTGCTGCTAGATTTTCTAGATGCTTTTAGATTGCTGTGTTCAAACTGAGCTTACTTGGTATCTTAAGAATTAAACTCTTGGCTTTTACCCAGCTCTGGACAGGGATCAGGGAGAATCTGGCTTTTGATGGAGTGGGAGGAAAGAGAGAAGGTGGTATAATTTCTACTGAAAATTCCTCCTTTCTTGATTTTAAAGACCTCTTAATTTGTCTCTTAAGTGTGGAAGAGTCATGTTGTATTTTTAGCTAATATAATCATGTTACTAAACCTGCTTTTTTTCCTCTAAAAAGCAAGAGTTGTATTGTTCTGTATTAGCTAAAGACAGCTGCTGTTAAATTTCATGCTTTCCTGACAGAGTTTTATGCCTAGAATGCCCACTGCTTTAAGCATGTACTAGAGAAGTTTGTGTTCTCTGCTTCCTGCCGTATCAGATAAACTGAGGACAGGGCACTTCTGGTTCTGTGACTTTTCTCTTTGGTTTCAGACAGCATGTCCACTGCCTTTGTAGCTTGTTGTGTAAACCAGTTACTGGATTTTCAAGTGTTACAAATTCAACCTTTTTGAAGAATTATTTCAAAACCAACCAATTAACTGTGCATATTGAAGTAGGCAAAATTACAGGACTGTTGAACCTGAACTGAGTTGAGATACTGCTGAAGTTTCTATATGAAGTGGCTACCGGAGTACTCAGCTTTTGATTAGTAGACTTTAGTGAACTGGCTTGGTTTTTTTCTCCAAGACAGTTTGTAGGCTTCATGTGATATTTTTCCTTTTCCTGTATGGAAAGAAATAAAGTCACAAAATACAGCTTTGATTGCTGCGTTTTGTTACTGAATGAATGCATTGCAAAGGTAACTAATGTATTAAGGTAATGAATGAATTAATGCTTCTTCTTTCTTCAGCACTGAGCTTTCTGTAGCATACAAATTTTACTTTACTTCAGTGACTGCTTAATTTTCATAACTGATTACTAAAAAGGACTTCTTTCCATTCCAGTCACAGTATATTTTCCATCAGGCTGCTAAAGCTAACTGATGAGCATCAGCCGCATGTTCTTGGAGTATCAGAGTAAGTCAATGCTTCATGTGATTACCAGAATGTAAATATTTCAGAAAAGTAGATAAGGTGTAAGCATGCTAAACTGGTGAACTTTCAAATAATAAAGAAATCGTCTGAGAGCTGAGAAGGAGATCAGAACTCCACTGAGCACATAAACTGACTGAAAGCTCGATAGGGACAGGCACAGAAGTGTTTTCTTGCCTCTTACTCTGTGAAGGTTTTGCTGGAGCAACCCTGTCAGTAGTGTATAAATTGAAGGAAATACGTATATTGTCTTACATAATGGGGAGGTGGTGGCAGAGTAGCACTGTGTAGCACCACACTGCATGTTCTGGTAGGCAGAATTCAGGTGTCTGGCTGATAGAAACTGATCTCTGCAGCTGGAGTGCAGCAGTGCTGAAGGCCCAAGGTGCAAGGTATGCCAGTGTACCTTCCTACTCTGGGATCAGACTAGAGTTTATGGGTCAAATGTTTGTGGCAACACATTTGGTATGATCCTAGAATGCAAATTAAAATCTATCATCCCAAAAGAATGCGGGTGACATCCTCTGAGACTGCTCCATGGTCCAATGTACAGTAAGAGGGAATCATCAAGATTTGCTTAAAAACTGTTCTCCATTAATATAAAATACTAATACAGGTGCACCCTGTGAGAGCTTAGATGGTGCTGAGTCCTTGCACTTAAGTCTCTGTTCTTTTATGGTTTAGAAGAAGCAGCCTAATCTTCTGGCTTGATGCCATTTAGATAGCTTTTTTTGGGTGGTGTGGTTTTTTTCGTTTTGATTAATTGTCCATTTAGCTTGATACAGAAAAATGAAGACAGCCTGTACCAAAATGTTTTAGCTCAGTACTAGCTCCTACTGATTTCTCTCTTGTCTCTGCTGAGCAGAGATGGTAATAAATATACCTTGCTGTGAGATAACACCTTTTAATGTCAGATGTTACAGTGATAAATACTCCTAAGAAAAGATAACTTGAGAAAATGACTGCATCTGTATTTTCTTTGCTGTTCCCTGTCATAGTGTATTCCCCTGGCAAAGCTTGCAGCAGCTGTTAGGTGAATGACAGAGTTTGTATGTTGCTTAAGAAAGAAAAAAGCTTTTCATCTTGTTCTGAGAAGGATAAAGAACGTAAGGCCATAGCCTTTCACACATTTGAAATATGTGCCTTAATTTGTATAGGACTGACTTCAGCTGTGTGAAAGGTTATGGTCTTACAAAGGCATTATTTTATTTAAGTAAATCTAGGTATAAATGAGTAATATGGTCACATAATTGGTCACGTAAATTATCCAACTTCCAGAGCTTCCTATATTTCAACGGCTTTCCTAACATAAAGTAAAATTTATTAAATTCCTTGATTATCCAGGATAATGTTGTGATTGTAACCTCTTGTGCCGAGAGACAATTCAGTGGTCTGAGTTCAGTTGCACATAATTGCTATAGCCAAGCAAAGAGCACTAAGGTGAGCTGGGAAGGACTTCTGGCCTATTCTTGGCAATAATGAACAGATGGTTCTGTATCCAAAACAGGCCAACTGCAGTGCACTGAAGCCAACTATTCTCCTACAATCCTCTCAGCACTGGAATTGGTGAAGGTGGCTGTCAAAGTGCTTCTGTACTGTAGCCTTACTGTGCAGAATTGTTTCAGAAATTCATCTCGTCTGGAAGTACTGAATTTAGGATTGCAAAAAATGTGGGTTCCTGAACTGAATTCCTCATGTAAGAATGCCCACAAAGTTTTAGATGTATGCTACAAGCAGACTACTTTGAATGTGTTGAGTAGACTATCTTAGGAGCAGTAATCTTGTTCAAGGATCTTTATATACAATGAAGATAGATAGGTTAGTGCTGTTATCCTGAATACCTTGTGGAGTGCCGTCTGGACAAAAGCTCAATGTTGAAGTACAGCTTATTCTATGATATAAGTAGGCTGAAACAAATCACTCCTTTGTGCTTCAGACACACTAAGAAATAAGATGATGTGATGTTCTATTTTCATACTGTTTAGAAACAAGTTCATATGTATGTTCTGGATAACTCTTTCTTGCAGGTTATCTTTCTGTGACTTGGCTGGATCAGAGAGGTGTAATAAAACACATGTCTTTGGAGATAGACTAAAAGAAGCCGGAAATATTAATAATTCTCTTCATATCCTTGGAAAATGCATTGCAGCATTGAAGCAAAATCAAAATCCAAAGTAAGTGACAAGTTATTTACAACATGCCAAGTTTTGGGTTGAAACCCTAAGTATCCCTTTGTGTTTCTGCAAGCAGTTTGCACAGAAAAAAATGGAAATCTACAAAATCTTGTAAGCCTTCTTTATTACAGATGTCACTGGAATACCTGCAAAGAACGTTTTCTCCAAAATTGGTGTTTGTGTAGAACAAAGAAAGGCAAATTGCAGCGAACTACCAAAATTTTTTTAGTAAATGTGTATGAACAATGCACTTTGTGTACAGAGCTTCCGTTTTGTCTACTTCCCTTCCACCTGGAAATTATACAGGTAGATTCATCAGGGAGCTGATAAATGTCGTGTACTTAGCTTTTGCCTTGTTCCACTATCTGCTTTGGAACACTAGGGAACTCTGATGCAGACACTAAATTACTTTTAAATAGTTTGATTTGTTGGAGAGCTTATGAGATCCAGGAAAGACCTTGCTGGTTGATGTGAAAGAGCTTGGGCTTAAATATGAGCATCCTACTGGATCTCTTTTCTGAAAGAGAGAAACAGAATTAAGGTAAGCTGCAGTATCCCACCATTTTACAATTTTTATTTTGTTTCACAATTTTATTATTTCTTTTCTCCCTGAGGATGAAGCCAAGCTATATTCCATTCAGAGAGAGCAAATTGACTCGTCTGTTTCAGCCATTTTTTTGTGGGAAAGGCAAAGCTTGTATGATTGTAAACATCAACCAGCATACTTCCACATATGATGAAACACTACATGTAATGAAATTTTCAGCTGTAGCCAGACAGGTAAGAGTGTTTCTACTTTCTCTACTTTTCTGCGGGTTATTTTTACTATTGATTTGTGAAATGATTAGGTTATATAGATTTGAGTGTGATTTGGATTCTTGAGGTGTCGTATTAATTCTTCTACATGCAGCCTATCTCTAAAAGGCTTCTAGTAGTCTTGCCCATCTTCAAACCTATTTGTGATAAGAAGTTAAAACAACTGCAGGTGTCTGGCTGTTCAGTTCTACACCATTGATGTTCTATGTAAAAAGTAGTCAGGGTGCTTTCAGATGTGACTGATTATACCATATGTCTGAGCAAATGCAGGATTTCAGTTCAAGCTTTTGATGAATTATTTAACTTGTGTGCAGCTAAACATCTGTTGCACAAGATGAGTTGTTCACGACTTCTTGAAAAGTTGTTGGTAGTAAAAGGAGTAGCCTTTTTCTTATTTTGTAGTCTAAATGAGATCTTTTGCAGCTGCGTTGGTCCTATTTGGCTAAATGCAAGTAATTAATAACAAACAAAGTGGCTTGGCAAGCTCTTCCTCCAGCTCCCTCAGTATCCTTCTGTGGATCCCATCTGCCCCATGGACTTGTGTGTGTGTCTAAGTGGTGTAGCAGGTCAATGACCATTTCCTCCTGGATTATGGGGACTTCATTCTGCTCCCTGTCTCTGTCTTCCAGCTCAGAGGGCTGAGTACCCTGAGGACAACTGATCTCACTGTTAAAGACTGAGGCAAAGAAGGCATTAAGTACCTCAGCCTTTTCCTCATTCTTTGTCACTTTATTTCTGTCTGTATCTAATAAAGGGTGGAGATTATCCTTAGCCCTCCTTTAATTGCTGATGTATTTATAAAAACAATTTTTGTTATCTTTCATGGCAATACCCAGGTTAAATACTGTTTGGACTTTGGCCCTTCTTTCAGTTTTTTTCCTGCATGACCTCATGACATCCTTGTAGTCCTCTTGAGTTGCCTGCCCCTTTTTTTTTTTTAACTCCCCAGGTTTCAGCCAAAGCTTTCTATTCAGCCAGGCAGGTCTTTTTCCCTGCTAGCTCATCTTTCGGCATTTGGGGATGGCCTGATAATATAATATTATAGAGTACTGAAGTCTTATATTCATATAAGAGTTATATTATATTGATTTATTTTTTTCTGCTAGAAGACATGTAAGATTTTGTTAATGTTCATGTAATCATTAAATATGGTGTAAATACAACAATGCATTTATGCCGCTTCTTCCTAGTATTCTGATATCTGCAATATTGACATCATTGGTAAACCAACTCTGGATTTTCCAGGTTATCCAGACAATCCTGCCCAAAAGTTTTGGTTATTCTTCACCAAAGCTAGTTGGAGGTGATGGCAAACCTATCATGCACTTTGATGCTAACACATCTGTAGAAGACTTTCCTGACAGTACTGAAACTTCTGTGGAAGAGGAAGTGGACATCACCATTCTGAGTCATGAGGTAGATACACATCTACTTAGAACTGTACCCAAGAAAGCAGTTTCTGTTAGTTCTAATATTATAATCTTTTAGCATAAGAGATATGCTGGAAGCTGCATCAAATGAGAAGTTTAAGCTTTTGCTCAGTGCCGGACAGACTAGACTTAAAGTGGCCTGGTTCAGTGTAGTTGTGGAAGGATGCCTGTGGCTTTCTAGTTAGGTCAAGTGCTAATTTGGAATTCAACTGATTGCTCAAGGAGAAGAGTAAGGAAGCAGTATAGGTGTTTAAAATAACATAATTTAGTTTTTTGTGCTTTTTTTTGGAAACAGCAGTAATGAGTTAAGTTGCAGCATTTTAAAAACAAAGCTATACAATCTAATAGCAATGAACTGTAAAAATCAAGTAGGCTTTATGTTGTTATGCTGTACAAATGAATATTTAAATGCCAAAACAGGAGTAAACTCTTTGATAGTGGAAACCACCAAGATGGACAAAAATTGTCTTTGCAGTAGAAATTCATGTTTGAAAATATTTAACCTTTAGGGCAGACCTGAAAAAAAGGACCCTCTGTGGATGGCTGCCTTTATGAATATTTTGTTAGACATGCATGTCAATGTGTTTCAATCTTGTTTTTTGAACTGAAATGTTAAATTTAGGACCTCTTGAAAACTGCAGAGAACTTAAAGGAGAAGCTAGTTGCAGAAAGGCAAAGTAAGCTCCTTCTGGAGGTGAAGATACGTAAAGAGATGGCGGAGGCAATGTTTCGACAGCTGTTAGAAACAGAGGAAGCCTGGAGGCAAGTCACATTGCAGTCTTCTTTGAGACTGAAAGGATTCCACATGTATAAATGCACACATATGTGTATATATATATATAAATAAGTGTATATGCAGGGCATGCCTACTCATGTTATTTAGAGAAGTTAGAGCTGGACAGTTTCAAAACCTCTGAAGGAAAGGGAAGAAAGAACATTAAACTTGTACCGATCAGCCTCTTCCCATGTACAATGAAAAAGTAATGCTGCTCTCTGTTGAACTTTGCTGTGTTAAATTTATAATTACTGGACCTTTTCCTGGCTTGTTACTACTATTTAGCAGATGTGGAAGATTGTTATGAGTAGCCCACTGAGACTTATGATTCTTCCAAACATCCACTCTTGTCATGTTAATATGTGTGTGTGTGCTTAAGGTAGTTTGAATCATATCTCTTTTGAGCTCCTCTGCATGACTTCTGCACCACTGTTAGTTTACTATCTTACGAATTGCTGTGGCTCCCTGCACTGATGTTACTAATTTGGGAATTATTTTTTTCAAGTGTGTCCAGACTCCTCAAGCTGAGTTCACTTCCTCTTAACTCTTCTCTTTAAATCAGTTTCCTGCTGTTTGAATCACTAACAAAAATTTAAAAAACCAAGTTGCCAGCTGAGCACACTGTGGTTTAAAAACCTGCACTGGCTTTGAAATTGTTTGGTTGCCTTTGGCCAAACACATGAAATAGCATTGATGCTTTTCCTCTGTTGAGGTGATATTCTGCATCACTGATGGAGCATGTTGTTAAATCGTGACAGGAGTAATGTGTAATGTATTGAAATAATAGATGGAGAGGGACTTTTCACAAGAGTATGTAGTGACTGGACAAGGGGGAGTGAGAGTAGGTTTAGATTAGATGTTAGGAAGAAATTCTCTACTGTGAGTGTGGTGAGGTACTGGAACAAGTCACCCACAGAAGCTGTGGATGCTCCATCCCTGCAAGTATTTTAGGACAGGTTGGACTGAGCTCTGAGTAGCTTAGTCTACTGAAAAGTGTCCCTGCCCATGACAGCGAGGTTAGAATTAGATGAGCTTTAAGGTCCCTCCCAACCCAGGCTATTCTACGATTCTGTGAAAATGAATTTGGCATTTATCTTGAATGGAGAAAAACCCAAATAACTGAAACCTGAAGTGAAAGATGCCTCCTGGAAATATGCTTCAAGTATAAATGCCTAAATGGGTATAGTCATTTCTATTGCTATATGTTGGTGGATTTTTTTATAAAACCTTTTGTTTGACAGATGTTAAGTGTGTATTCTTCTATAGCACTTTTTTTGGTATATGCCAAGTAGAAGTTATACTTTGTTGCAAATCTGTAGGATCATTGAGATTAAAAAGGAAAAAAGTACTTCTTTGTCTCAACTTCACTATTTATGATTAGATGAATAACATTAATATTGACAGTTGAATACATGTAGTAAAATGTAGTAGCTGGAATGCAAGTATATAATGTAAAACTAACACGTTTTCCTCAGCAACCGCTTGGAAGATATGAAAGACAGTTATGAAGAAAAACTGGAGAGCAAATTTGAAATGTATAAAGAAGCCATTAAGAAACATGCTTATATGTGTGCGATGGAACAAATTGAAGACCATTATGTTCCCATAGAGGAATTTCTGGCTGAGCAAGAGAAAGTTGAGGTATGACTTGACTGCCACTAAAAAATGTGTTCTAGCCTCTTAACTGTAAATTTTGCTTTTCCTTAACAGAATCATTCTGGAATTCTGAATGTAACACTGAACAGTCAAACTAACTGGCAGTTCAGCCTTGCTGTTCTGGCGTTCAGTGCTAACCATAAGGATACAGATGTCCTCTGTCTGACACTACCTGTAACCTCATGATCTTTGAGGGCACAGTTCAATTAACTCCAAGTCATCTTAATCTTTTAGTGCAATGATTGGAACACCCAGAGGAATGATGTATAGACCAGTCTGGCTTTCGGGAGATTGTAGGGTGTAGATTAAAATGCTACTCTGAAAGACGGATGGGGAATTTGGTACAGGGTAGCTATTTTAATTATGATGGATCTCTGCACTGAAGGTCTGGAGGTGGTGGGAGGACTGTGCGATAAGAAACTGATGAGAAATCAAACTTTATGCAGGAGAGAACTGAATCTCCTGAATGTACTTAAACATAGAACTGCTCAGAGTTGGCATCAGTAAGTTTGTACTCCTTTTGCAACTCAGGCAGCTTAGCTATGTGCAACCCAGTTTTCTAACCTCTGCATAGATGGTTAAGTGCATCCAGGCAACAAATGAGGCTTGTGAGTCTTGCTGTTTTCAGAAGGTCTGTAGTGGAAGAATAGAACAACTGTGGTGTCCACCAGAGGTGCTTTCTCACTGCACTCTCCTGTCCTGGAGCTGATAATACATCACACTCCGTGGGTAGGCAGGTTCCTTTCAAGACGTGAGAGAAGTGGGTCCCTGTTTGGATTGTGGTATATAAATGTTCCTGCTCTCCATTCAGCTGCTGACAAGCAACACTATATTATGTAACGGCCTCTGTTTTTCCAGCTCCTTCACACTTGTCTCTTTCCCCACTTAGACTCTGCCTTTATGTTCAGTTCCTAGCTATACACCATGTTGAGGTGGAGGGAAGGAGTTTTAATAGTGCTCTTTGTATTTATAGCTGCCTCTTACACTGGCCAAGAGACTGCATAAGGGAAGATTGAAAGAACAAGATGGTTTTCGTAGCAAGTCAGATAATAAATGAATGAAATCCCTAGGATGTAAAAGTGCTAGTTGATAAAGGAGAACACAGCATGATTCTGAGTGGGCAGCTTCAGAGAACCAGAATTAGATGAATAACTTTTCTTGATGGTGCCACTTGTTTGATTTCTCACTCTGAAATACCACCCCAGCAATCTGACAGATACTGAAAAAGAGTTTTTGAGATTCAAATGTAGCTCTATGAAGAATATTCTTCCTTATTTAGCAAGCTAACTGGCAACAGTGTTTAGCACAGATGCCCTGAAGTTTCCTTTCTGCCATATGGTTGGAAGAGTTGACTCCTGTGTAAACTAACTTCCTCCTAGAAGGTCTTGTGATACGAGTGTTATTCCTTACTGTGATTTTCTAACCATAACCTGTGAAATGATTTAAAATTGCATGTGCATTTATGGTGTAATTGAAGGATGTGCAGTAATGCATCACATCAAGATAAATTCTACCACGTGCCCTTCTTTTTTTCAGGATAGAGAGAGGAAAATACTTCAGTTGGAAAGGCAACTTGATGAGCAGTCAGGGAGGCTGTTGGCTCTGGGAAGTCTGAAATCCGATATCCTGACTATTGAAAATAATGTGGAAAGAGGTAGGAATGTAATCTGTGTATTCAAAGCTCAATTTACTTTTGGTAATGTGTATAAACAACCAAACTTTTTTTTTTGCCTATAGATCTTATGGACAGGACAATGAAGAGAGCCAATGAAGGATTGCAGAAACAATGTGAAGAGAAGGAAGAGGTAGCTCTTGCTTAGTATTTAACAAATCTGGGGATAATGATTGTAAACTCTGTCATGGTTCAATGCTTAAAGATCTGCACTGTAGACAAAAGTATGAAGATTCCTGCAAATGGGCCTCAAGTTTATAAAAAAAGCCCTTGCTCAATTGTGGATGATTTTGCCAGAGATTGTTTGTTCTGGCTTTACTCTGCTGTAAAGGCATCTGCTACTGTAACAAGTCATGGTGGATGTGGTGTGAGCTGGGGTGTGAGCTGGAAGTAAGGAAGTATGTTTAGCCTTATGTTGGAATTTATTGTAAATATTACTGCCATGGCCTCAGTGCTTTCCTTCCTGAAATGCTGCCTGCTCCTGCACAGAGGAACAGTTTCACAATCTAGTAACAGTTTAGATCTAGAGTCAAAATAGTGCCTTAAACCAGTCCTTTCTGGAAGTACTGAACTCCACTATTACCTTACATGTAAACAAAGGTTACTATCTCTGTTCTTCAAACACAATCCCTGTGTTCTGAGTAGTGTATAGAGGTGGGAATTATGAGCTTCAGGCTGTGTTATGGAAAACCAATTTTTTTTAAGTATGCATTTTAAGTCTATACCTTGAGTGATCTTCTTGTAAGGCTACAGTTAGTTTCCCATGTTTAAAGAGGATGGGGAGAAGGGAAGAGACAAACCTTGCTCCTTTTTCTAATAACAAATAAGCATAGGGATTGGAGAAATAGTGGCAGCTGGTTCTAATAAACCATATAAATGGAAAGTGAACTCAAATCCCTTTCTACTGAAAAAGAATACTCCAAAAATAACTTTTTCCTTACCAACTTTAATGTCTCATGTTATGGCCCTGGCATTTGTTTTCCACTCCTGTTCTTGAGAGCTCTACATCATTTTCCTATATAATTTTCAAATTTTGGTGAAAGTTTGGCTTTCGTGCTTGTTATGGGTATACAGTTATTGATTGTTTTGTGTGGCTAGAAAGTGGTAGAATGATGAGATTGAGTTAAAGCAGCAGAAAGGCACTGATAAGACCAACAGTTTTAAACCATTCTCACTTCAGTTATTGCCAGGCGTCAAAGATCAGCGCATGTGTGATGAGTAATTGACCACTTTTTTTTCTTCCCATTCAGCCATTAAACATGGGCAAAGGGTGTGAGTTTTTTAGCAATCTTGTAAAAGTGAATTGATAACATTAATTTTGCTGATTCAGAGTTTCTTTTGCCCCTTGGGACTTGTTTCATTAATATTTCCATCAGAAAGATGAGGTCTTCTGTGGTAACTGTGCCCCAATTCTTTATATGAATAGTGTTAACGAGACAAAAGTGTTCTTTTAAATACCCTTACTGAAATGGAGCAGGCTGTTCCAGATGTAGCCTAGTCTGTGCTGCTGTTCTTTGACTGACAGGTCTGCAGCTTCAACACAACAGCCTTTGAATGTTCCAGCTGTATTTTATCACCTGAAATGATAAGCTGGGACATAAGAGGTTGAGAGAAGCAGACTTGGTCTTCATTGTTTGGATCTTGCAGTTTGCAGTGTTCTAGTCATAAATAAAATTAATGTAAAACATGCTGTCTT
This sequence comes from Ptilonorhynchus violaceus, assembly GCA_013397565.1. Lineage (NCBI taxonomy): Eukaryota > Metazoa > Chordata > Aves > Passeriformes > Ptilonorhynchidae > Ptilonorhynchus > Ptilonorhynchus violaceus. Next base: position 666,844 of record VZRJ01008870.1, on the reverse strand, counting down.
GAACTTCGGTGTGTATGGGCTTTATTTTCAGCTAATAAAGTCTCTGAAGTTAAAAATACAGAAACTAAATGAAACCCTGCTAGAAGCTAATGAAGGCTACAGAAAAATGGCAGAAGAAAACAGTCAGCTGAAGCACACAATCATGCTCAAGGTTTGTCAACAATTTAAAAGCAACTTTAATCTGGCTTGTATCTGTAGTTGTACTGGATGCTTCTGCACCTTCATACATGTAAAACCACTGTTAAAATTGGCAATTTTTTTTGGTATCAGCATTCTTTCTGTGTCTGACTTTTCTGAATTATGACCTCAGAACCCTTGTGTTTCACTACTTGACTTTGAAACTTGTAAGGCAAAACTCATTTTTCAACTTAAGTGATAGACTCTGTCAATAGGGTAACTCTGGGCTGACAAATCCAGCTAATCTAAAGATGTCATGAATTATTGTCAAGCAAAGAAGATACTACTTAGAATTCTAGTCATGAGGTGTGTTGCTGAGGCAAGCAAGGTGTCAGTGTACAAATGTTACTGCAACAAGGCCTGCCAGAGGTGGCCAAGCTGGATGAGAGATACAGGCAGGTAAACCGTTTAATATGGATATAGAAGCCTTTCCTTCAAAAGTAGGGACTTCATAAAGTTTACAGCATCTGACCTCAGATATCAACTAGATTCCTAAACAAAAAAAAAAAAAAAAAGAATTTTGAACTCTTGACACTTTACATCTTTGCCTCACTTGTAATCTGCAAATAAAGCAAGGTGGGTATAATAACTGCTATGTGGTGTCTTTCTTTGAGCATTAAATTACTTTCAGCATACTTTTTAGTTTAAGTCTGAGACTGAAAATTATTTTATTTGAACTTCTTAATTGGAAGTCACCTTCCTATTCATTCTTAATAGGAAGGTGACTTTGTTAACCACAGAGATTAGAAGGCATATTTAACACTCTGTATTTTGCCCACTCAAAGCTTTTATTCAGTCCTGGTTAGCAGACTTGTGACATGATAAGAGTTTTGATTTGACCAGTTTTGCTTTCAGAAATTGCAAGACAGGAAAGCCACCTTCATTTTGTTCCTAGAACAACATCAATTCTTTGCATAGTGTGGCTAAGCATTTTAGCATCAGCTTCGTAGTCAGACTTGGTCTCTAACTAGATCTTGTGGCCCTGTAGTTTGCTGGGTTATTAATTAATTAATTTAGAGGAAATGGGTACTGAGTAGACATTTGGCACAGTAATAATAAAGGTGTTTACAGGTATAGGAAAATAATCTGAACCAGAAAATTAACTACATGAGAGAGATCATGGGCTCTTCACATACTTAACACAGCCTTATCCTCATAGGATCAAGAAATGAATAGTCTTCAGAACTGGGCTAAACGTGTTCTTGAGCTTGAAGAAACAGTGTCTTCCCTGCAAAAGGAGCTTGAACAACGGAAAAAGCATTTCTTTGTAGAGGAGCCAAAACAGCAGAAACCCAGGAGAGGTTTGCTGGCTAACCTGAAATCCACAGTAGCATCCACTGCTAGTACACCTCTTGGGAAAGGCTGGGGGAAGTACGAAGAGACTTCACCCTATTCAAGAAAACAAGTACTGTTGCCTCATAAAGCAAAAGAGTAATGTTTGATAAATCAAAGTGTGCAGTTACTGGACTTCTTTATCAGTCTTAAACTGTTGGTAGCTTTTTCTCGCTCTTAGATGCCATCTTCACTGTCATGTTAACTGACAGAAAAATGTTTAATAAAGAACTTTTTAAATTGAATTGGGGTTGAATTTAGAGCTATAAAAGTTTAGGTTGAAACTTGTGCTTTTACTGTTAATATAGAGATGTGATTTGAGAATATGTATATATATATTTTAATTCTTGACTAACTGCTATCATGGTCTTCTAAACTGATAAGGGTGTGGTTCATGCAAAATGGGATGTCCCTCATCTGCTGCTTATTATTTTTTTAAATTATTTGATTTCATTGCTGATTCTTAGAAATCAGATGGCTTGTAAGATTAATTCCAAGTAGCTAAAATAGCATGGTTCTTCAGTTAATATTCTGGCTTTGACATGGAGACTGCCTTCTTGGGACCAAACTATGCAAACTGCTAAATGAGGCAATAAAATGAAATCTTATCTGGCTCCTTGCTATTTTTCAGCTAACTTGGCTTTGTAAAGAAATTTGTTTTAATATAATTTGAATTTCCACTAAGAATATGCATTAAACTTTGAAAAATATATTTAATAAAATTTTCCATTGCTAAATTCAGCTCTGACTGTCCATTTTATAAATCAGTGAAACTAAGATAAGGTCATAAAATTAGAGGCCAAACGATCACAGTGATTGATATAGGATAATCTTGAGTTGAAAGAATCATATCTTTGATTTTATTACTTAGCTTTTATCTAGTAGCTTAAGGATGGAAGACTGGAGCATGGTAAAATTTGAAATAGTTTTCTTAGAGCCTTTCAGTCAGTGAATGTGACAGGTTTTTTAAGCACTGTAAAAGTATAGTCCCTGTTGCTGGACTATAGTATAGTAAGTAAGTATAGTCCAGCAGTTGCTGGAGGGTTGCTGTAGAATTTATAAGTAAATTGGATTGATCAGTCCCTGTGCTTCTCAGAGTGGAAGGGCACCAAGTTCAAAGCAAGAACCTCACCCTCCCTGGAGAGACAGTAGGTGGTGCAACCTTCCCGTGTGACATTGAGGACAGCCCTTCTCTGCTGTGACTCCTCTTGCCAGGTCGTTAAGAGTTTTGGGTTGGTCTTTTATCAGTAATCACTCTGACATCTATTTAACATGGCTGTAGATGTTGCACTTTAGCCACTGCTTTTCTCACATTTTGAACTGTTTCTGTTAAATAGTGTTATCTGGCTGTAGTAGTTCTAAAGGGCTATAATCCCTGCAAGGCAGAATTTCTAAAATATTTTTCTACTCCCACATATTGCTTAATAGCTGGAATAGATTATTTTGGTGTAGTTATATGAGGCACTGACTGTTGATCCCTTGAATAAGAAAGCTATTATGTACAAATTGCTTTAGGAACAGCAATTCAAACAGAAGTTAAAAAATCATCAGAACAGTTTAATACTGGAAACTTCCTAGAACACCATTTTAAACTATCTAGTGCTAAGCCTTGGCAGTCTGTCTTGCCTTAGAGGGTGTGTTAACAGCTTTATGTAACACTAACTATAGCACAATTGCTCAGGGAAGACAAGGTTATGTTCTCTCCTACCTCCCAGAGCTCTTTGGTTGGCTACAGTTGGAAAGATACATAACAAGTTACATTATCTTACACTGTTTGGGGATTTTTTTGGTTTTTTGGGTTTTTTTGTGTCTTAAAATAAAATGAAGCCTGTAGTGAGCTACTGGCCAGTACTGAACTGTTAATGTTTTCCCAAGAGTTGCTAAAGGACTGTATTGCTATTACATTAAAGGCTTTTGAGAAGCTGTTTTGAAGGATAGCTGAAGGCCAGCTTCCTCTTTTCATGCCCTGCAGGACAAAAAGAAATCAAAAGAAGGATGCAAAAATGGTTGGTTTTTTCACCCTTTCAGTTTTTCAAAGGTGAATGGGTATAAGTAAAGCAGAAACCATTAATCTTGTTAGTGGTGATGATCAGATTGCCCTGTTCCACATGAAGCTAGCACTGTGGATAGAATATCAGCCATTTGTTTTATCTCAAATTACTACCACACAACCTGCTTCAGATTAAGTGTTTATTAAAATTAAAAATCACCATACAATAGAAACTATGTACATATTTAACTGATAGTCTGTTTAAACTGCACAGTTTGACTGAAGGAAGCCACTGGAAAAGAAAAGCAATGAATACTTCTGCTGCTGAACTTCAACTGCAGGCACACTGAAGCTTTATCAGAAAGGTTTTAAGCTTCTGCAAAGTACCGCTTGCCTAAATAACTGGGCTGAAGGATGGCAAAGATGTGTATTGGGTTTCGGTTGTAAGAATCAGTGTCATTTTGAAAAAGTAGTAATCGATGCTGTGGTTACATTGCAATTGCACTAGCTCATCTGTTTTGGTAAGTAATTTGACAGAATAATTCAATGTATAGAGCATTCACTTTAAGAATTGGATTTGTATACTGAGCAACACCATACAGTGTCACTGCAATGTAACTTGATATCCTATTGCATGTTTTCACAAATGGTTTTTGATAGTGCTAGAGCTAGTTTTAGCTTTAAAACAGATTTGAGGTTAGTTGATTAAAGCAGCAACAATATAAGGAATATTCTTGAATAATCACAGAGGATTAAAAATGAAGATTAAAATATTTTCACTGGTAAGAGTTTCAGCGACTTCAATGAAAGTATTAACTTCCTTCAAAATCCTGTGCTTTCCCATGGACTTCAGATCATGACTTTGGCCTTGTGGGAAGCTGAAGGTTGAACACAGAGCAAGGTGTGCTGCCACATCTGCCATCGTGTGTGTTCATCTTGCACTTCTGCAGCTGTGATGGTTTTGCAATGCTTTGAAAATTATTTTAAATTTAGTATGAGTAATACAGCAGTAAAACAGAACTATTTTCAGTGTAAAGTATTACATACATAAGTCTTCCTCAAAGAAAACCTTGACACTGTTTAGAAATTCTTACAAGAGGTGACAGTATGCCAGATACTAATGTGAAATAACAAGGATATAAAAATAATTTTTGCAATATGCTGTATTTCAAAAAAGATGATTTAAGAACATCACCACGTCTTAAATCTGTAAGTTCTCCTTTGTGACTTTTTCTTTTGAAAACAGCTGTTCATGCATCCTCTCAACCCTTTTCTCAAGGTCTCCTTGTAACATATTGAATGACTTAGATCCTAAGAAGGCGTTGTCAAGCTGTACCAGAGCATGATTGCTTTCCTTCCTTCTCCCTCCCCACCCCAAAAAGCCTGCTTGCTTTGGGATTTTTCTGCAGATGCAAAACACAGAGCATTTAAGGAGAACTTGAAGTTTTAGAGGAACTGTTTTAACCAAATAAAAACATTATTACTTCTCTGCAGAATTATTCTTTCCTTCAGTATTTCAGCTTCCACACTCAGTTAAGACATCTGAATCCATGAAGTAACTGGTTTGAGCAGTCTGTCCAAAAGATAGTCTGTGCCAAGGATCTGTGGCAATAGAAAAAGTGTTCTTTGTACTATGGCTGTTGTTGATACTGCCCTTCTGTTGCTGTGTAGAAGTCATCAAGCACACTCTGTAGATAATCAAAGGTTGGCCTCTCTTCTGCTTTGTCTTTCCAGCATGTTTTCATGATATCATAAAGCTCAGCTGGGCAGGTTTCCATGCGTGGCATTCGGTACCCACGCTGAAGTGCAACCATCACATCTGAATTGCTCATACCTTCAACACAAAAAAAAAGAACATTTCATCAAATCTATCTTAATTCCGAGAGAAATTATTTTTTCTTTTCTTTTACTTCACTCCAATGATTTTCGTCGAATAATACAAGATCATTGCTACTTATTAAAGGTAGCTCCTATCACGAGTTCAATAAACAAGGGTGAGGTGTGCACCAGCAATGAGGGACTTGCTCTGAAAATCCTGGTGGGAAGACTTCCATTTCTGCAGTTGAGCATTGCAACCTCTTTAGTGCCAAGTCTAACAAGACTGTGGGAAAAATCACAATTCTTTTCTCCAGAACCATTTCCATTCTGTTCTTCTGACCAGTCCTGCTCCCATTTATTCCACTTCCAGTGGTTGTGAGATTCGCAGAAAAAGCCCACCCTGGCACCAGCCTTTGACTCTAGCTGCAGAGCTACTGACCTACTTGCTGGAGACCCATCCATCCTGAGATGGAGAGCAGCCTCTTTGTTTGACCACACTGCCAGTCAGCCAGCCCAAAACTTTCTTTTCTTCTACATCAGCTTTTGTGTAGGTGCTGCTGATTGCAATATACTGGACAATCACTCATGAGGTCATTAATTGTAATGGGCAATTTCCCCTCTCGTCCTATTCCTGTCGTGCAAAACCATCTTGCCAGCTGTGCTGAGCTTTGCTGTGTTTCCCTGCTATGGTTTTCTTTCAGAGGATAAGAACTGTAACTATCAGAAGTGCATCCTGAGTCTCACATTCCAACTAATGTCACATGAGAGTCCTGCCCCAGACTCCATCCTCATCGTCCTCCTCCCTTTTTTTATTTCCTGTCACCCCTCCCCCCTTTATCAAACCCTTGAGAAACTGGTTCACAGAACAATTTCAACACCTACTCTCAGAATGTCAGCTATGTTAGGGCCAGCTTTTGCTTTTTTAGGCTGACCACTTCCTTCCAGAAACCTGCCTTTGGGCTTCTCCCTTCCTCTCCAAATCTAATGCAACTCAGTGGTTGCATTACACTTTCTGGACACAGACTGTTTTCTGTACTCAGTGAATGCTGTTTGTTCTGATGACTGGGCATGCAGAAAGCACCTGTGCTTCAGCCTAAAAATTTGCTTTCATCAGAGAAGACCTTCCCTTTTGAGAAGGGTATTCCAGAACCCCACAGCCACTGGCCATCCCTCAGGCTAAATGCTCGCTGTGGCGCAGTTCTGCCCGAGACTACGGCTCCTCGTGGTTTTCTCAGGCAATTTGGCCTCTGGTCAGCTCCATGTGTCACAGTCACTGCTCTTGCACGCACCAGGTCCCCAGAGGTGCAGGGACAGCAGCTCTGCTCAGCTGAGAGGAGGCAGGATGGGTCCTGCTCTGTGCAAGGTCAGCAGTGGAGATGCAGGTGTGGTGCTCCCCTGAATACTTGGTGACTGTGCAGCTCTGTTGCTGCAGACCTTTTTAGGTGTTATCTGACTACTATGGCTATGATTTAAGCCACTTGGCAGCTAAGGACACAGTTGAATTACGAACAAATGACAACTTTATCCAGTACAACTACTTGGATTATTCAAGATGACCATAGTTCATATAGTTGACTTCATCTTGAGCCTTTTGGCTTTAACCCATTCCAAAAATACTCTCAGCCATGTAATCTGAGTCTGGATCCACATGCTTACGTTGGGCACATCTTTTGTATTTTCAGTTCCTCTCTGGAAGGAGAAGAGAAGTTTTCCTTAGCTAATTTGCAGAAAAGAAGTATTTTGACGTAGTGGAATGGCATGTTGTCACAGAATAAGAAATTACTGCTATATAGAGACAAATTAAATACAGGAAGAAAGTCTATAAAGCATTTTATAGAGAACAGTGACCTGATTGCTTGAGCTTAAAGAAATGGATTGTATATAATATATGCAGTAGAATAGTTATTCATACTATACAAACTCTTGGTTAAGTGTGTGCTGCTACATGAGGGCTGCTGCTACTGGTTTTTTGTGCAGAATGGGGATGATTTTTTGGTTTTAAGTACTTTATGGGATTGTGCTTAGATCCATCGTCTGCAGGGCTGATTGTTATATTCTGAATGCTAAGGCCAAAGTCTATGTTTCAGCTACCCTGCAGGAAAACTGTATGTTTAATAACCATTTGAGTTCAGAAGCAATACTTTAATCAGTACCCCATGGTAAATATGTCATGTACGTACTTCCTTGTGTTTGGGGCTTTATTTAAAAGAAAAAGGATACTCAAAGTCCAAGCAGTATTCTCAAAATATCTACTTGTCTAACTTTACCTTTTCAAAATTACTTTAATTTTTTCTTTTTGTGGCTAAAGAATTATCTGTCTTATCCTAACTACATGCTAATCAGTAAAATAAATATATTTCACATGCACATTTATTACACTTACACCCTCTTGAATGCTAAAGTTTTGGTACATGTCTGTTAATTTATGCTGTGGTACCTGTCAGGCTTCACAAAAACATATTTCCTTATGTTAGAGCTTGGGAAATGATGTGAACACAGTGGTATGGAAGAAGAATCCCACTGTACAGAAAGGGTCATACCTTGTGAAGAGCAGCAGACATAACTGGAATGCAAGTCTGGATGTTGCCAGTATTGACATACTATATAATCACCCAGAAATTAGGTTTTAACAACCAATTCAATTTATGTGCCGAGAGAATCAGGTATTTGTTTCATATATCAGAGGTAGTTCCTGCAACTGTAGTCCCACTAATTCCTTTGAGTTTCTCAGGAAGAGAAACAGCTGTTGGAATTTGAGAACAAAGATCACAAAATCTCCAAGTTTCTTGGCTTCAAGTGCTTTCTACCAAGTTGCCTACTACTTGCCTGTTTCAACTCAAACTGTTTCATATGCAGCTATATACTGAATACTCTGGTTGCTAGAACTGGTTAATAATTGAAAATAATATTTTGAAGCATTCCTGTTAGAATTGAAAGATCAATTTACTGTTTCTCTCCAGTGGCTGCTGGTTTCAACCTATCACCAGGTTAATACTGCCATGCTGGGGTAATTTGCCCAAATCTGTCACATTTCTTCATGTAAAGATTGGTCACCCATGTATTTTGCTGTGATTCTGATTCTCAGTATCAACTTTCAGTCTAAAAGGCTATTTCAATTTATACTTCTATTTAAAATGGGTGTATATCTTTCTTCCATTTTAATGCAAGCAATACCTGCAAACTATTAAAATCTTCTAATATGCAATCAAGAGCCTTCCATTTCTAACTGCTAGTCAACAAATGAATCCACAGTGCATGGAGTATTTATGGTGCTCATAAAAATGCTACCACATTTGAAAAAAAAATATTGCCCAGACATTCCCTAGAAGAGAAATTTTCCCACAGTAGTGCAGCACTACCATGTCTGCTGTACAGATTGATTTTGTTCTTAAAATAAAAACACAATATGGTTTATGAAGGTAAAGAGAGAGCAGACTGAGCTGCAGCATTAAATACTGGATTGGGTTTTGTATTTTCATAGTGCTGATTTCCAGGTGAGCTTGTAGGTTTGCTCAGGGAAGGATGATTTTCAAAGCATCCAGAAATAAGCTTGTGAGTGCAGCTCAGTGCAGGCAACTGTCTGTATACACAGGCAAGTGCTAATGGGGAAAAAAGGTATCTTGACTGTGGGAAGAACCGTGCATTACTTGGCTGCACACAACTCCCATCTGATCCTTCCTCGGGACATGAGCGTGGTTTGGAATAGCTTTGGGAGGACCTGTTACACAGTCAAATGTTTCACAGCCCTCACCTACAAACCAACCCAGAGCATATGTTTTAAACATTCAGCTGTGCAAGAAGCCCTATCACCTCTTGAAGTTTAAGGGGGGCTAGTCTCGAGCTTAAGTGTTTTCCTGGACTAGAACCTTACTGTGCAATGAGAACGTCTGGTTTGGCTCTACCTCTTGTATGGAAAGTGGCTATGTTCTTCCATAACAGTCTTAAGTTGGCTGCCATCACCTCTTTCCCACTGCCTGTCTCGCAGGAGGTCCTGTCTCCTTGTGCCCAGAGAGCCTACTGTCATTTCAGGAACTTGAGTCTGCCTCTTGACCATCTCTGGAAGTTCAGGTGGCAGAATTCCAGCTGCTCATGAAGTGGTGAAAATGTTTTTACTGTTTAAGCAGCAGGAGCTGCTGCACTGGAAGCACTGGGAAAGATTTGCTCGGATGAAGTATCTGCTCTCCCTTTCCTGTCAGGATCCCAAAGTTCTTCTCAGAAGCTACTCTGCCTATGACGTGTGCAGTACAGGTGAACATGGCTGTCCTTTTCCTATTTGCCCACAAGAGAAGGAAATTTTAGTCAATTTTTCTTAACCTCAGTAAGCTTAAATGAATGCAGTCTGTTGCCCGGGATTAATCATCTATGCCTGAGATGTAACAATTTTGTGTGCATAAAAAAACCCTTAATACAAGGTGTCTCTGTGTGCTGGAAACAGTAATATGTATTTTGTTTAACAATGAAAAATGGAACAGGAAGCAAATAACCATCTCACAGCTACCTAATGCAGCTACAATTGATGTGTAGCCACCTCTCTGGCCTAGTACCTCAACCATATGGGACAACAAAGAGTAAATATTCCTAGCAGTACATCAACACTGCTTTGGGTTCTGCTTTCATGTTTGTTTAGACTAGCTAACACTGACAAATTATTACAGCCTATTTTCTTGTGAAAACATGCTTTCTTAGTACCTTCACATGTTATGCTGTTAAAATCCCCAGCAGTTTACACAGCACTGTTAGAACTTGCAGCACTGCATCCTCGCTATGGGGCTGTGCTTCTTCCATAAAACAGGGATCTGTGATTACAGCCCATTTGCTGCATTTGCTGCATTTGTAACAACTTTGGAATACATAAAAATGACCATGTATTCATGGTGCCATTAGTCTGCTTGCTAAAATTTACCCTGGAGAGGGCATGTGGCTTACACGTACAGTGACTAAGTTTTCAAAGCAGTAAGATTACCTGCAAGACATTTTTCAGATCATTAGTGTTACTTCTTGTCAGCTGCCAGCTCTTTCCCTGCATATTTTCTTTGCTTTTTAATACCAAAGTATAAATACAGAGTAAAAACACAGGCCCATACCTGGATAAGGAATCTTTCCATATGTAACAATTTCATACAGGAGAATTCCAAATGACCACACATCAGATTTGATAGTGAAAGATCCATAGTTAATTGCCTCTGGTGCTGTCCATTTAATAGGGAATTTTGCACCTAAAATAAAAGTACACATCTCAAAGTCACTTAATACATTTCACATTCAGCCATAGATGCAAAAGCAGTAGCAAGACATACCTTAAAAAGTCATATCTTAAATTACTGTCTTTCACATCTAACTTCCAGAAGTGGCCATATAAAAGCAAACTCTTTCCAGTTAAATAAGTCATCCAGTCAGCCTTTGTTGGGAATACTACATTAGTCCTTTTGACAATGAAGAATAATACAAGCAGATTCTCTCTAAGCCCTTTTTAGCCTGCTCTAACATTCTGGCACAAAATACCAGGTGAGCTAGGAAACTTTTCTGATAGCAGAAAACACATCAAAGAAACTTGACATAAAAAATTTATAACCTGAAAAGTTAATTTAATCAATATACAATGTCCAGAGCTAGCTAAAACCCACAGATATGGCTCTGTACCTCTGAAAACTGCCTAATCAGACCCTTCCCTCTGATCTATTGAATTACTGTAACTCAGTGACTGCTGAATAGCTCATCTTCCTTTAATCTCAACTGTAGTGCGTTGTTCTCTTTTTTCCTCATACTTTAGTTCTTCCCCTCTTGTCCTACATTACCACAGTTTTATCCAGGCTGTGTGAAAACCTGAGATAGTGTCTTTAAAATGAGAAGGGGAAAGCCAGCCAACAAATCTGCTCTGAAAAGTTACCCTTATGCAATCTGTGCACGGAAGCATAAATGAAAACTTTTCACTACAATCAATTGACAATGCACTTCTTGAAATGATCCTTGACAACACTAGCAAAACCCAGACATATCTCTTTCACAGCATGTTTTTCCTCTTGCCAGTCCTGACCCTGCTGCACTGTTACTTCCCATCTGTGTGCTGGGACATGACCCAGCCTTCCAGTGTCCCTACAATGCTGCTGAACATCCAAATTAATGCTGCAGCTCCTAAAACACCTTAAAAAGTTAACCAGTTCTGCTACAGCTTTTCTTGTCACCAGCAACTACACCTGCTAGGGCTCCTTCCTTTGCCTAAGTGAAAGGAGGGGCACATGGCATTTAAGGGTGTGAAGGGAATATGAGATCACAGTTTCTTGGCGTTTAATTCTGTGAGATGGAAGCTGTGGCTGTGCAGTTAATTTGTTCCATTTAGAAAAAATTGTGTGTAGTTAAGTATTCTCGGTTTTCTTTGTTTTTCAAATTTAATTAAAATAAACTTGTCAAAAAGCCTGAGGAGGACAGAAAGGTTATTTGTTTCCTTATTCTTTTCAGAAGTTGATGGCTTTAGAATGTTGCCTCTAGGAAGTTGTTGAGGCACTTTCTGTCCATGGTGACCATATTTCTGTTAGATACAGCCTCACTGCCTCCCAGAGGATGCAGTTTTAAAGACAAAAATAAAAATACATACCTTCCCTTGCTGTGTATTCATTGTCTTCGATGACTCTTGCTAGTCCAAAATCAGCAATTTTGCACATCAGTAAATCCGAAACCAGAACATTCGCCGCTCTCAAATCTCGATGGATATAATTTTTTCTTTCTATGTACGCCATCCCTTCTGCAATCTGTAACCAAAATAACAACTATTTTGATATTTCAACACCACACAGCTCCATTGGCAGGTCTCACCCCTCTGTTCTTCAAAGGTAGCAGCAAAGCCACATCCATTTATTGGTGTCTTTGAAGCATTTTTTAAACAGATGCAGGGAAAGGGGGGATTGCCATGGAAAACTTATGTGCAGATCCAGTCCTGCAAAACTGTGCTTACAGTAGCAGCTCTGAAAAAATTATTTGGGTGAATAACAGCTGGCAGGATTAGATACGTATGAAAGACATTTCCTGAAACAAAATCGTAAATAAAATGCTCCTAAGATTTCTATTATAATATTCTCTTTCCTAAATTATTAATCAGTTTATTTTCTAAATACTAAGAAAATAGAAAGAATTAATAGGTTATGATACAGGTATTCTGATGAAGCAGGTACTGATAAAGCAACAGTGCAGAGAGAGTTAAAAAAACCCAACAACTTTCTGCTTACCCAGTATAGGCCTGGACAATCAGGAAACAATCACTAAGATAGCGAAACAACTTTATCTTTTCTTCTACAACAACATGTACCTGTTCGTACATGAAGAATGTTTGGCAACAGCCAGCTCTCAGATACTATCATAAGTAAATATAATCTGCATTTCAGCAGCCCAAATTGATTTCCAAACCAAATTAAAGTGGATTAATATGCTCAAAATATGCACAGGGGATGATTTTTTCAGTATTTTTCCAGACTACATTTTTCTTTCCCTGAAGAAAAACATTTTACTTTTCAGAAAAAGAAAAAAAAGAAACTGAAACAATAGTTTCTAAACTCGGAGCAATAAAACTGATGTGTAAGCTGTATTCTGTCCAAAGTTTAAGAAGAGCTAAGAAAAAAGAAAAATAAACCCTGTGCTTGAGAGCCATCAGTTTTTATCTTTCTTGTGAGACGAGGGCCACAGTTCCACCTGTGCCACAGGTACCTCTCCAGCGTGTCTGTGGGTGGGTGACAGACCACTCTTCGCCACATGATTTGGGGAGCAGCCAAGCCCTCAGATTTGCCACTGAAGCAGCAGTAAAACAGTAAAGGTCCTTCACCAATGCCAGTCCCTGGCACCCTCATCACGGGCTCTTTCCACCTCAGGAGGAGACAAACACACGGATCGCTCCTCAGCGCCAGAGGGGCTCATTTCAGTGTGCAGTAAAGCAGGCAGGAGCAGCTGACCACACTTTAAGAGAACATTAACATCACTTCTGCTTCTCCGTTTTTAAAAAGTCCCCGAGGGGTACTGCAAAGGCACACACTGCCACCACTTACAGCACAAAACCACACAGTCTTTGTTCCTCTTTTTCGGTTTAAGCAATGGAAAAACAGAGCCGCTTGCCCTCCCACCTCCTTCCACTGCAAACCTCTTCTTACAAACAGATAAATTCTTCAGAGCAGTGTGACATTGCCATTGTACAATGCAGGGAGGGGGTTCTCACACTAAACCAGAAAGAAACTCCAATGCAGAGAATGAAGAACACCTGCATTTCACATTTTCTAGAAACAAGTAAAATATTTTATTGTGAAGGAAGCAGCTACTAGTGAATAATTGCCACAGAGAGTCTTACTAGGGACTTACAGACACAATAGATGAGTAGATTTAATTCAGAGCCTGCTCTTCCTCTCTCTCCTCCTGCCATTACTTGGGTTTGGGGAAGAAGGAGAGATGAAAGGGAAGGTTTTGCTGTAAGATCGATGCTGAGGTTGGACTGGCCAGCGTGGCAGATACACCCAAAGTGCAGACAAGTCTGCTAATGTCACCAAAATTACATCAAACATCACAGAGGAATCGGCTTCCCTCCTTCTTCCCTGCACAGATCTAACATTTGGGTAAACTGCTGGCATGGGAATGAAGAACCACTTCACAAAAGAAACATTCGTGATGGTGATATTTAGTTTCCAAGTCCAACCAAGAAAAGCCATCGGAAAGATCATTTCATTTCCTCCTATTTGTGCCAGAGTCATTGAAAAATGCAAAAAATTCCCAAGCAGGAAAAGAATAACGGGCAAGAAGCTTTGAATGGGAGAAGGATGTGAAACACAGCGACTGGATGACTGAATTCACACATCCGGTCGTGTTAAACCTTTGCTTATGGGAAAAGAAGAAAGAAAAAAATTGAAATTTTTTTGATCAAGGGAATGAGTGCCAGAGCCCATTTGATAACTTCTAATAATTTTTGTTGGGTTTTCATTGCCAAATGAAATGTTAATAGTAGAGAAATTCATATGAACAAAAGAAAATTAGAGCCTTTTTCCTTTTCTTTTAATGATCATTGGTACCTGTCAAGACTGTTCGGCTACATATAACTTCTATTCAAGAGCAGGATCGGAAAGCTAATTTGGGCTTCAGGAGTATGTTTTGTGGCCTTTAAGAGAGAATTCTGCCTATACTGTGTAAGTGTTACTGCCAAGGAGGCAGCAGTTCCCCGTCACCTTTAATGAACTACTGACACACTTTCAGAAATACCCAAATTAAATCCTTTTAAAAACAACCCAAACAAATCTCTGCATACTAGGAATATGCACCCAGGGTAAGAATGAAAGAAAAGTCTTCTGGGAGAAATGTATCACTCCACAAGCCAACCTCTGTAACTGTAAAGCTTCAGCTAAAGGTCACAGTGGGTGTGGGACGGTGGCCTCAGAACTGCACCCAGCTACCCACATGGGCTGCTCAGGCCCACGGTTTGGTGGGATGCTCCTGCCGAAGCAGGTAAAGCAGCCCAAAAACCAGACTGGAAATGAGTGCAAAACACTTAGGGTGGATACAAGGGTCCTGTTGGTGCATTTTAAGCAGAGGAAATAACGGAGCACAGCCCGAGTTTCGCACTGCCTTAAATTTGGTAATTCCCTCAGTTCCTAGGGAGAAGCCTCACTAAAAACAGTCTGCAGCTTTGAAAGGTTTGAAGTGGAAGTGTTATTGATCTAGACAGGGCTGTCTTTGGTCTGGGATCAACCTTTCAATAATGGTACCTTTCAATAATGTCCAGATGCATAATAAAATAAAATATACTTCTTGATCACAGAGTTTTCAAAAAGACAATTAATTTTCACATGGCTCTTTGTCTATGAAGAAGGTGTAGATCCTTTGTATCTGGCAATTGCAAACTGTTGCAAGAAACACATCTTCAAATGATATATCGGTGTAATAACAATTTTCAGTTTGCAACAGTGCTTATCCTAAAGGTGAAGTCAGGAAACGCTGCAAAATCATATTCCTCCTGCTCCAGTCACGCAGCTATGTAGTCAAAGCAGACCCACAGGAAAAAAAATTATTATAAAAGTAATGTATATAATTATGCACTGGAACATTAGAGTGTATCATTAAAAATCAAAGAAGCCTGAAAAGGAATACACAGTGAAAATGTCACAATGCCAAATAAGACTTAAAATTAATTGTAATCTAGGTATGACTTTTTACTATGACTTTAAAAAAAGAGGGTAGAGAGGGATTAAAACACTGTATCAAAAATCTCTATTAATTTTATTCTAAGTTTGTTCTTATTTAAATGGCACTGTAGCCTTAGAAGACAGAAAGAAGTTGCCAGTGAAGCTGTAGCTCATAGAAGAATTAATGAAAGTATCAGCACTGCATGGGAAAGAGGAAAAGACTATTTTTAGGACAAAGCTTTGACCCTTTCAAAAGTTACACCATGAGTTTGTTTAGTAAAAGCAGATATCATTTTCCTAACCACAGCCATTCTGCATGTGTTTCCTACATGGAAGATAATGGATTTACATAAGAGCAGGAAGAGTTTACACATACAAAAGGTTTGCTGAATTCGTGTTATATGTTTTCAGCAGATCTCATCCAACAGAAACAACTACGAATTCAAGAATTGTGAAACAAAGAATTGGAGGCTCTTTGCCTCTGGAGCAAGACAGAAGCCAACTAGTAAAATCCTGAGTTTGCCAGTTGCTTTAGTGCTGAAGGAGCCAGGCTGTGGCTGACTTCTACAGGAGACACCACAGCTGTGCTCTGTACTAAAGCAGATAGCACGTGCTTGAAGATACATTTGCAAAACTCAGTTTCCTTTAAAACATTCTCATTTCAGAGACTTCTAGCATTCATCTCTACTGGATAAAATTGTCTTTACCAGGACATAGCTAACACTAGATTCCCCCAGCCCCATCTCACACGCACTGATTAAAACACAAGAGATACCTTCAGCTCTGTCAGAGGACAGGTTGCTTTAGAAACTGAGCTGGACCGCCCTCCTAGCAAGCATTTTCTTGCCATCTTTTCCACAAACTTAATTTCATAAATTATGACCATTAGTACAGAAAGAAACTCATCAAAATCCAGAATCCACAGCTGTAAGTTAAAGTAGGCACCAGATGTAAGTGCAATCAAGTAACAGCTGTCTCTGACAAAAATGGCCACCAGCGAGTGTGTTCACCTAACTAAACAGCAAAGTCAGTACAGCAGAGCAGGAGTGTATTTGATTACTTGCTTGAAAAATGCTTACTTTTAAAAAGGTGTTTATTCCACCTAGAGGAGCAGTGCTCATTTTGCAAAGTCAGAATGTTTCACCTCTTGCAAACACAAATTTTTTTCAAGACTGTTCAAGGCAAAGGCGTAATGAACTCAGTGAGTGGAGCACTAAACAACAGTCTGGCAATGCAAACAACAACCCACAGCTCTCTTCACTTGGAAAATCAGCTTCAGCTGGGGATTCCTATACAACTATCTGTGCTATATTCTTTAGCCAGCTAATAATTGCACATCCTCCCCTCCCTTTCTCCCATTCCCGGTCCCTCCTGTATCATGTAACATCACAGATGTACGAGGGCAAAGAAAAGCTAATGTTCAGCTACCATTTCTTGCATTTTCAGTGTTCCTGAGAAGCTGTGATCGTCTGGCAAACTGCCTTGCCAGAATGGTGTGATTAGACAGTAAAGGAGAGCTCAAGCATCTGTCCACCAAGAGAAAAAAGCCTGATCTTACTTAAGAACTTCATCACAAGCTTTCTTTCATGATATTTTTAACCTCTTCTGAAACTTATCTGTCCAAATTTTTTCCCCTTACCTCTGCAGAGAGGTTAACATCACTTCTGTGAGAATAAATTAGTGTTCCATTTGTACAGACCAGAGTCATCTCAAAAATACTACACACATTTGGCATTTTCCTTTATATACAGCCTATATTCTGGAAAAGTGTGATCCACAGGTCTGCAGTAAAATTGCCATTACCTTAGCAAAGGTCTCAAAAGATTTTTGTCCATCTTTGCCCTAAAGACCCATCAATGAACATTCAGACTGCCAGAGACAGAGACGATCAGTGGAACATCTGTGTTGGCAGAGGGAAATCTCTGATCTGGAGTCTCACACACATGCAGCCTGTAAGTCTATTCCACACAAGTCCTGTTATTACACAGTGCCATTAAGGGCTCTTTACAAATGTACTTAAAAACCCTACAAATTCTTTCCATAAGAAAAATCCTGGTATCTCTGTTTCAAACTTTTGTTTGGTCCTCAGCCAGAAATCCTCAGAGAGGCGTTCCTGAACATCTCTTTAGGATCACTGCAAGCCCGACTCAGGAATTTCTGTTGATAGACTACATCTCATGTGATGAGAGGGACTTTTCACACCACCTGTGCAGCACAAGGTCCTGGCCTCTGGGGCCAAGTGCAGGAACTGGCTCTGAGAGGTTGCTGTCAGATCAGGGTGACAAGTGATGCCTATTTCAAGTGACCCGACCTTCAAAGCTTTGTGAATGACAATCTCTGACCCCTATTATCTTGAAGTGATTTACCCAAGTTGTACACAGAGTTTCTCTCTAGTTCATTACCCTTTTTGAGCCTTTAATTTCTAGAAACATATTATTAATTTAAAATGAACACAACATCCCTCATTCCAATAAAAAGGTCTGCTGTGAAACCACATGTGCTTTTCTCTCCATATCTCAGGTCTCCTTTCATATCACTGCTCACAGGTATTCTTCTCTGCCTTGAATTTTGCACACTATTTTGAAAGCTACCTTTTTTTTTCTTCTTTGTCCTTGGTCACTCATCTCTTCAGACCATGACCTGGGATCCAGCAGGTTTCCAACATCTACAAAGCTTTTATCCCACTAAAAATAAATTCTCAAGGACAAATTACCCAAAGAGTTCAGAAAATTTAGAGAGCCTGTAGCCACACTAAACCAATAATTATAGCAAAAATAGCTCTTGCATTGAGTCTATGTGAAATAAAAATCTGTATTTGATATATTGAAGATCTATATAACAATGTTATATATAATACACTATAGAATAGAACAGTTCCTGTTGGAAAGAACCTCCCATGATCATCTAGTCCAACTGCTTGACCACTTCAGGCCATTTTCAACAAAAGTTAAAGCATATTATTAAGGACATTGTCCAAATGCCTCTTAAACTATGACAGGTTTGGAGCATTGTTCACCACTCCAGGAAGCTTGTTCCGGTGTTTGACAACTCTCTTGCTAAAGAAATACTTCCTAATATCTAATTTTATATTTATTTGTATGGCAATAATTACATAAAACATTTGTATAATATTCTAATTGTGACTTTTTGGTATAAAACCCTAATGCTTTATTTTGTCTTTTAAAGTTTTCCCATCTTTCCTCGTAAGTTACAACAAGGTATGTAATAGGGTACAACAATCTGTAAACTCTAATGCATTAAAAAAACCCCCAAGAGGTTGGTTAACAATAACCTACCAGAAATGCCATCATTACCTACTAGTAACATGAAGTACCACTTGCAAAAGCAGAATTATTACTCTATTTTTGCTACATGCCTCCCTGGATATCTAAGGCTGATAACAAGACAAAACACTGGGCTCCAGGACCTTTGATCCAGGCTTTGACACACAAATCACTTCGAAGTCCCTCTCTTCAGATTTCATTTAAGACAGGAGATAACTCATATATTTGGAAACAATCATCCTGGTTCATAAATCATATACTAGTGCCTGAAATACCATTTCTCAATAATTTACCTAAGAATTTGAAACCAAGAAGAGTCCATTGAGGTTAAGTTTGACCAGTTTGACCTAACTTAAGAAGTGAGAAATGACACGTTTACTAACACTGAAGGAATCTTCTAAGCACAAACTCACCAACTTGTCCTTACACTTTCAACTTGCAGCCACTCAAATTGAAAGCAGCCTTTTCATGAAGGAAAGCAGCTGGGTACTGCTGCCACCGAAGCATAGTTCCACTGACATCTAAGCAGGTCACCAGCAGCATCTAAGAGCTAAGCCTAAGCACATATTCTTTTTGAAACCTCTTATCTATTTTCTCCTTTCAAATAACCTTATTTACTCAAAATTTATTTGTAAATTAAATTTTTTTAATGAAAAAATCCTTAGGCTAAAATGGCCAAATATGAGTTTCAGACTCTGAGAGAAATAACCCCCATCAATTTTGAGCATATTTCTCAAACTTTACCTGAGCAGAGAAGTCGATTAGCTTTGGAAGCAACAATTTACTTCCTTCCTCACTCTTCAGAAAATCCAGCAAACTTCCTGTTAAAACAGAGAAAGATTAAGTCAGCGCAGTTTATTACAAAAATAAAGGTTACACAAGGTCCAGATCCAATTTTCTGTATCACAGAATTGATGCAGTGAAGTGTTTTGATGTATTTTCAAGTTGACCACAGTAAGACAGTCTCCATGATTTAAACAACTAAACAAGGAGCATCCAAGTCAGCATATCAGACATTCAAGTTTTGCCATTTGCCTGGCTGTAGAAAACTGCCACCAGACCATACCTCTGTTCAATGGGGTTGAGTTTGACAAGCTCAACAACAGAAGTCTGTGACCATCAGGAAAGCTGTCTAGGAGAATCAAACACATCAATCCTTTCCAAGTCATAAAGAGTAAGTGCCTCAACACTTGTTCGCAAAGTTATCAGCAAAATTGCTTGAAAACAGAACAAAACAAGAAAAAGTACCACCCACAATAATCTGGGGAGGAAACCTTGCATATTTTGTGCAGTAATGCTCTATAAAGATTGTCCTTTTCTAGCAGCGCAGCCATCCTTTCAGGACCACTCCTCACTCAGCTTATTACACACCTGTATCAATTCAAGGCCCACATAAGGCAATTCTTAAGGTTTGTTTTAATTGCCTTGCTATGATACCAGAAACAAAAGTTAGGTAGGGAGTCCTAAGGAACCAGAGCTATTCTGGGGGTTATCCTTTGCTTCAGAAACAATTAAAAATGCTGCATTTAAGAAAACTGTAAAAACGGCTTATTTCACAAATGAATCATAAAATTAAAGCCTCAGCCATTTAAGGATAGGTGCTTCTTCACTTAATATCTGAACATTCAAAAATAACTCTTTCATTCCTTTCTTTTGAAAGAAAGGTAACCAGCTTATGAGAAGCAAAAGAGCTCACTAACATATTGCTTGCAGATTGTCATGGTTTAACCTCAGCCACAAACCAAGTCCCATGCAGCCACTGGCTCACTCCCCACCAGTGGGATCAAGGAGAGAATCAGAAAGGTAAAAGGGAGAGAAGTCATCAGTTGAGATAAAGACAGATTAATAGGAATAGGAAAAGCAAAAGCCACACACACCAGCAAAGCAAAACAAGGAACTAATTCACTGCTTCCCATGGGTGGGCAGGTGTTAAGCCATCCCCAGGAGAGCAGGGTCCATCACACGTAACAGTAACTTGGGAAGACAAACGCCATCAGTCCAAATGTCCCCCTTCCTTTTTCTTCCTCCTACATAATATACTGAGCATGATGTTATATGGTCTGGAATAACCCTTTGGTCAGTTGGGGTCACCTGTCCTGGCTGTGTCTCCTCCCACCCTCCCATGCACCCCCAGCCTCCTCACCAGCGTGGCAGCATGAAAAGCATAAAAGGCCTTGGCTCTGTGTAAGCCCTGCTCAGCAATAACAAAAACATCTCTATGTTGTCAACTCTGTGTTCAGCACAAATCCAAAACACAGCTCCATATCAGCCATTGTGGAGAAAATTACCTCAGCCCAAATCAGCACACATTTTCAATGTTTTTCTCACCTTTTGCCATGAATTCTGTTATAATATAAATAGGCTCTTCTTTGGTCACCACAGCATAAAGCCTAACGAGTTTGTCATGCTGAAGTGTTTTCATGAGGTTGGCTTCCTCCAGGAAGGCTTGCACAGACATAGTTCCAGGCTTCAGAGTCTTCACAGCCACTTTTGTACTGTTATGATAGTAACCTACAAGGATGGAATATGATCAGTGCACTTGAAGTCACTCTGCAATGTCCCGACTAGCAGGAATTTGTAAAGCAGGTGAGGTTGGATTCCAGGAATAGCTAAGAGCCTGAGAGCAAGTACCAGATGTAGCACAAATATTTACGCTAGAATTCCTTTTTATTTTGCAACTTATACAACACTGCAGAGGAAAATGATCCATTCCCTATTTTTAGAAATCAGTTATCTGAAAAACAATAAAGCAAGCAAATGATCTTACTTCACACCAAGTTTCCATTCACAAGTAGCCCATAAAACACTTGGTCAAGGCATATTTCAACGAATGTCCACTTAAACTGCCTCAGAACAACAGAGTACAAGGACTGACTGAAAGATCCTGAAGCATCTTTAAATCCTATGATTATACTTATTTTATGCATGCCAGTCTCATGCTTATAATCCTTCCTGTAACCCTTAGTGCTCAAAACGGAGCATTACGGGAAAGCGCAGTCAAATGGTTCTCGTGACCAACAAGGATACGCTGCCAGCACTGCAATCCTGCAGTGTTCAGCACAAGATTTAAAACGTGATAACTTCTTATCACACAGCCCATGCCAAGAGTGGAGGAGACTGTGGCCGTGGTTCATTTCTCTGTTTATCAAACCTTCTAATGTAACATTCTAATTATAGAAAAAGCAACTATCAGTAAAGAGAAAAGCAGTGAATTATTTTCTGATTTAATGTTTTCCAAACATTAAATAAATGTTAAAATAGCATTAAATAATAGAGTAGCAAGCACTGATCCTAAAGTTTATCTTGTAAAGTCATTTAACTTGAAAAATAAGAGAAACAAAAGAGAAAGAGATAGGGATATAAATGCAACTTTTATCCCCCACCATACCCATTGCAACATTGAAGAAATATTTCTCAGAGGAGGTAAAACTTTCATGACTCAATGAAATAGCCTCATTTCCTTATTCAGTAACAATCCAGACTATCTCCATGATGGATACCATGATTGGAATCCACCATTCCTTTACACTATTTATTATCCAACAAAAGAAATCAGTGGCAAAGCAAAGGCCTACTTTTCAGACCTTAAGTGATTGCTCTAACCACTGTATCTTCTTTCCTGAAGAGGGATCATCACCTGAGAAAAGCCACTATGCCAATCACAAAATATTCACGTGCACAATTATTAAATCTATTTTTCCAAACATGGTCAGGCCAAAGCATAACAGACATTTCTCTAAGTTACCTAATAATAAGAAATTACAACTACAGGTCAAATCTGCTGTTAAAGATCAGGTATATGATTTATATCTATCAGAAAAACAGATATTAAATTATACTTCTTTCTGTTTAAGAAGCAGAAAGCTTATTTGCGTAATTTCTACTATTCCATCCCATACCCTAAAACACAGCATGAGTTCCACTCTCAATTTGTTGAATTCTCTACTGAACATGCAAATTAATACAATTATTTCTGTGAAGCAATTATGACCAATGCAACTAACATTAACTATTTAACAGTATTTTACATAAACTACAGAGATCCATCAAACTGGAGTCTTTCTTGCAGAAAGTTTGCGTTACTACAACACTTTTGTGATACTGAGGTTTTCTGCCGTAAAAAAGTCTACCCTGACCCTCTGGTCACCCTCTGGTGGTAACATACAAAGCAAAGAGCTGGTGGGAGCACTAGAGACAACTGATCTTGATCTCGCTCATGTTCATTTATTTCATTAGGTATTGGAAGGGATGGGACACTAAAACACTGAGAAAAGTGGTCATGAACTCTAGTACTTCTAACTGCTGCAGAAGAAAATACGCTTCCAAAACACATATTACTTATATTCTAATTCAGAAGTTACTGAATAAGAGAATCTTTTACACCTGAGATGCAAGCAAGATGTGCCTCATTAATAAAATACACCATAATGGCTGCATTTGCCTTGTTAACTTTCCTCTTAGCCCTGCTTGAAAATTCTCTTCATGGATTATTAATACCACAGAGCCTCATGATTCACATCATATCAGTGCACACTAGGAACAAAAATGCATAAAACATAGACCCTGCTCTTGCAGTGCTGCTCTGGTTCATCATTTCACTAAAGCAGCTGCCCATATGCACTGAACTGCATGGTCTAAAAACCTTTCATACCATGGCAGGAAGTCAGTCTCTGCAGTTTTAGCTACTGTTAAAAATGAAGTGTGGAGCAAGCAATAGTACGAAAGTCTGAAGCAAGTGTGATGATGCCTCACACAACGAGCCATGTTGTTCTCTACATGTGAGAATAGAATCCTCCAAAAAATTTAGTGTCTCAGGTATTTATTTTGGAGTTGATTACTATTATTTTGACAGAGTAGTATCTTGCATAGCCAGGTTGTCCCCAGATTCTTGCATGGGCTTACTCAGGCGAAGGTGTGATATGAACTTATAATAGACAATAATGACACTGAGCCTACCATTTCTGACCAGGACTGAAGATGAACAGTTTTGTGAACAAGGCTACAATAAGCAGCTTTCTCCTTCCTCTGCTTTTGCAGTAATTCCCTGCAGGGTATACTGGGAACAGCTTGTTTGGGCTATGGAGGCATGACACTGCTAGAAGACATAATGGCTGGAGCAGTTACTATCGGAGGAAGTACTGGGGAAGAGACTGAGGGGCAGCAGCTTCTCTGCATCCTATTGCATGTCAGCACTTCACCCCTTCACCAGCTACAGCCATCACTCAGCTGCAGAACGGAATAACACAGCAGCAGCTCCATCTCTCACTCACCTCCCTACAGCCCGTTAAACATGAAGGCAGAAAGCCCAGGCTGCAGCTTTCTGACCACTTCCATGGTGCAGTGCATAAAGTGTGTGAACACAACTCTGCCACACTGTTTCTGTCCACCATGTCAGCACAACTGATGACCAAAATGCACCCATAAACACTAACTTGGTAGCCTAAACCCAGAAAGTCTTTATAAAATGCATAAAATTGCACTTGTATTGATAGACAAAATTGGGAAATTGATAGCAACTTTTCTCTGTGTAAAACTCTGTTCAGAGTTGGAGGAGATTCACCTGCCCATTCCACAAACAACAGATTCTCTGTGCAGGTCATACAGGAACACAGCCAAGTGCTCGTGGCATATGGAGGACTGCTTTTTGTTCCTAGGGTTTTCTTACTCCTCCCATAATACAAGCTAATTTCCTCCAAAATGTTCAAGCGGAAGATAACATGGAAGCCCCAAAAGTACTTATGGACATACTAAAAAGAAAAGACTGTAAAAGACATACTTGTATATCTTCGTGCTGCAGTATCAGCATTATTTCTATATTCCCATATCTCTCAGAATAACTGAAGGCTTCAGGTTAGAAGGGACTTGTGGAAGGCATCTGTGTCCAACACCCCCATGGGCACCTGGACCTAGTTGTCCAGGATTGTGTCCAGTTGGCTTTTGATTCTCTCCAGGAATGGAGACACCACAACCTTACTAGGCAATCTATGCCAGTGCTTGGTCACTCACACAATGAGTGTTCAGAAGGAACCTCCTGTGTTTCACTTTGTGCCTGTTGCCTCTGGTGCTGTCACTGGGCACCACTGAGAACAGCCTGGCTCCACCCACTCTGCATACCTCCCTCAGCCTTTTACATCCATTGATAAGATTTCCCTGAGCCTTTTCCAGGCCAAACAGTCCCAGGTCTCTCAGCCTTTCCTTAAAAGAGAGGTGCTCCAGTCCCTTCCTCATCTTTATGGCTCTTTGCTGGATTTTGTCCAGTAGCTCTACGTCTTTATTTACTCAAAAGCACAATTCCTCTGAGTGGGACACTGTTTTCTCTGAAACCACAATTCTAACCATCCTTTATCAGGAAGAAATTTATTTAGTAATTAACCCATGAACAACATTTCTCTCTAATTCACCCTATGGCTGAAAAATAGTTTTTTTCTATGTGAGGAGGCAGTGTAACAATCAGCTCTCTAATCAGGGGAGCGTAGCAACCAGGTTATTTCTCAGTACCTCTACCTAACTCCCCAAGTCCCTGGGTGATCCTCACAATACACAGTGTTTGCTGACACCCTGCACCACACAGCTGACCTAATATGCTTTTCCAGCTTGAACTTCCTTGGTTCTAAGATTAACCACGCCCCTGATATGAGAGGATCTGTGCCATGCAAATCATCTTCTTTCGCTTCAGAAAGAGAGCAAAGAAGAGGAAACACAGTGATTGCTTTCACAGTACATTAGTTTTTCTCACAGTGCAGCAATTCAGGCAGAGGAGTTAGGCCCAATTTAGATGTTAAAATAATTACACAAACAAGAGGAAATATCTTCAAGCAGAAACACCCTTTTAAAGTTTTATTCCTTTGTGTGTGTATGTAGAAGTAGTCACTTCCCAAAATGATCTGCATTTTCAAGCAGGTGATAATCTCCTACCACAAAGTCTTCCACAGTGTTTCAGTTTAAGTTAAACATTTCTTGCCCTGGTTTATTAGGCAGAAATAACTGTGCAAGGGTTGACACTTGTTCTGACTAGTATCTAAATTGTCATTCATGTATATCATAGCTAGAGGGTTTCTTAAGCCTTTCCTCATGAACGCAGATAAAAGGCTGAATTTGGCTATATTATATTATAGAGGTGTGTTGCTCGCACTTTTTACATGATTTATACCAAAAGATTGCACCTATGACTGAATTAGAGCTTTCTGATTGACACTGGAGTTGCGTGTGTGTAATTTGCCACTCAAACAGCATCATTCTGTGCTTTGCTTTTCTAAATGAGAGGATCTCTTCAAAGCAATGACATTCCCATCAGACTGACACACCCCCATGGGTCATCAGAGACCCCTTCATAGCTTGGTGTCTTCTAACTTCTAAGCTTTAGGATACACTTTTAAGTTGTTCAGAAGTGCCCCGCCTATAGAATCCTAAGCCTTAAAATTAATAATAATAATCATCATTGTAATCTGATCTGTTATTGTAACTGTAACCATTTTATTCCTATTTAAACATAACATCACAAAAAGAGATTAAGGGAAAGGCCAAGAGAATGATTTGGCCTGACAAAACATCTTAATGAAGACTTTGAGAGGAAGGTATAGTTTACTTCAAATAAGATGGTAACCAGCAAAAAGTGTGTAAGTAATGAATAGTACACAGAACATGCAATAAGGAAGCCAAAAGAATACTCTGCTGTCAGAACAGGCAGCATTTCAAAAGCAAGATTATTAAACCATTTTCACAGAATGTGACACTGGTCATAGCCCCTTGCCATAGGAAATCACCAAAACTAAGGAAATATTGCTCGTAAGCCAACAAAGCTAATTATTTAGGTTATAATTATCAATGCTATCATTTTTTGTTGGGTATACATTAATATTTACAACTTGTAAGTCTTATGATAGTTTTATTATTGGGGACTTGCCTGATGATTCAAGGTATGGGCTGTTCAATCTCTGTCTTCTTACCACATAAGTCACCTACTTTCTGAGCACTGGCAGACAATACTCTTGGGTTAAGTCTGTTCCCCTTTTTCACCCACTGTGGCAGTCCCATGCACCACACTGCAGGCATTTTCTTTACCAAGGGACGATGAAATCTCTATACACAATTCAGTAAAAGACATTGTTTCTTTTTATTTCATGTTCTTTAACACTTTTTGATTTGAAACAAAGTTCTGAGAGGCCCATTGATTTTGAGACTCAGGAGCCACATCTTATTATAACTTTCTATTTTCCCCTCAAAACACAATAAAAAACTTTATTGTCTTTGACCTACTAAATTACAATGCTTACTCATTACTTTTGTCCTTTAAAAGACACCAAAAGTATTTGTTCCACTCCCTTGTCAGTTATCTATCCCCTTTTACAAACCCTCTCTCCTCACAAGAAGGTCAATTCTGGGCCCGATTTTGCAGTTTTACAAGTATATAGGACCAGGCTCATGTCCACTATTTTTCTGAATGACTCTGAAATGACAGTTCTTTCAGAGTTAAATACTTGTTTAGAAAGAATAAACTTACCCATCCAGACTTCTCCAAACTGGCCAGCTCCAAGTTTCTTCACTAATTTAATCGATTCCCGTGGAATTTCCCATGCATCTTTATCCCATGGTTTTTGAGGTTTGGGACTAATACAAGCTTTTTCCAACTTTCTGCATAAGCCATCTGATTGCTCTGGTTTTCAAAGAAAAATACAAAAATACAAAACACATTACACTTCTGTGTCTCACTGCTTGAGATGAACATCTCTTAATTGCAGATGTGTACTAACCAGCCTAAAATAATGTTCAAAATAATCAGATGCTATGATGAAAATGTAGCCTTTCTGGTGCCTTCACATAGCTATAAGTGCTTCTGATCTGAAATTTAGTGTTCAGAGATAAATTTAAAAAAGAATCATCACACACGTCTGGTTACTGTCAGATTATTAAGGGGTTTTAGTACAATTTGCATCAAATACATACAATATCAGATTTGATTACTGACAGTATGTTGATTAAGATGCACATTGGAGTCAGGCTTGGGACCTGTATTCTGAATTTGTCATTAAATTTTCTTGCAACATGGTTTCAGACAGATGTGCATGCAAGCATAAGTAGGTCAACATTATTTTTTCTCCAGACACTGACCAGCTATAACTTTTATATAAATGTTGACTAATTCTCAGATTTTCCAGCTATGTCAAACAACTAGCACACATATCTAACTGTTTAGAAAAATTTCATGGCCAAGTCCTCAGAATGGCTTTGAAAAATCTGTATGTGATTTTATGTCATATATTTTTTTGTCTTCTCTGTCTTCCCAGTTACAAGACTAAAATACCTATATTTTGGAGATATCCAGTAAGAGGTTATGCAGAATGAGAAGTTAGTTTTGCAGCCAAAACATAGGTAGACTTGTCCCTTCCTGTTCCCCCCTTTTCTTTTTTTAAATAAATGTATACATTCTACATGGGTGCAATTTTCTTTCTTTGAAGTGTATGGAATATTACTTCCTTTAAAGTGCCATTAAAAACAAATAACTAAACAAATATATTTACAGGAAAAATAAAATTTCACACTCAATGCTAGGTACAAGATGACATTCACAAGTCTATGTGTATTTCTGCTAATTATGAATAAAAATTTACTCTCAAATATGGAATAAATTTATTTACAAAGCAGGCAATTCTTACTATAGCTTCACGTCACCCTAAGTTTAATGAGTTGTTTTATAAAGCCAGTCTTCTTTTCACAGTGGTATGCCACAGAGCAAGCAGCATTAGGTCTGATTATGATATCAACATTACTTGGGTTCCAATCAGTTTTACTTTATATTTGATAACATTCATGCCCAAGTTATTTAGGAAAAATAAAAAAAAAAAGATGGAAAGCTTTGAAACAAATGAAGAAAGCATTTCTTTTCCTTCACAAGAAATAATGGCTGTATTCTTCTAAGTAATTCACTAACTAATTTAACTTACTTTGATAATGCTTGATCATATCATTGATGGTGGGAAAAGTTATTCTTGGAGAGATGTAAAATCCTCCATTGTCTAGACTCCTGATTTTGTAGTGCTTAATAACATCACCATGCTCTGGATCATAGTCTCTTATGGAGAGAGAATAGCTGCCTGTGGATGAAGAAGGAATGATCATTAACAGATAGCAAAAATCTACAGTGTCCACACATATAGAGTTGAGCCTAACAAAAGCACCATTTTGTCTGCTTTTCTTTTTACTCCCTTATTTCCTCAAAAAGCATTTTGCAATCAACAGGAGGAAGTTAGCCAATAGCCAGTCGTCAAAATGCTTACAGTCACACTTTCTTTTTCAATCTTATTCAACAAGCTCTCAAGTTCCATATTCCAGGCAGCTCCACATTCAATGCCCAGTTTTGCGGAAAGTCCCCCAGCTTGAGTAGAAGTGACTGAGAAAGCAAGGCCAGGGCTGTCACACTACTCAGGCAGAAACTGAAATCCAGAGATCAGCATTTTGAAAAAGGAACGTGCTGTTTGTCGCGGGCCAGCTAGCAAAATGATAGTTTGGAGATGGCTTGAGGCATACAGGAGGGAGAGCAGATCTGTTAGTCCTAGGGAGCCTAACACCATCTGGGATTTAAGCTGGGGCAGGAGAGCATCTACCCTCAGCTACTGCACTCTTCGTTTCTTCTACTTGTACAATTCTAGTCCATTTCCAAAGGACAAGAAATCACCTCACCCCCTAATCTCTCCTCACATACATATTCAATGACACTATGGGGGTACTTTGCCATGCTCTCAGTAGTCTACGTAGAATTTAGGAGTCTTCATCTGAGAGCACAATGCTATGGGCTCATTACAGAGTGATACCTAGTCAAGAATCTGCAGTATTAGGGCCAAAAAGGCTACCCTGTGGAGTGGACAGACGTTCTGCTGAAGCTGTTCATGTGTCTTCCTCTGGAGGATGCAGTGTTACAGCATCCAGCTGGAATGTCCAGCCAAACTACTGTCAGAGTCCAGAGGCTGGGGCAGAACTTCCTATGCCCTTCTCAAAGTCCCAGCTGAAGAGCCTGGAGACTTCACTAAGCTTTTCAGCACACAGTGCTCTGTCTACAGCAGAAAATTTTACCAAAAAGCTTTTTGAAAAGAATCACACTACATTGTAGAAGTGAAAACCCTCATTGTGCACTACCTACATTTTTAAACATGTAACAATGGATACAGACCCAATAATGGAAGACTATAGAATGCAGCAGCCACTATTACTGTAACGTGTCTTTCAATAAAGGAGTCACAAACGTTAAGAAGAGAAAAAATGCCACTTCATTCATTCCTGCTTCTTGTCAGTACAATCACACACACACACTTTTTTTCTTTTTTCCCCCTTATCCCAACTTTAAGTGTTAACCTGCAAATCTCTTTTCTCTTTTGCTGGTGATTTTCTCATTCTTCTCACTCCTACAGAACTGCTGAAAATTCTTACAGTAGGATGCACTGTGATGACTCCACACCCAGTACCACCTCTTTACAGTTTTTGTGTAGATTTTGTGTTTTCGACTGTCTATCAATTCCAACGTAACGCACTCCACCAAAAGCCTACCTTTTAATGTTTCACTTTCTCTGATAAGGAAAGCTCCAGGACCATTTCCAGGAGCCAGGAGTTGTCTTTCAGCATCTTTTCGGGTTATGTCTTTGAAGAACCATCTGAAAAGTATTTCAAAGTGTTAAAACCATCTTTCCCCCCTCCCTACAAAGGATACACCACCAGGGTGAAGAAGTTTGCCAGTATCTGAAGACTGGGAGAACTTACTCTTCTGTTTCCAGGGTGTTTACTTTTGCTACGTAGTTGCTGGGAATGAAACCTTCTTTCCTTGTCGTGAGAGATTTTGCTCTCCACCATTCTCCAGACCTGAAAAACAGAAACAGCAGTATTCATAGGAGAAGAAAAATGATAAATTGTTATTTAGGTTCTAGTGTGCTGAGAGCTTTGCCCATGCTGGAGGGAGAAGCACAATCTTTCTTCTGAACTCAAGCCCCCTGACAAGCCATTGGCTCCGTTGGCCAAGTCAGAGAATCACAGACTCCAAAATGGTTTGGGTTGAAAAGGACCTTAAAGATCATCTGGTTCCAACAGCCCTGTAATGGGCAAGGACACCTTCCACTGCAGCAGGTTGCTCAAAGTCCCATCCAAGCTGGCACAACTCCATACGCATTTCTATTATCACATGTAAGGGAGATCACTTACCATTCATACACCCACGTTATGAGTAGGATATCAAAGCATTGTAGAGGGAATTAGATGAGCCCAAAGAAAATCTGAAATACAACACTTACTCTTCAATAACTTTCAATTTTTCTCCTTTTTTGAAGGACAAGTCCTCTTCATGAATTCCATCATAGGGATACAAAGCTACCACAATGACTCCATGCTCCTCTGTGTCTGCAAAAGTAGAAAGACAAAGGCCTGTTCACATCACTTTGCAGGCTGACACCGGCATAGCATGCAGCTGTGAGATTTTTACAGAAACATACCTTGACTGACAAACCTCTGTCCAGGTAAGAGCTGTGCTTCTGCATTTGCCTACAATGAAATATGTCTTTAATTAAGCAGTTTTAGGTCTTTGTGATAATCTTAAATTACAATTACGTATTATACAGTTGCTTTGGTATCATCTTATATGTCTTAAATTAAAAGAAAATGCTTGAATCCTTCCCCACCATTCTTCAAAATATATATTATTTTTATAAATGTGTATTATTTATATTACAATATGAAAATATAGAAACTCCCCACTAAATTTTAAATTGAGCAGCTCAGACCTCATGAAGGTGTGACACAAGCTGTGAGGAGGAAGTTCACAGCTTTGGGACTTCTGCTGAAGAGACTTCAGGCAGGGCACTTAAGCAGGACAGTTATTACCATTAGTTGTCATGCTAAAGAACTACAAGCACAGTTATGTCACTAAGACGATGGAAGAAAAAAAAGAGTAATTAAAAAAAAGTAATATTAGTTTGTGATGTATGTTCATTGACTGAGAGCACATGGAGTTCACTGTGTCAGCTGGTGAGAGAGGAGAGAAGGGAGCCATTCACACCCGCAGAGTGCGGGTCCCTGAACAAAAGCAGTCAGGAGAAATGGTTTCCTCAGCACAGTAGAGAGGGTGGGGAAAAAAAAAGTACCAATCACTCTGCCAGTTAGCAAACCCACTTGATACCCAGTGGGATACCCCATCCCTGCACCCTTCCTTTCCAATGCCAGGCAGCACACATGGAACACATTAGCCTGTTCCCCCCGCAGCACAATGCTGCTCGCTTCACCACTGCACCCTCCTCTCCCCTCCCACCCTTACCTACGCACCTCACGCGAGGCCAAGTAGTGGCTTTCAGTGAGCAAAAGGAAAGCTGACTAGAGCTGGTAAAGAATCACCCATGCCTACTTCAGCCTTTAAATAGAATAATCAGCACCTGGATCCCATAGCTATTAAAAACCCAACACCGATGCTTTTAAAAATGAATCTAAACTACTTCCGGTTTTCTAAAGTCATCTAACATTCTTCTACAGACATAGTTATATCTACTCAGTCATTGCCAAGTTACTTTTTTCATGCAGAAAACTATGACAAACATAAAGTAACAAACCACCATGTTTTAATTTTTATTCCTCTAGGTACTTATTCATTGAGGGTGAACTGCACAACACTGAAAGCCCAATTGTGGATTAATGATCATTTGAATTTTTCCACGCATATGCTTTGGATTGAAATTTAAGTTATGCCAGTCATGCTTTGTTCTTGCTACAGGAATTCTCCCCTGAGACTATCTACTTACTGGCCTTTGCTGTTTATTGGACGTTGGATCCCTCACATAAATAGTTCGTTCAGTTTTACGTACTGGTTGATTCTTCAAATCTAGCCCATCTCCATGCAGATTCTCTTTCCTTTTTGATTTTATACATCCCATATTTCCTGTTGAAATAAAAAAGGTATTAAACAAAATCATTGTCCCATAAACCAAGCCCATTCCCACGAAATCGTCTGGGCTACGTAGTAAAAACGTGCTTCCTTTTCATACACAAATAGTTCATGGGAAAAACAACTGAAGGCTGGGCACATACACTGATAGCTCTTTTCTGTTGCAAAGGAAAGAAATTACCTCTTGTCTAAACCCATTGATGAGGTAAATAGTTATTTACCATTTCCACATCTTCAGATTTATTGTATTTTCTCCCCAGTTTACCCTTCTCTGCCAAAACCCCTTGTATCTTTCTGATACTTCTCTGAGCTTTGGAATACATATGATAAAAATGCAATTATTGTAGTGATAACTTTTATCTGTAAAGAAAAGACTGCTTTGGAAGACATAGGAAAAAATTTCCAAATTATGGAAACTAGTCCAAATTATGAGAACTAGCAATGCCCGTCTCTCCCCACTTCATTTTGCAGATGCCAGTCTAGCATGGAGCTCCATTTGATTCAAAGCCCTGTCTTACATGAGGCTGATGGCTTGTGCAGTCCCAGCTCCATGGCAGACACGCTGCTACTGTGACCTTCAGTAATGAATCTCCTTGTTCACACAGGCATGTCACAGCAGTCTAAAACAGCCGATGTGTGTACCAGTGATGGCAAATCACCACACGAGTACTTCTTTTTCAATACAATTTAGAAGGCTAATCCTTCTCTCAGGATGTGTACCCATGCTAAATCAGATGAGATACAGCTGTTAGCATCTACATGACTGCAACCTGACTGCTAGTCTCATGATGAAATTACACAGTACTTCAGCAAGTATATATACAACATTATCTCTACATTCCTCCCTCAGAGGAGAGTAATTATACTTACTCTTCAAGGAATCCACTATCAATGCTTTTCAAACCTCTCCTTCCTTCCTCTCTCCCTCCTTTCAGGTCAGTGCTCTAATGCTAGGTTCACAGTCAGATTTTCCCTTGCAGGCACACAGTCTCACTCCCCCTCTGCTCTAATTAATCTTTAAAGCCAGTTCTCTAAAGAACAATGTAAAACCTAAAATAGGAGCTCTGTGCAAATACAGCCTTAAGTAAACAAACACTGACTAAAAGACAGCTGGAGAAGCTAAAGCAGATTGTAGCACCTTCATCTCACTTTTACCTTCATCTCTAGGATAGAAAAGGTCATCATAGTGAGCAGTTAAAGCAGTAGTAGAGGTGTCCACTGGCAGACATAACTGTTTCAATGGGATGGTGCCTTACACATTCTGCAGGTACAAATATTAACCAGCTCAGTCTGGGTTCGTGTTAAGACTCATACTTTTGTAACAATACTGGGGACAATCACAGTCCTAACTGATTATAACAACAAACTGAGGCAACAAGCAGTTCCACATGGCAAGTCTCAACTTCCCACATCACCTTCCTTTAATATCCCATCCTGCCACTGAGGAAGCTCTACATAATGACACATGCACTGTCCTATCCACAGGCTGAGTGTTTTCTTCTAAACGTGAGAGGAGGATATTTCCTCTCCTACCATTTCTGCAAATTATTTGTCACCTATTGCCAACAAATCTTGGATGTCCATAAGATTTCAGCAGTGATGCAGTGAATTATTATACCACTTTAAAGCAGCATTAGAAGTCATTGCTCTGTTCGTCTTCTCCTGAAATAAAAATAAAAGGAATCCTACAGAAAATCAATAGGCACTGACCAGGCAGAGAATATAATTTCCTCTTCTTGAGTGTCAACATTTCAGTGTTCCCACACTTATTTGAAGGCACATCTTCAGCCAGGAGCTTCCCTTAGAAGCCAACATCTTTAATGCTTAGTTTTAATGCTTTAATTTTTTTAGTGCTCAGCTCCACGTGGGTTATATGCTAGCTGTTTTGCAATAATGAGAAGGATTTTAAAATTTATTTTATTTATTTATTACTGTGGGTATGTAGATGACTCTTGTTCTGTAGTTAATGCTTCATAGGAAATTTCTGTACACCCACAGGCAGATTGGTGTTTGCAAACTCACCCTAGACATCAGGAAGCCCAGTGTTTAATTACCTGATGTATCTGCAAGATCAGGTATTTATCCACTTAAGTGCTAACCTTTTTGCTCTTGAATAGTTCTGCTTCTACAGAACAAACAGCTAAAGTGGAGGGCATGAAGTAATTTGATCTAAGTTGTCAGCCAAAAATCCCTTTCCCTATTCCTGTAAAAAAGCTGAACATATCTTTAGAGACTGCAGCATGCCCAGTGCCAGTGTAAACTCAGAGAAAAGCATTTTTACTCAGATTTTTTTCTGCTGCTTAAAGCACAGGAACAGCTGTAACTTAAGCCTGCTGTGAGGCTGTGCTGAAAAGCTCAAGGTTAGCATTTGCTCATGACAGTAACAACTGATCAGTAAAACCTATGTGCAAGTGCTTCATAATCACAAAAAGTTTACTTGATGTCATGTGAAATCACACAAATACAGTTTGTGAAACTACCCTCATGATGACTTCAAACAAAAAGATCCTGAGCCTCATCATGAAGCACTGTTTTTTCTGGGTTCTTTTCCTCACAGAGATGAAAGTCTGCCGTCCTCACAGGACTTAGCTAGTTCTACATGAGCAAATAGCCCCAACAGTTAGTGCTGAAGCCCATAGCTGGTTCAAGGGGGTTATTACCCCATTTACTCAGTATAGCTCCAAGGATTGAACATTCAGGAGGAGCAAGTTGATAATAACGGTTTGTCTAAAGGTAAGCCCCACACTGCATCCTCCTAAAGCAGTCCCATCCTTGCACTGCAATTCTGCTCCACAACAGAGGTTACGGCTTAGCATGTGGGCAACTGCTTCAGGAGTGGGATCCTGACCTAGCTAAAATGCCAGTGCAGGGGGGGAAGTTCATTCGTGCATAAATAAAATATTTCACTTGGTGTAAAATGTTTATTTGCATAGCGCTCTGTTGCGTGTCACAAGGAGCATCAAGGAAGTGTTTTGTGCAGATAAAAAGAGAAAGAGAATACAGTAAGCAAAGAGCCATACAGGGAACTCAGCACCATTACAAACGAAACTCCATTACTCCTTGTCAGAGATAAAAATAATTTAGACATCAGAGAAAATGCTGTCCGTCCCTACTCCGATGTTTCCCGTTCCAACAGGTCTGCAATACAGGAGACAGTACTTTACATTCATGCTTTTCATTTATTATCCTGTCCACACCTCTAGACATGAAAGATAAACATTGAATTAAAAGAAATTCTATTTAACATAGCTGCTAATCTTTATAAACAGATATCCAAAAAAAGTAACAGCTTCTCTTTTAAAAAAGAGCATATTGTATTTCATGGCTAAAAGGTAAACACAAGTACTTAAGTTAACAGCTGCAGTGTGGTGACAAGAATCCAAATTCAGGCACCCTCCAAAAAGCCACAGGGGTATCCATAAAAGCTACCACACAGAACCTCTGCAGGAGGTTTTTCCAAGACACTGATTTTGATGTCTACATTTGCCTTGAATTTTCCCTCTGAATCCCCTATTTCATCTTGCTACTACAGCACTTGGGTCTTAATTCCAAAATGATTTGGTGGGAGTGGAAGTCAGAAACTAGTGCAACATTCTTCCAGGGTTAATAGCTGCTGTCTATTCCTGAAATAGAATTGCTTTACATGCCTTTTTCTACATTTCCAGCAGAGTAATGTGTCTGAAGCCACAATACTTCCTACTGCAAGCAGTGAAGTTTCGTGTGACCATCACCTGCCCATCCATCATCATCAGTATTTGAGGTTTCATTTCCTCCCAGTGCTTACCCTTTGCATCATCTACAAAGGTGATTTCATTTTTCATTTCATGTTCATAACCATTCCCTTCCTCGTAATTTTGTTACATACAATATATAGGGTGCATATTAGAAATTATTTCCTAAAAAATCCATCTGACGTGTCTGGTCTTTTCTTGATCAAAGTCATGTCTTCACGAAAATGATTGTCAAATCTTCACTGATTATACTTTGGCTTTTCCAGTAATAAAGGAGCTTTTAAAATAATTAGAGCTACAACACTAAGCATACAAGCTCTATTTTATCAAATAAATATGTATTTTATCAAACAAATACCTGTTGTTCTAAAGGTCAGTAATCTTGTCTCTAAAGATCAATTATGGTTTAGGCTTTTAACAGATATATACATATGTATTTTAACAGGTACACAAATAAAATAAATTTATATTCAATTGAGTACAAAGAGTAAACTCTTCATTTAAGCTACAAATTTCTTACGCATAAGAATAAGAAAAAAAACATTAAGACCCCCAGCTTACTCTGATTCTTGAATGTTGCTTTATATTTAAACTTCTGAACAAAAGAACAGGAAGCAACTGCTTATACACATATAAAAAAAACCAACTGGTTTCATGCCTGGGGCTTTAAAGCAGTTTAGAGAACAGAGGAGTAAATAGTTTTATTTTTAATACATCTTTCAAAAATTGAATATAATACATTTGCCCTCCTCCGTTTAAAGTGTTTCATTCTGGCCTGTAACGCCAGTTGGTTTGCTGCTACTTTACAAGTCATAGGCAGAGGTAACACAGTGATGCCTTCATCAGATCTCCTGAACTCCTCTGCATTTCGCTCAAGGTCAAGTGTCTCGAAACTCAGAGTGATCAACTTAGATTAAAACTGCTGGGGAGAAAGAATCACAAGCCCACTCTGCCCAAGGACACAAACACCTGCTTTTTCAGAAGCTCATCCAACTTTCTACATCACTTCAATCAACTGTTCAAGTTTACCATTCCATGAAAAAAATGGGAAAAATCTTAAATTTAAGGACTTCATTTACCTTAATCTTCAGTGCTTACTTCCACTTTGCATTGATCTGCTTCCACATCATCTGCGCTATCCAAATGTTGCAACAGTCTTCTATATCTCTGTTATAGGGACTATGAGGAGGACTATTTCTAGGAAACCTGGTTCATTTCTGACCCATCATCACATGACAAAGCAACTGCCAAGCAATACAGAGCAGGAGTTTAACTAGAGGTGGTAAAGCTCAGCAATAGCTTATCAGTACCGCTCTACACGTATTTGTGCCAGTGAAGATTTGCTACTAGACCAGAGTGAGAATAAGAGTGACAGAAATAAATTATCTGTGGTTGGGAGCAATGTGAAAGCATCAAACTGGAGAGCAACAGAAGAGAAGTGGTTTTCTGTTCTTTGCCTGTCTCAAAAATGATTAGACTTGAGCTTGTTCAGCCTTATTCTTACACCTGCAATTCACTATAAATATATATATATATATAAAATATGTATTTCTATATGTATTTAATAATATATATTATCTATAGATACACATTTCAATTTTACTGTAAGTCCTGACTGTCTGACAACTTTCATCAAACTAGACTCATGCAAATACAGAAATCTGGGGTCAGCTTTCATTTTGAGCTTGTTTCACTTCCTGCATCTTGTTTTTGCACTGGCGACTAGCTAGGGGAACTTAAGCAGTTTCTTCTTCACTTGCCTTTCTGCTAAAATGGTTGTGTATGCCTCAGTCAATCCTTGCCTCATGTATTTTAATATCTTTTTTAATTTAGCTTATTTCTGTAGGTTGGATCATCTCATCTCTATGTCTCCCAAATGGAATTTATCCCTTATATGATATCAATATACATGGACATACATTCACACACGGGCACATATCACCATGTGCTCCCTGCAATCCATACAGAAAGGAGCGTGGATAACCTGAATCTACTCAGTGTTTAACTATGACAGACTTGCCCTGTGTAGACTCCCACTGCTCCTGTGATGTGAGAAGCCATAGTCTACCTGCCAGCATCTAAAAAAAGGGGGGAAAATAATGGGGGAATTTTTTTAACTGCTTCAATCTCTTTTGTGGAAAAGGTGAGACAAAGCTAAAATAATATTTTGACATACATATCTATATAAACAGGCAAAGAAGAGAAACAAGTTAATCCCCAGTGTAACCAACATTACTGTGGTGAAAAAGTATGCAACAAGCACATTACTGTAAAATTTTCTCAAATTTGTTCTCATTTAAGTCAAATGCCCAAATTTTCCAAGGGTGCACATCTATCAGAGCAAGACAACACAGCTATCTAGTTTATCAACCATGAATAGAGCAAAGGACTACAAATTAGCTTTTGGGAAAGGCAGACCAGTTCTGAGCAGCACAATCACATTGTACAATGCTTTTGCATCTGTTTGCCATGCTCCATGTTTAGAGAGGTTAATGGATGATGGTGGGGAAGAACAAAATATTATTGCTGAAAGGTTTCAGAACCTTATTTCGCTTGTTCTAGAAGCTGTCTAGTAATTCCCAGTCTTAAACAAGTTTTGGGGACAATAATGGCATTTAGCCTTTCATCCTCTTGGGAGATTAGGAAGAAGTCACATCTTTTTCAACTTCTTTTCTAGGCTTTAAAGACCAAACCCTATCAGTTTTTTCCACTTTCACTGGCTATCCTAGCAGCTTTTCTCCACATCTCTTTCACTTTGAGCTCATCCCTCTTAAGTACAGGAGGCTGGAGCTGCCCAGCTGTTCCAAGATGTTTTTCAGCAATACCTTGAAGCAAATAGTATTATTTCTTCCATCTAGAGAAACACATCACTCAATAAATTCCAGAAATTAATTTATGATTTTCACACATTCATCACACTGGCCTTTTATAATCATTTGGCCATCCAATAAGACTTCCAGGTTTGTTTCATTTTTTGTAATGACAAACTGTCGTCACAGCAGACTTTCATATCTTCAGTGGCATTACCTTACACCCTGATATTAAATTTCTCCCCATTATTTTGCCAGACTCTTTGTTGTGCACGATATTCTCAGCCACCTGTGTGTTTCTAATACCTCTTAGGGGACTCTTATTTTTTCATTGCAAATTAAAGTATTTTTAAAAAGTCTCAGTGTAATGCTAATGTAACACCAGGCAACAGAGAGTGGTCCTGCCAAGAGACTGGTAGTGGTTCCTGTCTGCTGCACTTCCCCCTGTTCAGCTTCTTTCACAATTCCTTCCTTAGCAATTGAGACCAAGACAAATTCTACTTTGTCCATGCTATCTCAGATTACTTTTATGCTTTTCTATATCAGTTACAGAAAGTATCACCCTATCACCTTCATGCTCCCAAACACTTGCATTCCTACTACAGTTATAAATCCATCACATTTCTACTTCATCTGCAATGCTCAGTTTTAAGCTCTGCACCTGTATTTCTGCTTCTCCTCTTCAGAGCCCTGATTCCCAACATTAATGCAAAAATATCTCAGTCCAACTAAACCAATCTGGGTTGGCAGACACCTTTCTTGAATCCTTTACCAAGCTGACTAATGTTCTCATTGAAATTCTCACCACCCATTCCTCTACCCTTTGGTTCCTGTTTTCCTTTCCCACATTTGCCTTCATATTGAAATGAGGGGTTAGGACTCTGTAACATTCATAACTCAAGTCAACTTCCTTAAAATAAAAATTCAAGTTACAACAGGTGCTGCCACCATGCAACTATATCGGAAGCGGACTGTGTATTAGAATTAATAGAATGGTTTGGGTTGGAAAGGACCTTCAAGATCATCTAGTTCCAACCCCCCTGCCATCAGCAAGGACACCTTCCACTAGACCAGGTTACTCAGAGCCTCATCCAACCTGGCTTTGCACGTTTCCAGGGATGGGGCAGCCACAGCTTCTCTGGGCAACCTGTGCCAGGGCCTCACCACCCTCACAGTAAAGAATTTCTTCCTAATATCCAATCTAAACCGGCCCTCTGTCAATTTAAATTCATTTTCCCATCTCCTATCACTACATGCCCTTATAAAAAGTCCCTCTTCAGCTCTCTTGCAGGCCCTCTTTAGGTACTGGAAAGCTGCTCCCAAGGTCTCCCTGGAGTTTTCTCTTCTCCAGGCTGAACAACCCCACCTCTCTCAGCCTGTCTTCACAGGAGAGGTCATACAGCAAAAATCCCACAACTAATATGTAGGTCTACATAAGAACTGAAAACTTTTGGTGAGATAAAATATCTGGAGTTGCTGTACTGATGCTGTATTGATGTGTTTCTGGAAAAGGCAGACCTGTTCTGAGGTCTGTTATGAGCACAATCATATCGTATAACAAAAACCCTTTTCTCCTATACCCCCCCATTTTAATTTTTTTTTTTGCTTACTAGACCAGGCTTTTTAGCAATGCAAAAACCAACATTAATTAACACATTACTATACTAAAACGAAAATAAGTGACTTAAGTTATCACATCTCAAACTTCCAAGAGGAAGGAAGGCTTTGGTAAAACTAATTGTATCAAAGTAAACATTTTTCTATCTTCAAATGACACTTTCCAACCTTTGCCTGTCTTGCCTTTAAGCAGCCAGGGAGAGGATAACTTTATTCAGTGCCCAGCTAAATGATACACAGTCTTTGCTGGAACTCATAAATGACAGCATAACACATATAATAAATATCATTATAGTTGATGACATGAAAGGTAGCTCTAACAGGAGCGGGAAGCTTTGACGAAGAAAGAAGCATCTTCTGTTTTTCTGTAAATCCACTACAGTTTTGTCTAGATTAGTTA
Source organism: Ptilonorhynchus violaceus (assembly GCA_013397565.1). NCBI lineage: Eukaryota > Metazoa > Chordata > Aves > Passeriformes > Ptilonorhynchidae > Ptilonorhynchus > Ptilonorhynchus violaceus. The sequence goes on along the minus strand of VZRJ01008870.1, from coordinate 625,631 downwards.
AAAGGTTGGTTTCATGAAGGAATTTTGGCAGTGTTTAAAAAAAAACCACATTAAAGTATATAAAAATCAGAAAGAAACACTGAAAATAGCTAATGGCATTGTGGTGGTATAATGATGTTATAATGCTTTCAGAAGGATGAAAACAAAATTCTGAAACAAAACATTATATTGAAATGAAGCAGAATTTGTACAAACTACTGATCCTTGTTTATTCAATGGAAGAAAAAAAATGACCAAAACACAAGAAAGTTAATCCACACAAGACTGCAATTTTGTTAACTTTGTATAATAGACTTTATATATTATGAAAATGTTCCAGATTCATGTAGTCAGAATTTTTGGCACTAATTTTAACCAAGTCTTACATTAAAATAACATCTGTTTTCTGACCTTATAATACTTGCTTCATTTTATTACAATCATTTGCCTCAACTGCATCCTCCAGAATTTTGAATCAATATCAACAATGAATTAATTCACTTTGCCAGCCCTCAGGCAACCACATCTTCCATTTCCTCAACTTTTTTCCACTGTACTATATCTTTTGAAGATAGGGGAAAAGGTCAAATAACATCTTAATTTGACATAACATAATAAATACTTCTATCAAATACTTCAAAAGGATCATATGACATGGAACAGAAAAACTGTGCCAACATGTTAACCAACTTAAAGTGAAGGTTCCCAAAATACTTTAAAGGCTTAAAAGTGTCATGCAAACTATAAGTAAAAATGTCATTTTCTTGACTGGTAAAAACCCTCAGTAATGACAAACAGCAGCTACATATAACCAAATCTCCATTTCCAAATGAAGATTTGGCCAAACCGCTACACTGAAAAGGATCAACATTTTTCCTAACTATTAGGAAGTGTCCCAGTCCAGCTAGCAAACCCCAAAGACTACATCTGCTTTCCAAGTTCAGTGTATCTATGACTCACATACAATTTTTTTCAGCTTTAAATTGATGATTTTGGCCAGTAGTGGCAGTGTGCTAAATTTTCAGTAGTCTATATTTGCCCTGCACTTTATGTATGTCCGTGTCTACCACTAGGATAAGGATCCTTCTCCACTCCTTTTTTAGTGACTAGAGCAATAGCTGTGGCACAGGAAAATGAGAAACTACCCATAAAAACAAGGTGTTGGAGTGAGGTCCAGGAGTAGCCTGAAGGTCTTCATCCTTATAGCAAGTGATGTGACAGAAAGATAGGACAAGCTTCATGGTCTCTTTGGAGAACATAGATCTGGGAACTATCCTTCTTCACTCCCAACAGTACTTACCCAGCTATTCACTCTCCCCTTCTCCTTCACAGACAAACACTTTGCCCCTCAAAACAAGGTGTAGTTGACAGGTGAGCAACAAGGGCTTCCACATCAGTCCAAAAGGCCTGGCTCACACCCCAGGCGGCTTTACTCAGGTGTTGGTTTCAATATGCTGATCAATGTATTTGAAAGCAAAGGCACACCCATACAAATTACTTGAGCAACAAGTGGCCCTGCATGAGCTACTGTGCTGTGCTCCAGGTCTGCACTTACAATGTGACACAGGAAAGAGAAATGAGAGCTTCTCCCCATTTTCACTGAGCCTCAGAAGACAAGAAGGGATGAAATTAGCAACTTGCTAACGTATGAGTTTGGGGAACCATCATCAGGCTGCACCTCAATGAGCTCTTCAGCTGAAATGTTTTACTCTGCTGTCTGCCTCCTCCACAAGGTGCAAAGGAAGGTATATTTGCAGGTAGCAGCTGGTACTTGAAACCTTTGTCTCCTTCAAGTAAGGCAGCCTAATGCTCCACCTCCACACGCCTGGACAAATGTATTGACAGGACTCTCGTTGAAGTTAATCATTAATAACTACTAAAGGGAGAGGATAGTTATTTATGAACATGGCCTTCAACTAGTTAAAGATGTTGTTGGCAATAAAGAATATTTTGCAGATGTGATCTCTTGCTTTGAAGTGTGCCTGTAATTAAAACCCATTGCAATACTGTAAATAGAATGCAAAGATATGAAGATCATGAAATTATCACAACATAAAATCATAGAACTGTTCAGGTTGGAAAAGATCTCAAAGATCATCAAGTCCAAACTATGTCCCCAACTGCCACATTTATAGAGGTACTTTGAATGCTTTCAGGGATGGAGATTCTACCATTGCCCTGGACTGCATGTTCTAACACCTGACCAGCCTTTCAGTGAAGAAATTTTTCCTAATATCCAATCTAAACCTCCCCTGGCACAACTTGAAGCAATTTGCTCTTGTCCTGTCACTTGTTGCTTGGAAGAAGAGATCAACCCCTACCTGGATACAACCTTCTTTCAGGTAGTTGCAGAGAGTGATGAGGTCTCCTCTGAGACTCCTTTTCTCATGACTAAATAACCCCAGCTCCCTCAGCCACTCCTCACAAGACTTGTGCTCCAGACCCTTCACCAGCTCCATTGCCCTTCTCTGGACTTGCTCCAGCACCTCAATGTCCTTCTTGTAATGAAGGGCCTAAAACTGAACACAGGATTTGATGTGCAGCGTTACCAGCGTCAAGTTCAGGGGAAAAACCACTGTCCTGGTCCTGCTGGCCACACTATTTCTGGTACAAGCCAGAATGCCATTGGCCTTTTTGGCCACCTGGGCACACACTGGCATGTGTTCAGCCAGCTGTTGACCAGCAGCCTCAGGTCCTTTTCTGCCAGGCCACTTTCCATCCACTCTGCCCCCAGCCTGTAGCGCTGTTTGGAGTTGTGACCCAAGGGCAGCACCCTGTATTTGGTCTTGTTGAACCTCATACAATTGACCTCAAGCCAACAATCCGGCCTGTCCAAATCCCTCAACATGCCAATAAAAACATGATAAATGACAGCAAATTCACAGCCAGAAAGCTCTGATGAGGGTTTTGAGGGTGGTCTCATAGAAAGTATGCCACTTCTCCTTTGGGTTTATCTTTTGTTTTCAGTGTGTTTAATAATAGAGAGAAATGGGGAACAGAACATTAGTGCATATTAGCTTTTGTTCTTTCAAATTCGGGTAACTGTATCCCCACAGAAAAAATAAATTTTTATAAACCTTACCTATTTATGCTTTCTACAAACTGCTTTCAACATGGATTAAGAAAGTTATGACTAAATCAGGGCAGAATTACTTATGTGTCAATGGATCCTAACTTTAATAGCCTTGTCATTGTGTAACTCATATTACTTTGCCCCATGCTGCATTTACCATTCTGCTCCATTGGTCAGAGAGCTTGTTCATCTGCTGTCACCTCCACGTATGAATGCTGATATGTACTCATGATCAAACTTGCAACTAAAACATAGCATTCTTGTTATAATAGCATCATATTTTGTCTTGAGCATGTCTAAAGCACTGAGATTTACAAAAGAAAAACAGATTTTTTTCACTATCTTCAAACACCAGCATACATTTAAGTTGTAAAAAAATGTTACTTCTCCAGCAGACTGAATTGCATTTCATTAGCTGTACAGCACTACATATACACAGAAGAACCCTCCTGAAACATAGGACATTGTTCTGGGGTATGTAGTACGGACCCAAGAATGAAATCTATGCTCAGATAAAATCTGACGGTTAAATCATTCATGCTGATGTGAGCTAACACTCAGAGTCCAGTTCCTCCTGGAAGTTTGCAAACATCGGAGAAGTTTTCTTAAGTTGCAAGAGGAAATTGCAAGAGTTCTCAAAAAAACCAGCAACCAGACAGTGTCAAATCTGGTGCCATTAAATTACACCGGCAGAAATGAAATTTTGTGTTGTTTAATCTTTACAGGGATACTAGAACAGCATTCAGCACTAACTGTTTAAGTATCCACAGGAAGAACCACCTTGTCTTGTTCTCACTGATTTTAAGTAGCAGAATCTCCGTTAACTTCAAGGGTGCATGAACATCCTCCAGGTTCTGGCACTTCACAGAAGTCCATTTATAAATCATTTATTTTACTTAATTTTAAACTCTGTGTTAACTATATTCCTTCAAGCGCATGAAGCTAAGCTAGGAATGTACCAGTTGGTTTCTCACCCGGCTTAGTACACTGTTTCAAGCAAATGTTGCAAGTTGGCACACATGCAGTGGCACCAAAGGATATCTATCATCTGAACCAACATTTTGCTGCAAACATGATAAATGGAATTAAAAGAGCTCTATGACTAGCAATTTTTGAAGGATTTTAGATTAAGTCCTTGAGATCAGAGGGTTTTTTAATAGATACCAGTATACTTCTCTCAAGTCTACCAAACATATCCTGAGGGGCCGCAAAATTTCACCAGTTCAGGTCTGAAAGCCTGTCACGTAAAGAGAGAACCATGCTCTAACTAAAGTCTTGTGAAACTCCATGCTCAAGCTGGGGTGGCAGTAAGAGTGTAAAAGGAAATACCCCACTGAAGGAAATATGTCACTGAATGAATAAGAATTCACATCCAAGTTTCTAAGCATGTTTTTCACATTTGTTGCACACATGAGCATGAATAAGAAGTTTCTCTAAAGTTAACCAAAATTAAAAATATTTTACATTCTTTCCACTTTCATAGAGGAGCAGGAGTGAGAATCTGCAAAGTCTCATTTGAGGAAAGGTTGTGAATCCCTGGTGTGACAGTTCACTTGATTGTTTCTGCTTCAAACGTTCCAAGGAAGAACCGGAGACCTTCAATTTAAACACAGGTATGTCTTTGCAGATTATCTTTCTCAAGGGCAAGAATGAACAGTGTTTCCCACATTACCAGGACAGCAGCTATGCAAGTATATTAACTTGATTGAAGTTCTTTTATATTTGAGAGAAGTTATTCCATACTAAAGAGAAGATCTGACTAGAGGACTGATTTGAAGACGCATGTTGCATCTGATCAATATGTTAATTTATTTGTTTGAAAAACTGATTAATACTTTGACTTCTGCTACTATTTTAACTTTGCCTTGACATTTCTTGTTTTCTCTCTCTCGAAAAACCACCACCATTTTTGTATTCACAATGTATCATTACTGGATTGTGCAGCATTTGGTACTTTCTGTTGTTTCTAGTCCTGCTTAATGGTCAATTGATAGCAGATGAAGACCTGGCAGTTACAACCACAGCAAGCTTCACTGAACCAGGCTCCGATGCTGTAAGTGACAGCACACAGCTTACAGGAGCTCGACAGACTTCAGGAGATTCACACCAGGGCTTTCTGCACAAAGGGCACAACACGGACCTTAAAAAGTAGGCCAGGACTCATGGCAATTTTAGCAGACATAGACTTGGTAAACCAGAGGTCCATGACAAGGATTCTTTTCACATTCATACTGCAGACCGTGAGAATTTCACAGCACTATTACTACAACCGTACTGGCTGCTCATTAAAGTTTTTAAGCTTTGTAACTTCACATATCAAGTATAAAGCTCATAGGCAGGACATATGATTATGCTATATTTTAAAAAACTTTCTTAGGTTGTGCACAAACCCCACAGTTTGAATGTGACTTCAGCACCTGTGGCCCATACAGCTAACTTTCAAAGCAAGAACCAAAACCAAATCAGTGTTCACAATGGTTACCCAAGTTTGTTTCAGGAGAACAGTAATGAGTCCACAACTTACATCTAAATTCCACAGTATTAAGTGTTGTGGAAAGAAGATGCTTTAAAACCCAGTAAGACTGCTACATCATTTGGCATGCACGGGAAGTTCTCAGGACAGCACAACCCATATGAGAAAAGCTGTGGAAAGGAGACCAAAATCCCTAAGAAATCAGAACTGGGGTAGATACTGAAAAACAAATGAAGCAGGAAGACTGTAGAAGCAAAGACATAAAAAGAGAAAAAACAATCAAATAAGAATGCAAAGTCTAATAACTGAGTAGAGATAATTATAGTCCCTAGGAAAGCATATATTCTCAATCAGTATGACAAGATACAGAACATGTAATAAACATAATGTATTCTATGCTCTAAGGAGAAATTACTTTCCTGTGTCACACCATACAAATCACCTGCTTTTATTGCAGGACTAAGGAAAAGGATCTTTCACTCATCTAAACCTAGTCCAATATATATGATTTGAACAAGCTACTCAAATGCATTTTTTGACACTTGCAGTCTTGCTTAAATGCTCCATTAAGAGCAAAAGTATCTTACCTGAAGCACCTTTCTCCCACTTGTTCACTCTACCAGCCAAATCTCTTCTCCGCTGGTGCCAGGTCCATTGAACTTGGTTTTTCTAAACTTGCACTGCCTTCTCAAAGCTAAATTTCTTCAGTTTCACTTTCTGTGGGGTCAGTGTACAGGGCACACAAACACCAAAGAGCACAGAACAGAAATGCTGGAGCAAGAGCTGTTGTCTCAGCACCACATCCCCACAACACCAAGCCTTGGTTTCTCCCCCACAGGCTAGCACACATGCCGATAAATTGCTCTGCTTCCCCGAACCAGAGGTGTTTACAAGGAGGGTCAATGCTGGCTCAAAACCCTTTTACACATGCTACTACACTGCACAAAAAACCCTACATGCAACAGAAACGAAACTTGACCATAGAAGGTCAAAGCAGCATCAGAGAAGGGCAGACAAAGGAGCAGCGGACAATCCACGCTGACCATTTTCAAGACAGAAACCTGTTTTAAGTCAGTTTGAGGTCACAATTTTAAATCAGATGTGTCAAACAGCAGTTAGCCGTCTCTAAAGATCACTTACACCTACACATAAACTGTACTCTAGATAGAAGGGTCTCTTTGGCCACCCGCAAAAGTACAAAGTTACAGCCTTAAAACTCTTTGAAGACCATGTCAGTACTGCCAGGTTTGTACTCCACTGGACTTCATACCTCCTCAAGAGGCTGGAGGTACATATTTCCAGATGAGTATTCCCTGACAAGGTAGCACAAGTAGTTTACAAATGATAATTGGATTAAGAAAGGTGCTGAGGCTTACTCTTCTGGAAGGGGAAAAGAAAATTTGCTGCAGACATCTAAATAAAGAGATGAAATAAACAGTTTATACCACTGACAGTCCTGAAGACAAATCTGGAGAGAAAGAAACAGCAGAATGATGTTGGCAAAACAAAAGAATGATGGGAGAAGAAAAAAAAGGATATAGTGGTAGTGAGCACTCCTACAGCAGGGTAAAGACTGAAATATGGATTTTTCCAGGAAACTGGGGAGAAAAAGCCCCGAACAAACAGCACATTATTATTAATGAAGTAATTTGAAGCAGTGACTTTTTCAGAAATACTGGTAATTATGGCAAAGGGACAGGAACTGCTCCCAAGGAAATGTAGCGGGGGATTTTGAGAAGAGGCAAGCTTTCCTGGTCAGACATAGTGGGAGCACTGCTGTCTACTGCCTGCCTAGCAGAAACCATCAATCAGACCACCTACATCCCAAGAGAAATGGGCTTAGCATTCACCTCAGTATGGCTTGGTGCTTCTCCACTGGTGCCAGGACAGCCACTGCAATCTCTCTCGAAGCCAATGCAAATGCAGCTGGACAAAAAAAGGAAGACAAAGTGCCACACCAGCAATACACCAGAAGAGTTGCTTAAAAGGCAAATTTTCCAACACCCCTCATGGGCTGCAATGCTTCCCTCCAGCCTTTGCACAGTTTAGCACATCTTTTGCAATGGTAAGTCTGGAGTTACAAAAATGTACTTTGAATCCCATTTGCACATTCTGCTACGCCACAACGGCACATTCAAATGACTCTTGCAATGTATTTTGAACAAGTTGAACACAGAACATCCCATATAGGATTTCCTCTTTCTCCTGCCCATCCCCTTCCTGTTTGTTTACCAAAAACTTTCACTTCCTCAGTGACACTGACACCAGTTCTGGCGATCACTTAACCCCGGTTCTCTAGCTCTTGTCCACTCACACTTGAATCACAGCTACCCCAGGGCATTTAGCACTTACTGAAGGGCTTTAAAAATCCCATCAAAACACATGGTAAGGCTGGGGCTGCCCTGGAGAAAACCATTTTCTATCCACTGGATGTAATCAATATAAGCCTCACAATACTGGCAAGGGATACTCGAGCAGGCAATTTCAATATATGCAATAGATGTGCTACTATTCAGATATGTCCCTACTCAGTTGATACTACCAGAAGATATTTTCTTTGTCTGAATACAGTAGAACTTAGGTCAAACCTACTGATTTATAAATGTGTTATCATTACACAGGAATTCATTCAAACATATTCTGTAACTTTTGATATTAATTTTGTTCTAAGCCTCTAGTACAGTCATGCATGGAAAGAGAAAACCTGCTTAGCAGCCAAATATACTTCTGTACTAATTCCTGTGATACCACACTGCTTCAGTTTAAACCTAACAGAAAACCTGAATAAGATTTCATAAAAAAATATTAATTAAACAGGTTTGTATACACCTATCTGTACAAACTAATGAAGGAAACATGAAAAAAGCAGTATATTGTAGATACCGCATCAGAAAGCCCTTGATTATGCTTTTTTTGACAAACTTCTTGAAACAGCTTTCTGTTAAACCAACAAAGGAGAAGTCAAAAGCACATCCCAGAGGGAATCCATTCCCTTCAAACTTTTATCATTTCCATTCTTAGAGCAGCCCTCTAAAATAGAGAAAACTGCAAAAAGTGCCATTCCAGAAGAGTAGCTGCATCCCATACTTCAATGCCTTTGGTGAACTATCACATGTTCCAGTTTAAGATTGCACTATTTCCTATCACAGCCGGCCTTTGCAAATTAAAGTAAGAAATTCTACAACATATCAACCACAGGAAGAAGTAGCCTCCCGCCACATGCAGCAGAGACCATAGAGAAAGAAGGACACTTTGTTCAGACTGTTTATCATTTGAGTCCTTTGAACTGAAGACGTAAGATAGTATGCTGCACAAACACAGGAACCATTTGTAGATACTTGAGATGCCAGCAGTTTGAAAAAGATAGGCAATGCTGACCTGAGGGAAAGCAAATGCTGGCCTAAACAATACTAGTCTATACCTTTATTCCCCAGAGGAATGAGATCTACATATTACCCCTTCTACCTTTCCCTGGTGTCCTCCTCCTTTTCTCCCCAGCAAAGTGTTACTGTCAAAATAGCATCTCTCTTCTGACGTTTGCCTGACAAAAGTCACTGATCTATTTACCTCTACAAGTAGTTCTTTAGGACACAAAACAAGTACAAATATCTCATAAATATTTGGAGGAAATGCTTCCAGCACAAGATGAGTTCTGCCTTTGGATTTTGTTCCATGAACCCACATTTTTCAGGAAAGATGCTGAACTCAAATGTGAATAATTCAAGTCTCGGAAATTACAGCATTTAATGACAATGTCAACAGGAAATGTATCTGAATCAGGCAAAAATAAATATAAAAGCACAGACCTTTCCATCCTTCCCTGAAGGACAATGAAGTTTAAACTAGGAACAGTCACACTAAAGACAGTTACACTGCATTTGTCTTTTATTAGCCCAGCCTGATTTCTCTGAGAAGGTATCATTACTGTTTACAGGGTGGCAGTCTCCTTCTCCCTGTATGTGTCAATAAAGACTGTTTTCATACGAATGTGATTTTACATTTTTTATCTACAGTTTCCTGTGGTATGGCTAAAGCAAGTCTGGAAGCCTTTCTTACTATTAGATCTCTAGCACTGCTATACTCTCATGAAAGGGGGGACAGAAATAAATGGGAGAAACAGGAAGTAGGAATACGATTAGCGGGAGAAAAATCCTAATTCTCATCTGGGCAACTGGTTCTTTGATAGAATGAAGCCTTTTGCTTTAGAGATGGAAATCCTACAGAGGCAAAATTATAATAAACACTACTTAAGAGAGTCACATGGTTTGATGCAATTATTCACACACTTGGCTCCATAGCTTCAAAAGGAAGTATCACCCCCTGCATAAAAAGCTCACACAACACTCAGGATCCCCAGCCCACGGATTCTCCTCCCGTCCCTTGCATTAACACATGACAGCTCATATCCTTCTGGGATCTTTGTGGCTGCAGACATCCACCTCTGTGTACAGCCATGCTACTACAGCATAGTGCTAGGAATCCTAGTCTATGGCTAATGCCCACCCCATGTAGTTAGTTAAGTTCATTAGTTAGTTGTCCCCCATGTGCTTGTCTTCGGTATTCACTAGTTTTGCAAAGGGCTCCCTGAACCCCAAGAGTAAAACTGGCTTTACAATTCCCTGGACAGAAGAAATAAAGTCGCTTAGTCACTCTGAATACGCACATATGAAAAGGAGGAAATATCTCATCCCCTTCCCTGATCACCTAGCCCTTTGACAAAAATAAAAACTGGCTCATGATCAACATGTGTTCATCCCAAAAATGCAGATTTGCATTTAGGTTCAAAATAAAATGCAGCGTATAGGTAGGTAAACATCTCCTTTTTGTGACAGAAATGGAATCACATCTGAGATTAAATATGGCAGTTCCTTGACTTTCCCGAATAACTACAGAGAGGTCAAATGTTGCCCCGACGTGCATCACAAGAAGGGCCAAATGTAGTGTCCCTGGTCTTGTGAGACACCCCACTGAAGAAGAGGTACTAAGCTGAGCCAGGAGGACCTTGGACTTGTTTTCATTGCCCTTTATAGGAATTGCTTCCTGTGACACTTGCTGTTCTATGACGTCATTTAGCTTACAGGGGTCAATAAGGCCATAGGAAGACAGGCCACTTCAGTTACATAGATAAATGGGGGGTAGTGGGGGGGGAGTGGGGAAGTACTATGAAATAGTTACTTATACACTACAAATACTTTTATATCCATAAATACATGCAAGGAATAATTTCACATTTATGGAAACTCTCTTGAAAGGGTAACATTAAGCCCCATAATATGAAACAACTTAAAGGCAACAGGGTTTAACTTTGTATTGGAAAGTTTCACAATTGATTGCCTTATGGGAAAGAGCCATTGCACAACTCCACTGGTCAAGGGGCTTAAAAAGAAAGGCCTAAACCTTACCTTGTTCTCTATATATTTCTATAAGAAAAAACCCTTATTTACTCAAAAATAGAGAAAAGCAAAATAACTTCAAGCCATCCAGCTACCGTACAAAGATGATCGTTCCACGCCATCATGGTTAAAAAAAAATAATGTATATCAACAGCGCACAATTAAAAAGGATTTTTATGTTATTAAATCACGAACTCTTTCCTAACTAGTCTGTAGCTCACAAAGTTGAAACAGAGAAAGAAAAAAGATTTAAATCTCAGAAGAGATCCATAGAATGAGATGTCTTTTGATCTCAGAGTTCATTAATTTCAATCCTTGTCCAAGATTTCATAACATCCTATTAACAATAGGATATAATCTAACTGATTTTAGCCTGTTGCTACTTTTCCAGAGGAAACTATTTGATTTTTTTCTCATCTATACATTCAGTGCTGTTGACAGTATGTATCAAAAAGATAACCCCTACTCTGCTCTCAGTACTGGTTTGGAAACAATCCACACAAACACAATTTGACTATCCCTTTGGTAAAACTGAGCTGCATTTTCCCAACATAGCCTTGCAATTTCTCAAAACAAATCTTCCGCTTTTTGTTTTAACTCCATAGGGATACTGTGACGAGTGCAGACTTATCTACATGGCATTTGTACTTTACAGACACTTTCAACTAGCATTACTATTTCTAAACTGCAAAAGTCTTGCAGATACTTGATGGGATCAAGCTAAAAATTTTTAATTTTCAATTTGTATTATGATGTGCTAAAATACATTAAGATTGCTCAGATTGTTTCTCTTTCTTCAAAGGTGGGAACCAAAGGCAGGAGATGGGATATTGATTAGGGGTTTCAGATGAAACCAGCTTTGTGCTCCTGATGTATATCCACAGGAATATGACCTGGCTAAACAAGTCTTAAGTGTTAATCCCTTTGGTCTTTGGTGCCAACAGAGGGGAGCAAGGCAGCAAGATGAGTTTTGCTAACCCATTCACTGCAAACACTTGAGAGATGCAATTTCAACAGAAACTCTTTACTGAAGGTACGGCATCGGCTCCTAAACTAAAATTGTAAGGAGAAAACCCCTCAAGACCATTCCTTAGGCACACAGTACCTCCACAATAGTAGTCTGGAAAAAACACCATGCACCAAACATCAAAATACCGTTTTCTCATCTTTCTTTTAATTTCGAGCACATTTGAACTGTTAAGAGGAAGTAGCTTTAACCTGGGGAACGCACCAGAAATTACACTCCTTTTCTCCAGAAAAAAGCAGTGTAAGAAGGGATACCCAGGGAGCACATCACCTCACCTCAGTCAAGGCTATCGTTTTGGCTTGAAACGCCGGCTGCAGACTTTGATCAGCTAATTTCACACGCTCCCCGGCACGAAACAGCCAGAAGGCACCCGAGCCCTCCGGATCACAGCAGAAGACAGGCAAAGGGGTATGAGATAAATCATGCCTTTGAGAATGACTATTTTATCCCAAATACGGTTATTTCCCTTAAGACCCCATCCGTTCCTACCGGGAAGGTCGGGTGGCACCGGCACCTCCTCGCGGGGGCAGGAGCGAGGGAGAGCCGCCCGGAAAGCGCCCGGTCCCGCCGCAGCG
>VZRJ01008870.1:561232-612839 GCA_013397565.1 Ptilonorhynchus violaceus | reverse complement strand
GGCAGGCGCAGCTCCTCCGGCTGGAGAAGGGAGCGCCGCGCGGAGGGAGGCTGTGCCGGGGACGAGGTGGGGCAGGGGATGCGCCGGAGTGTCGGAGGGCTGCCTCCGCCGGGCTGCCCCAGCGGAGTGAGTGCCCGTGTGCCTCAGAGCGAACTTTATCAGGGAAGCAAGCCTCCACTAAAAGTTACAGCTAAATGAAGCCGTGTTAGTCTGAGAGGCAAAAAAGAAAAGTCTGTCTTTTCCCACCAACAGCCGAAAAATTATCTTGAACTCCAAAAATCTGCTGTAAGCAGCTTCTAAGGTCCATTGGAGGCTTGGTTGGGAGAAAAAAGCACAAGTAAGCTTATCTTTCAATTTTTCTTTTCTTGTAAGAATGATTTACTAGCCTGGTGAAAAGTGAAATAAAAATCTCACAGGTCAGCAAAACAGGAAATATGAATGCCTGAACATATCAGCCAGAGGATGCAGCTGAAAAGCTCTACAAGAACTAGAGTCAGGGTGTCATATCTGTACTGCCAGACCACATTGGTGAGTTCAGGTCATGGAGGTTTCAAAAGCAGAATTTCAAATGAAAAGCATTTAAGCTTTCCATATAAAGTGTTTAGATAATGGATCAACTTTGAGGAACAAAGTGGTATAAGATGCAAGACACTCAAAGATACCTCTGTACACTTTCCTGAAGTCCACCAATACAGCCTGACTGTGAGTTGGAGTAGACTGGGGAGCTGGTGAGGACTTCTAATGTGGCATCCAAGTAGCTGAAAATAGCTCAGTGCAGCTCACACTCTGTTGGGTTTCAGAGGAGAAACTGAGCGGTGTCAGTAGGACTGACAGATCTTTAGTGCTGGTGTAAAGGCCTGCCAGTCATGGTGATGTGCAACTGGCACAACCCCTCCACTCCAGTGAGTGCTGCAGTCCTGTCTCGATGCCTGACTCCAGCACACAGGCTTGATCGTCAGTCCATAGAGGCAGTGAGACCATAATCTGCCACATTTCTTAATCAGTCCCAGATGTCCCTGGGCGTCTGTAGAGCTCTGAAAAGCAGTGGGCAATATTTAAAGGTCTTCTTTGAATTGTATCATTAGTGAATAAAATAATGTCATGTAGATACTCAATATAAGATCATCCTCTAAAAGTATTGTAGGGTGAGACAAGAAGGAATTCCTGAAGCTCTATTAATAAAAAGTTGGTAAATGTTTTCTTGCTTCCCCCAGCTTACGCAAAGGTATTTCATAATAACTATAACAATAAAAAACCCCAACATTAAAACAAACAAAACACACAACAACCTTTTTCCCAATGAAAAGTGTATACAAAAAAGAAAGATCTGACTGAATATACATTGTCTTGGATTTGGGGATTTTTTTGGTAGGAAATTTGGATTCCAAAAGTTTACGTAAAATGAGCTATTTCTGTTTGGAATTGCACTGTTAGTACCTCATGTTTCCATTTTCCTCTGTAGGGCAAGCACCTTGATCTTGTACCTTTCTTCTTGGAACAATGATGCACAGATCCCATATCTGTCTTGTTCTCCCTCCTTTCCTCTTTATTTCTTCATTTCATTATCATGTGTTCCACCAAGTTTAAAATTCGCCTTCTCCTAACAAAGCATTAGTGTGTCACCTACAACATTAGTGAAAATAAAATTTAATTTTATAAATACATAATAGATTCTAGCAGTCGAGTAAAATATGCTCTTATCCATAATGTGAATAATTTGGAAAAATAAAAGAGGTGCTGCATTACCCTTAATAGATTGCTGTGCAAGAGTAAATTGAGAAGACATAGCACAAACTAATCAGCTCTACCCTAAAAGAATAATATGAAGAAGGGTTAGAGTAGAATAAATACACTGTGCTTTATAAAAAATAAAACCAAAGACAGGTTGTTAGTATCATTTGAAATAAATCATGGTTTTATGTATCCTTGTTCCCACTGTTAAGGGGAATATGTACAAAACCTACTTTAGGAAGCATAAGCAGGAAAGGAATTCTCTCTCTCTCTCTCATTATATATTCATCAAAAGGGGGGAAAAAAGCTGATTTCAGCCTCCCTACATCTGTAGATCAGCTGTTCATCACGTTTTAAATGTCTTTGTGTATAGATCAAGAAAGCTGGGTGGTGGTGTAAAATGGGGCAAGAATGAATCTTCAAGACTGTCACTGAAGTGGAAGTCCTTGTAGGAAGGACTGTGAGTCACGTTAGCCAGCCAGTGTTCATGCTCAGCAATTGATTTTCCGCTTTGGGAAGATTTGACTCCCAGACAATGTCTCTACTGCTGGATTAAGCGTGGCTGCAAGGCAGTGCTCCAGTACGGAGGCCAACTGGCAATGTAGGAGTCCATGTCCGTGCTCTTGGCACCAGAACATGGGGACTACACCAAACTGGCCCATGTGTCCTGGTTTCTGCTGGGATAGAGTTCATTTTCTTCTTATTAGCTGGTGCAGTGAGATGTTTTGGATTTAGTATGAGAATAATGTTGGTAACACACACTAATTTAATTTTTGCTAAGCAGAGCTTACCTTAAATCAAAGCCTTTTCAGTTTTCCATGCTCTGACAGCGATTAGGTGCACAAGAAGCCAGGACAGCTGACCTGAACTGGCCAAAGAGATGTTGCATACCGTAGGATGTCATGCCCAGTATTTACATGTATTATATATTATTATATACTTGGGAGAATGGGCCAGGAAGGGGCTGATCATGGCTCAGGGTGGGCTGCACACGGATCAGTGGGTGGCGAGCAATTGTACTGGACAACACCAACCCCTGAGTTTTTACGTTTTTTCCAATTCTTGTCCTGATCCCTTCGGGGAGGGGGCAGTGAGCAAGCAACTACATGGTACTTAGTTGCCAGATGGGGTTGAACCACACCACCATGTTAACTTTCAGATCAGCTCTGGAATTTGTTTGACTGGTAAGTGGCCTGGGCCAGGGATGAGCCCAGCAATTTGTCAGTAGACTCAGAAGAATGTCCAGCGATATTTCCTTGGGCATTGTTAATTATCGACCTAATGAGCCCTGTAGGGTCCAGACCAATCCCTCTTCATACCTGTGTACATAGCTGCTGATCACTGATCGTGTCCGGGGGCGTGAAAAAGCACAAACTGTAGAGAACGGTGACTTTGGGCAGTAAATCAAACTTTATCACAGACAATGAAAACAGGCAGCAAACTTCACTCTACATCCTATATATTCCTTAATCTCATTGTTGCTGAGCTCTTTCTGCAGTATGTTTGAACACAAGAGCAGAGCAAGAACAGAAGAATAAAAGATAGTCGTTAAAGCGTAAGTGGCATAACCAGGGCAGTAATTTGAGGGAGATCCCAAGGAATACCTGGGCTCATTTGATTAAAGAAAAAGGAGGGAAAAGATCAGTTTGTTCAAAAATAAGTTTACAAGGATTTAAATTCTTTGTAGAGGAACAGGAAAAGATAGAGAAAAGACACATGTAAAACTAAAACATTGAGACATCTGGATGTTTTGTGTGAGCCAGAGTTTTGGAAACACGGTTGACACAGTAAAACATCTTTTCTCCAGTAATTCCAGCACTTACACCATCACTACTTGCATTGTTCTTCTGAATTTTGTCTCGAGGCATTATCATTAAGTAAATTACAAATTGTCAGTGTGCTTTATGATAATGTAGCAATTTTTAAACAAGTATTGAAGAGTGGATTATGAAAAATGAGGTACAAGTCACACACTTATTTTTCACCCAGTGTTGCCAGAGGGAAAAAAAACCAAGCCCCCAGAAAGTAAAAGCAGTATAATTTTTAGCCTTCAATTTTTTGTCATTTCCTTTCTTATTGTAATCTACTATTTTAAAGAAAGTAATGTTGACCTATGTAAGAAGAATATTTATAAATTTTATTCTAAATGTGCTCTTCATGTGCTAAAGATGGGTTACTTTTTTTTGTTTGTTCAAAGAAAAATAATATAGAAAATAAATTTTACTTTCAAGTATGAGACAACAAGTTAGTGCATCCTATATGTGGATATTCATCAGTTCCTCTTCTGGTTTCTAGTTTGAAGCCTGGGAAAATTTAGTTTTGCGACACAAAAGAGAAATTAAAACAAAAAAACAAACAAAATCTTAATTTTTAAAGGTAATTCCATTACGATTATTTGAGATACATCACAAATAATTTACAATCTTGACTAATTTTATGACTAAAATTTTGGAAAATATTTAAAAACATTTCAGGAAATAATGCACAGATCTTTGTAAGCCTTGTATATTGACTCAACATGCATTTGACCTGTTGTTCAGACTAACAGTACACATACTCAGTAGGCTAAAGCTGGGAAAGCTGGCATCTTTCCTGTAGACAGTGGTCTGCCTAAAGCACAGCCACATGCATTTTATTAGACTTATATTTTCTGGCCATAAATCCTCAATTCAGCATTTTTCATTTTATCTTCTTACTTTCAATTTCCTTGAACAACTCATAATAATACAGCAGATAGAAAAAGTTCTCGCCTTGAGATCCTCTAGTTCTGAAAGTTAATAAAAGCTTTTTCTTCTGCATCTTTGCCAATATTAAATATTTTATTCACCTGCCATTACCTGTTTTTAAACATACAAATCTTTCACATTTTTTCCTGCTTGTTTCATGACTGTAAGCAGAAAAATTGCTATTTAGTGAATCAAAGTGTGTCCAACACTGGAAGCCAATTTGAGAACCATCTGCAATGAACTAGGTTGTGTTGGTGGGACAGTATCCTGAGTATTCTGATGGAGACTGGAAATTGCCTGTGTGCACTCTACAGAATATCCCAATTGCCCTTCTGTAGAAATGACGGTTCGAGTAAAGGGTTGTTGTGGTTCTCATGAGTATCATCTTACAGAGCCTGGAAGAACAGCTGGACCAATGGGTTCTGTACAGCTCATTCGGGTAGGCAATGAGCAGGGTGAGCTGACAATAAGTGGTTCCACAAACCCTCCTCTTTCAAAGATTTGTGGCCATTTGCAGATATCCATACTGGTCTGAAGAGGCCGCCCATGCTAATAAAGAAGGTGTTTAATTTATGCTTAATTTAGTACACAGTTCTGTGAGCACTAATATTGGATTACCTGAAAGAACAGATTTGAATTAATTCAGGAGCAGGTGTGTGATCATTTCAAATTAGCAAGTTCACACAGTGGTGATATTTTTGTTTGCTTGTTTGTTTTCTGCCTTGTACTCGGGGCATTACACCTCATATTGCCAGCCTGGGTGGGCATCCAGCTTGCATTCATCTCGTGAGTCCTGCACCACACGAATTGCTGGTTCAGAAGCAACGTGGTGATTCTGGAGGCAGTTTCCTCAGTGGGCTGTTGTTGAAAAGTAGCTTTCCTTTTCCGGGATCAGCTACTTGCTACAGAAAATTCCCTTGTGGAAAGGCACTGGACCATTGTTCAAGTTGCTCTTGAACAGCTGCAGTAGCAGTAGGCAGGTAGGCCCGTTGCTGGTCACAGCCACGCAGCTGTATGAAGCATCCATGGGCCAGATGCACCTTTCATTTTCCACTGGGACAGCACAGAGCATCAGGTAACATATGTGGACATTGAGTTAATGAAGTCAAAGCTGGTAGCACTGAGTAAAAAATTGGTACCAATTAAAGTTATCAAGCCCTTCTCCTTGTCCCACAGGGTTTGTGGGAAGTAGCTCTATCTGGGACAGTAGCTCAGCAACTCTGAGCATCAAAAAGTAGTTTGCCTTGGTTACATGAAACCTAAAAACACCTAAATTTTTTCTGGTGCATTACCCTTCAGCCTGGGCTTGGGAAGGTGACAGCTACTTCTGTAAGTTAGGAGGTGACACCTGCAACCCATAAAGTTCTCAGGCTGCACCCTCTGAGGACATGGAGGATGTGTTGGAAGGCTATGCTACCCGTAATGGCAACATGGTAGGGGTGATCACTTTATTCCCTGTCTCCTGACCTGGCACAATTTTCCACCATCAGGACTGTCGAGAGGAGCTAGCATGGATCATTTTACAGATACTTTACTCTTGTCAGCTCAGGCTGGCTGGTCTGGCAGGACATATGGCACTCATGTCTTTCACATCTCCTGGCTGTCTGATGCTGTGCAGCCATGCCATTTACAAAGCTGCTTCTGAGCCCTTTTGGAGCAATGGAGTTGCTGAATCACCTTCGTACTGGATGAGCCTGCTTACCTCTTCTTGCACTTAGCAGCACCTTAGCTGTTGCTAGAACCTCTTGCTTTACCACCCCAGAGTAGGGTTTCCAAATGGCTGTGCAGCATGTCCAAAAGGATGCTGGAGGGCTACTGAGCTGCACTTCCAAACTAGGTACCTGTTTGTGTGGTGTGTCCTTCACAAAAACTCAGAGAGCCAGAAGAGCAGATGGTGGCAGGGTAGGAGTGTAACAAGTGGAACTACAGCCAGTCCCTCCACCAGCTGCAGCTTGGTCATTTCCTGTGAAATTCCTGTGAGGGTCACATTGTCAGGGACAACCTGACTAATTGTTTTCTAATTGTCTATGGTTGACAGCTGTTTGCTGTAACTTGAAATCACACATATGTTGGACATGAGCAGTAAATCATCTTTTCTCTGACTTTCCTGCTCCCAGTTGTTGTTTCCCCATGAAGCCCTTTGTATCCTGTTCTTGGAGCCAGGCCCTAGGGGCTTTGGAATCTCAGCTGTGCCATCCCATCCATTGCAACTCTGCAGCTCTTTGCCCTAGACTCCGGAATGTTTGGAATTTCAATCCTGGACATCCCTGATGCCATTCAGCCCTTCCGTGAGAGCCCCCAAATAATGGTCTCAGCTGGAAACAAAAGTAGAAGGTAATTGAAAAGCAAAGGCAAAAAGAAAATCAGATCTGGAACAAAACTGGACACAGGCTCTATTTCCACACACACTTGAAGTGTGGAAGATGGGCACTACCAGAGTTCTTGTCGTGGATCAGTTTGTAGCAAGCGATACAGTGTCTCCTGCAGGCAATGCCTGCTTTGATAGGAGTTATTGCTTAGCAGCCACTGAGCCTTGGGTAAGTTATCTGGTGTGGAAGTGTTTAGGATAGGATATGAAGGAGTCAGGAAGGCTAAGTCTGAGGTAGCAGGAGATTCTGAGGGAGTAGGAATTGCTGATAGTTGATCCTTATGGTTGCTATCAACATATTCTGGATCTATGCTATCACACACAGGTGATCTTTGTCACCTGGATCCACCCTCCGGATGTCCTAGGATGCTCTATTTAGTATCACAACCAGCTCTTTATTGCACCCACACATTTGCTGCCATGGGACTGTTGAGCTTACTGGCTACCAAGCACGCCGTGTTCTTGCTGTTCTGTTTTCGGCCACAGCCATCAGAATTGGTTTAGTAGGTGAATAAAGTAATCCTTGTTCTTCCCTCACCTAAACAAGTCATTAAACTTTCTGAAGGTTATTTGAAAGTCTACACCAGCAGCTTCTGCCCTGACTGGGTCAGCTCAACTGTTGGCAGCTTCCATGTGGGGCAGCCTGAGGGGTGGTTTCTGAGGAACACCAGCTGTACTTAAGGCTTGCACAGGTTTATGGCTTGACTTTAGTTAGCTTGGCTGTGAGTCTGACAGTGCTGTATTAGCAGACTGTGAGAAGGCTGAGGCAAAGCCAAGGGTTAAGGGAAAGATTTGGTGAAAAGATATGAGGCAAGGCAGGAACCTAGGGTAAGATCCATGACAAAGAAATCTGACTGGTGAGTGTCCATTAGAGATGACCAACACATGTAAGATTGCAATCTTGCAGCTGGCATCCAAGGATGGTTATTTTTGAACAGGGCAGAGACAAGAGGGCGTTTGGGCAGACTCTTGGAATGGTGCTAACTGTGACAGAGCCACTGAATATATTCAACATCCAGCTTAATTTAAAGCCAGCTTAAAGTTCATTGGTACAAATTTAATCCATCAAAATATTATACTGTATGTATCAGGGCAGTGTTTTATATTAGAGAGCCACTGCAATGTTGGTCCAGCAGTATTTAAAGAGAGATTTACTGTTGTATTGGACCACAGCCTTGGAGGCCAGGGTGGAACTATAAATGCAACTCAAATGTCAAAAGCAGCTTCAGACTGAGCTCTGGAGGGATTAGGCTATTGTTGTAGATGGCATGCCTGTTAAGAGATGTCTGATTATCTAAGTTAATTTTCATCCATATGAAGTACATTGACAAGCACATGGACAACTTTTTTTCTGTGGTCCATACTGTAACATTAAATTTTATTAAACAACTTCCATTGACAAGTCAAACAGTTCACACTACTAACATGAGCTTATTAGTGCACACACTGCTGCCAATGAGGCAGCCCTCTTGCCCATAAAGGGTTAAATTTAAGCAGCCTGGTACTCAGAAGTAAATCAAGCTTGCTCACAAAAAGAAACACAGACGTGCACTGTGTAGTCCCCAAACCAATAGAGAAGCATACATTGCATTAGGCATGCAAATTGCTTAATGATAATTATGGCTAATTTGCTATTTGTGTGTATATAACAGCATTTCCTCAGGTGCAGCTCTGAGCATGCTTGTGAAATGTGCAAGTCCAGAGATAAACTGAAGGTACCCAATCTTTAATGTTCTTAACTAAAATATGTGATACACAGTAGATTCTAATCTAATTCCAATATCTACATAAATGATCATAGAAAGAATTTTTCCAGCTTTACATTTGTGCTAAATAAAGCTGGTGAAAGTAAATAGAAAAACAACATTATTTTGGGCTTGAAAAATAAAAAAGATAATGTGCCTTTTCCAAGTCTTTCACCTCCCAGGAAGGCCACCAAATAGGGAGCTACAAAGAGACTGGAGGGTATCAGAACCATCCAGAAGATATGTAGCTGCCAAGGGACTCCAAGCACCTTGGATATTATTGCCAAAAGAGCTCAGTTGGATTAATAGAATAATAGAATCACAGAATCACAGAATGGTTTGGGTTGGAAAAGAAAGATAATCCAATTTCAACCCCCTGCCATGGGCAGGGACACCTTCCACTAGAACAGGTTGCTCAGAGCTCCATCCAGCCTGGGGTGGGACTTCCAGGGATGGGGTTTCCACAACTTCTATGTGCAGCCTGTTCCATTGCCTCACCACTCTCACAGCAAAGAATTTCTTCCTAATGTCTAAGCTAAACGTGGTCTCTTTCTGTTTGGAGCCATTCCCCCTTGTTCTTGTCTCTACATGCTCACGTAAAAAGTCTCTCTCCATCTTTGTTGCAGGCTCCCTTCAGATACTGAAAGGTCGCAGTCAGGTCACCCCCAAGCCTTTTTTTTTCCAGGCTGAACAACTCAATTCTCTCAGCCTTTCCTCAGAGGAGAGGTGCTCCATCCATCTAATCATCTTGTTGACTCTCCTCTGGATTTGCTCCAACAGGTCGATGTCCTTCATGTGCTGGGGACCCCAGAGCTGGATGCAGCACTCCAGGTGGGATCCCACCAGAGCGGAGCAGAGAGGCAGAATCCCCTCCCTCGCCCTGCTGACCACGCTGCTTTTGATCCAGCCCAGGACACAATGGGCTCTCTGGGCTGCAAGCACTCATTGCTGGGTCGTGTCCAGCCTTTCATCCACCAGCACCCCCAAGTCCTTCTCGCAGAGCTGCTCTTGATCTGTTCATCCCCCAGTCTGTGTTGATACTGGGGACTGACCAGGAACTGACCCAGGTTCACTGATGTCCACTGGGACTCTGAGCCATTGACCTCTACCCTCTGGATGCAACTGTCCCTTCAATTTCTTATCCAGCTAACCAAATCCATCTTTCTCCAAATTGGAGAAGGATGTTATGGGGACCATGTCAAAGCCTGTACAGCAGTGAGATAAATGATATCTGTTACCCTTCCCTTGTCCAGGGATGTAGTCACTCCATCATAGAAGGCCACAAGGCTGGTCAGGCAGGACTTGCCCTTGGTGAAATTCCATCCTTTTCAGGCTCTTAAATGGGCTCAAATGGAACACAGCTGACCGTATCTGACACTGCATGTTCTCCTACTTATCTGACTTCTGATTTTGTCTTCAATTTGGAATTTAGACTTAATAGGAGTATGTAGAACTATGGAGATTTTATCTCTTTCTGTAAATTTTCTAATGGTCATCATTGATAACATTATTATTTCAGTATAGGTCACAGTTTTGGAAACTTGTTGACATCTACTTAGATGATTAATCAGATTGATTAGTCAGAAAGATTTTTTTAAATGGAAAAAACACCCACAGTAGAGGTAGATGATTCATAATTTGCAGGTATTGCTGAAAATGTAAAATATCTACTTGACTGAGTAATACACTAAATATTTTCTCTAAAAAGGCAAATATGCACACATTTTAAAACATGGTAGCTGTTGTCCCATTGCTTGGTGACATTACTCACAATGTTGCTCTGCTTTGCCATCACCTCTACATGAATGTAGTGCATGGTCAGGGACTGACATTACTTAGCCTCCAAAGAACCTGCCTGCCCTGATGTACCAAATCAATGTCTGCCAGCTGCAGTAACAGGGTCATTGAGCAACAGCCAGTTGATCTGTCAAGCTCATGATCAGAGGAGTGGTTCACAGCAGTCCCAAAGCAGTAGAAGACATTTCTATTAGTGACAACTACAGGCCTGACGACCATTTTGAGCAAAAACTGTCAGGTGACTCTCTTGAGAGCATCTTCCAGAAGATGAGGATTCTTCAAAACAAATGGGAATTGTGGCTGCACAGAAAGTTCATGGACATGCCTTCTGTGATAAAGAAAATAAAGGAATTGGAAGCCAGGCATCACTATCTGCCACTCCTGCAGCTCTGTCTAAGGGTTGTCTTAGGCACGAGTGTGAGAGAATAAGTCTAGTGCAAAAACCAGTATCACTCACTTTTCTGAGTAACTATCTTATGTGAATAACGTCCCACTTCATACTCTCCATAATTTATGAACATTGCTGCAAAATTAATTGGATTTTTCGTAAGCCATCCTAGACAGGGCCCTCAGCAACGTGATCCAATTTTGAAGCTAGCCCTGATTTGAGTGGGAAGTTGAACTGCAAATCTCTTTGGTCTTCTACTCTCCATTTTCTTAAGGCTTTCTTCTCAAATAAGCTTCACTTTAACCCACCCCACTCAAGCCTTCTGCCCTACCTGGTCAACCATCAGCAACTCTGGCCCTAAAGTGAGACCATGCTATTGATTCATGTGCACACTTTCCACTCTGCAAATTTTCATCATGGTCTCCCATGCCTGCTTGTCTTTGAACTGGAAGAAGTTGCTTTAGATCTTTGCTGCTCTGCAGAGAGTGGCTGGAAAAAATCTATTGAACAAGAAAGCTGTTAAAAGAATCACACCTGACTTGTTGCACATGAGGTTGAGTCCACCCATCCAGATTGCATCCTGATGCATATTTTATCCAGTGTTTGTGTAGGACAGCATTTCCTTACACTGTGTGCAGCTATTTCCCAGCTTTTGATATTTAAAAGCCAAATTTAGAAATACAGAGCTTAACATCCAATTTAGTGTAATGACAAGAATAGCAAAATCCTGATGAAAAAATATAAAAACATAACAGAGATGTTAAGACACATTCGTTCCAAGTATGAGGCAAAATGTATAAAAAAAGACATAATTATAATAAATATTGTAATTGCATAAAAACCAAAATCAAAGTAGTAAATATCTGAGAACTGTGTGGTGACTGCAGTCAGTAGTATATTGTTTTATATTGTTTCTTGAAACGTGAATTATAAATAGAAGTTTTGGCAAGAGTCTGGTTTTGACTCCCAATAGCAGTATTAACTTGCTATTATGGCATGCAGAGCAAAGTCAAGGCTGCTCACTAATTGTAAACACACAAGGAAACCTAGCACGCTGATGTTTCCTGAATTAGCCCAGAAGACAAACTGCTTGGAATGAGAAGATTGGACTCGATGATCTCAGAGGTCTTTTCCAACCTAATTGATTCTGTGATCAACGTATTTAATTTTGGCACTTTGAAATGTCATTGACATGACAGATCCCTCAGGCATGGCAGATAAAGTCTTCAAGGACTAAGAAGCCAAATTACTTTTGATGTCATGCCTTTGCCCTCATCTGCACAGTGGAGAATACAAATGAGGATAAACAGGAAACAGCACAGGCTACTTCTTTAAAAAAAGAAACAGTGAAAATCTCTGTGAAGGAGTCCCACAGGACTCCCACTGCTCAAAGAAACGGCCAGGTTCAATGAGACAGACGGAGGAAAGAGGAACTTGGTAGTATAGAGGAGTTCTCCACCAAACAGCCACATTTCAGTGGCATGTGCCAGGAGGGACCTGACAAGAAGATTCCAAAACTTTTTGGACCTTCAAATGAGGAATGTGTGAATGTGATGAAGCCTGTAGGGAACAAGAGCCCCCAGCTAATGATGGTGGGGTGAGCTTCAACCTAATGAGGGG
The DNA here is from genome assembly GCA_013397565.1 of Ptilonorhynchus violaceus. NCBI lineage: Eukaryota > Metazoa > Chordata > Aves > Passeriformes > Ptilonorhynchidae > Ptilonorhynchus > Ptilonorhynchus violaceus. Next base: position 600,464 of record VZRJ01008870.1, on the reverse strand, counting down.
TGAGCTTCAGCCAGGATTCCAGGACCACTTTCTTGGGTGTCACACTTGTGAGGCTGTTGGAAGGAAAGGGTTAAAACCAGAAGATTGACTAGGAGGCAATAGTTTTGCTCCAAGTGACTTTGAGGCTGGGAGCGCTAAAAATGTTGGTGTGGGAAAACACCATTTCTTATGCCTACTGTTATTCATCCTCTGCCTGTTTCGAGAAGTGGAATTCCTGTGTAGAGATAACACACTCTCACAGACATGCTGACAGTTTTTGTTGTAGTGAGGCAGGCAGTGAGCCTGTAGTAGAGGCAGACATTGTTAGTGGGGTAATGAAATAAATCTACTCTTCGCATTTCAGCTGTGGTTTGAGGGTTACCCATATTACCTGTGTCAATTCACAGAGAGAGGGAGTACGTCTGCCACACCGGACTGTGGCAGGAGATGAAGGCAAAGAGACGCAGAGGCAGATGTTTGTGAGGCACAAAGATGTCTGTAGGAGAGTCTGAGATGGTTTTTGTTCAGCCGGCTGGGTGGGTGAAGGCAAGGCTGTGCCTCAGCTCAGCTCCGAGGCAGTCAGGAAACACCTGCCCAGGATCACCACACTGTGCACCTACCTCTGACAGCAGCTGTATACAGCACTCTGAGGCTGAGCACATCATCTGGGATCAAACTCCTGTGCAGAGCAGCCATGCAGCACCTGCCAGAACTCAGAGAGCCCCAGCCACACGCCACAGCTTCTAGGAGGCCACGCCATGTCACCTCCTGGGACACCACTGCTCTGCAGCTGCAGGATCCATCACCCAGACTTCCAGCCCCAGGAGACTGGGGCAAAGCCAAGCCATGAAAGGGCAGTTTCCTTTGTTCCTTTATCGTTCTCTTGCATTGCCTGCAAACAAAACTGTGAACCCTGAGGCTGGTTTGTGCCATACTAAAGGAAAGGGACAGTGTGACCTCCACATAAGCCATCCACCAGTTCTCTGACAGAGATGTATTTTGGCCAGATGAAGCAGGCTAGATACAGACAGTGGGTGGAGAATTACCCCTCCTCATACAGAAACAAGAATGTCACTTTTGAACAGGCTGCTGCACATGCTTTGTGAGTGTAGTGCTTCTTGACATTATCCAGTAGTGGGTCACATTGAAACAGGCTTTACAAAAATAAATCAACAAAATGATACATGTAAAAATCTAATAGCAGCATAGCAACAAATGCTTTCCTTTCCCAGCTCCACTATTTATTTCATCTGATGATTTAAACAAAAATTTTTCGATTAACTCAGAAAAGACTGTTTTGTGAACTGGTTCAATGGTGTCAGTCATCAAACATAAAGGAAACAAGTACAACTTTAAACTGGTGTGTTAGGTGTGCTCTGAAGTACAAAGAGCAGTAAAGGATTACAGTGATTACACCAGACTAGGTGATAAGAACGTAATAGAAAAGTGATACCACAATCACCAACAACAAACACTGAAAGCAGGTTAGTGGGTAAACTATATATAGAGTTCCCAGCTGTTACAGAAATACATATACCATCTGGGACAAAGGAACACTTTCTTTCCTGTGGGTTTTTCATAGCATATTTTACTAAGCAAGCTAAATCAAAGGTTTTAGAAAACAATAGTGTGAGAACAATTAGAATAGGAAGATATGGTTCAGGTAATATTGGAAAAAAGGAGGGAAAGCCCAAATTATTCAGGAAGACTATAGCAAGTAGAAGGTAAAAAAAGAAAAGGCTCTATACCACAAGTATTGAACAGCCTCAACAGAAGCTGCAGACCCTGAATCCGGATGAAAGAAGAGCTCAGGGGTTGGGAGGGCCAGCAAGAAATGGATAGTAACCTTCACCTTTTGGTTAAGGCTAGAAAGTAGTGTTTAGAGTGGTTCCTGGAATTAATAGGCTGAAACCTTTTCACCCATACCAATATTAGTTACTGTAATTGGATTTTGAGGTTTGGAGCTGGGGCTTTTTGAGGATAAGTAAACATATATAAATGTTAACCTAGAGACAGTCCCTGCCCTAGAGACTTTCCAGTCTAGACTTAAGGCATGGATCTGATGTGGAAAGCAGATAGGAAGTGGAAGGTGTTTTGTTGACAAAAATAGTTGTGAAATAGATGGCACTGAAAGAGGACGGGAGAATTAGCATTTGAAAAATGGGAAAAAAAAGCCCATACAAAGAACAAAATGCCTGCAGCCACCATATGTGTGACCAGATCAGGAAAAGATTCAAAGAATGAGGCAGTGGGAGAAGTGCAGATGAGAGGTGTGTAAAAGAACTATGGGGAGCTTCTCACCCTGGAGAAAATGTTGATGTAATTATCAAACGAAACCAAGGAGCCTTATCTTTATTCTTCTGTCTGCTGAAGCTGTGTGTGTATGGGAGAGAGAGGAAGAACAGCGCCACAAATAAAAATAAATGAGAGCAGCTAGACATTTACTTTTCCTCATTTCACTGTCAGATCATGAAGCTATGAGATTTATTTATTGACAGATTTGTTTCCTGGTAATAATTATTGGAGTTAATTGAAACCATGACCACATTGGAAGACCACTGTACTATGTAATGTATAAACACAGAAAGGTGTTTCCTGACATGAAGGGAATATATAATAAAAGACAATGAAAAATTAAATAAAACCTCTTTAACACATGACCATTCCAGTTTCATCAGCTTCTAAGTGTCATAGTAGGGACAAGTCTTGAAAAGGGATTTTGAGGAGGGAGATGAATTTCAGGAGATTCCAGTTATTTCATTTGAAGTCACACCTCCAAAATTCTGTCAAGAATTATTCCTGAAAGTTGTACTTTATTAATCTTTTTTATCTCTCCACTAATTCCCTTTCACTCGAACTGTCAGCATAAAGCTGTCTGTTTAATTTTTGGCGATTGTATATGCATACTCACACATATGCAAACTGTCTCCCAGGCTTACTCTAAGATTTCCGATTAGATTATTATCTTCCTTGGATCAGATTTTTTTTCCCAAGGCCTTCGGGTAAGATCAGATTGGCTTTTGACAGATCTAAGGTTCAAAGCTCTGTTTGTACTTGCACATAGAGTAGAAAGAAGAAAATGTATTTTATTTTGCCAGTTTTTTAACTTTTCCTACTGTCTCTTTAATATGCCAACTCTATGACCAGAATTACGGTGTTCTGATTTATTGCTTTCTTTTCTTGGGAGCAGCATTTGTTTGACTTCAGTTATGTCACTCTTACTGATATTCTGGTATCCCTTTATTGGCATCCAAAAGAAATAAGAGAAATCTCTTAGAAATTCTCCTACCGGGCATGCAAGAGCTAAAAAATGATGGGATAACTAGTCTTGAGTGTGGGTGAGAGAAAGGACTGGTGGCACAGAAATGCCCCTTTTCCAGAGAAGCTCCAGTGAAGACTCATAGCTACACTCTCTCTCTCATCCTAGAAACTCCTCCACAAGGCAAAAGGCTCAGGAAAATAACATCAGCTTCTCTAAACTCACTCAGAAGGCTTTGTCTTTGAATTACCTGCTGGCCAGGAGGAGACCACAATACATCTGTATATCCCAGCACCAGGGTAGGTAGTACCCCCAGAGGTGACTGGCTTCCCTCTCCCGATGTGGGAGAGAATCCAAGCAAAGTGGAGTGCCTGGACAGGACTCCCCTAGCACTTTCTTTCCTACTTCACTATTTATGTTGTAGGAAAAAAAAGGAGAAGTTAAAGAAACTGCCCAACGGTCACAGGATGTCCTGTTGCATTTATCTGGCGATGCAGGCGAATGACTCACCCAAAATATTTGATGATTGGAAACTATTATGTTTTTCTTTCTTTTTCACATTTCTTCCTGAAAATATCAAGCATTCAAACTCCGAAACATGGTTAAAGCTATGGTTAAGTGACATCTTAAAGCCATATGAATTCAAGGAAAGAATAAGGAAACTTAGTCTGTCGTTGAAGCTTATCATAGTCCAGAGAAAGTCACATGACAAAAATCAGCTCGCCCATCTCTGAAAGCTGTGCTACAAGAAAGCAAATGGTATCATTCCAATCACTGGTAGAAGTTCTGCCCAGAGCATATCCTTTGACATGGATTGTAGCCTGAACCTGTTTCTTTTTTTTTTTTTTTGTAATTTAAAAATGCCCATGAATGGTTAGTCATTCCACTCCCAGTTCACAGCAGCATTAACAGCCTTCAGCTGTTCCCAGTTGGAGTTCTATGGAACCCAGTGCAAGGTTGGTCACCTGTGAGCATCCAGGCTGTAATCGCTGGCTCATGGCCTGTGCACAGCTGTGGGGGCAACCGATGTCTGCTTCCTCCCTTTGTCACATCTCCTCTGGCCCAGCCTGGCAGTGAGGGAAGCTGAATCCCTGTCCCTACTCCAAGGGACATATAAAGTAAACAGATATTGGTTGTAAATCCTGGCTGGGTACAGCTCTGTACGTACCTGTAGTAAGAAACAACCTGTCCAAAATTGACCAGGAAGGGAAATACAACTATCCTCATTTCATACATAAAAAGTGGAGGTACTGTTAGGGTGACTTTCCCAAAGTCATGCAGGAAGAACGCAGGAATGGAGACTATTTCCAGTGAATACTGGTGTAATAGCATGATCATACAGCATTTTAGGAGAAGAAGAGCACACGAGACCTTCACTAGAGCTACAGAGAGAAAAAAACATATTTAAATTGTGAGAATATCCAATGCACATTGCTGTAGGTTGGTTGCCAACACACACATTTGGACTGGCAAAGGAGAAAAAAAAAATCATAAAGGTGGCTGATGGGAGGTGAATGCAAAGACTATTACAGGATATTTCACGAAGAATCAATTTTTTGTGTGGTCATGTCTAAAAGGCAGCTAAGAAACATTGGGCATGTTAGCCCAGGAAGAATACGGGGTCAGAATTACCATCAGGTGATTTTATTTACCTTTGGGTTTTAGGACTGGCTTCATATTTTCCGAGCAACCACAAAGCGAGACACTTACATGTGATTTTTTTCGTTGTGTTAATGAAGTCAAGGTTATCATGTGGTTCCTCGATTACCATTGGCTGGGGAATTAAGAAAACATCAGATCCCATGATATTCACAAGACTGTGAGAGTTGATAGGACTGGCTCTAAGCACACAGAACTATGTCTTCATACTATGCTTATTTTTGGTACTGAGTACTCTGTTATTTCTGGGTAAACTTTCTACCTCTCTCTTTGCTTATAAGAAGGAATTTTTCAGCTATGCAATAGAGATACAGATAGGAAATGGCAGTTCCTGTCCCAGGGACAGGCAGGAGAAGAATTTAAGCATCTCACTGGCTTGGCCAGACACTGAGCACTGTTCTGACTTTCACCTCAGAGTTTTGGACCTAAGCACCATTTGCATAGAAGTTATTGTTTTATAAAAATCGACTGTGTTATGCAAAGCAAGGCATAACTTAAGGCAGTCTAAGAATATCATACTTAAGACTCAGAAAATCCATGTCTTAAAAAGTCCTTTTATAGGCCTTTTCCAAAATAATAGCTCCCTCAGGCTCAAATGTCTCATCCCAAGTAAAGATTTTGTTTAATTCATAATGAAGTTGATTTGTCTGCTAGATTGTTTCCCATGGATCAGTCTGTTCGCAAACACAAAACATACCGGCATCCAGCTGGGTGTTACTGCTGCCAATTTCAAGACAATAAATGGTTCAGTACTGAGCAAAATTCAAAACTTTTATTCCACAGAGCAATAAAAGCAGTAGACATTGCCTACTGACACACTGCCAGAATAAATATTACCTACTGTACAAGTTTCCATTCAGATCTTTCATCAGGTCAAAGTACAATCACAGACATTATCAAGCTTTATTCTGCATTAAAAGAGTTTTCATGAATGATTGAAAAACTTTTAAATTACATATTCAACCTTATTACTCATTGCATCTTAATGACCTACCATGTCCCTCAACAGCAGTGTGTAATGGGTTGGTGATGTTCTGAAGACGGGGGGTTTATTTTGGGATGCAGCCTTCAAGGAGGAGTTAAACAGCTGCTTTGGCATTTCTGGCACCCCAAGACGTGTCCTCGGCACGTGAAAAAACAAGTGAAGATGTCTGAGTTAATCACTTCTACAATGTGGCCCCTATCAGAGGCCAAGCCAGGAGCAGTGTTTTGAGCTCACTTTTATGATTTGGTTGTTGTCTGCTTTATTAATACACCTAATTACCACAGAAAACAGGATTAATTGATTGCATGCAGTAAGTGGACCATCTGTAGGTTAGGTTGGGCAGCTGTCTCCTAGTGTTGATGGAAACACTTGCTACAAATAGACCTTCTAGAAATCAAAGAAATGTCCTAGAAATAGGAGCATTTGTATATTTTTTCCTTAGAATAAACTCACTACTCTCTAACCTTGGCATGTTTAAACAAGGATTCCTTTGGCCTGTTTCTGCACCTTTGGTAAAAAACCACACTGGTTCACAGCTGTTGGGCTCCAGCTGGAGTGAGGTGTCCTGTCTGCCAACACATCCAGCCATCAAGAGGCCCGGTCCTGTCCTGAGCTCCGGGATGGCAATTTCATCTCTTGCCATGCTGGCAATTCCATGGAGGATGCATTTGCCATGTGAGCAATGTAAGCTAAAGCACAGAGAGAAACCCTTCTATCAGTGATGAGAAAAAGAGAGGCTTTGTAGTGGGTCTGGAAGGTGAAGGCACCTGGTTGATGGCAAACCTAAGGTGTGAAGTGAGCTTCATAAGGGGTATCTGCCAGCAGCTCCTTTATGTTCATACTGTAAGAAAATGAGCTGAGATGCCTCTTCTGGTAATAGGAGAGCAGCAAACTTCCAGGTGAGGAGGTAAGCAGGGAATGACATGCAAGTACAGTCCAGTGAGGAGCAAAACAATTTACCTACTTAAATAGAGCTGGTTATGCCACCTTTTCTGGGGTCTAGTTATCTCCCAATCATTAAAAAGGCAGATTTTGATTTTCTCTGAGAAAATTATATTCTCCAGACAGGAGGTGGACCATAAAATGCATACACACTCTTCTAACAAGGCTTTAAAAAAAATTCAGCCACTTCTAGTGGATAACCCTGGCCCTTTTCCTCACTTTAATGCAAGTCCTTGTTGGACCATCTTCCAAGGTTTCGTATGGTCTGCATTTTTTTTCTTTCTTTGGTTTGTTCTTCCTTTGAAATGCCCCTTTAAAGCTTTTTCCTGTGAAATACCATAACATTTTCAGGAAAACAGCTTTTCTGGTAAAATAACTTACCTTAAGCTTTGTTGCATCCAGCAGTGCCACACTATTGCATCCTCCCCTCTCTTTGCTCTGATTGAATTGCTCTGCTACTTTGCTTCTTTTTAGGCCAGACTCAGATATTTTTTTTAAGGCAGTTTTTAGAAGCAAGATTTTTCTCTGCTGTACCCACCACTCACCAGCTTTGTTTTCAGCTAGATGGGCATGCACAGCATTTTTAGGCTGCTCCAGACTGTAGCCTGGCAATGATCAGCAGTGTCCCCTCCAGGGCTGGGGAATGCGTGCACAATTGAGAGGCGACGCAAGAGTGGCCCAGGAGAGGATAATATGGAAGCTGTTCACTAGGGACACTTCAAATAAATGTGCTCTACAGCAACATGCCATGGGATAGGCATTACTTAGGGACTGCATTTTTATTCTGGTCAAAAAGATCCATTCTTTTGTAAGATCATTTGGTGGGAGAGAAACTCTAAAGAAATAACAGGAATGAGCCACAGAAAAGCCAGAGGTAGGAAAGATGGCCTTTGGGACATAAAGAGTTAAAATTTTGAAGTTGTAATTTCTTTATGGAAAAGAGCTGAGAGCTTTGTGTATACGGTAACCCGCCCCAGCTCTTGGAGCCATCGAGGTGGCAGAATCAAACCCAGAACACTAATTAGTGTAACTGAAGAATGAGTATACTTATTATCTGATATAAAGCAATTTTAAAAACTCCCACAGTTTTAAAATAATAGTAATAACAGTAATTGAAAACATGAACTGACAAGTCACTAACAGCCCATTATATCACGGAAGTGCGGAAGTGCCTCCTACCTTTACAAAGCACCTTTCTGTCGATCTTTGACACATATACACACTCCAACATGGTCTCAAGAGCTGCTGCACAGAAGATGCTAAAATATGTCACAGACCAACACCCAAATCATGGTGTTTCTGCTAGGTCTTTTTGTTTCTGGAGTAAGGTGGAACTCAGAAAAACTCATCAGTAGCTGGCTTCAAAAACATGTACTGGTTTGTCTAAATGGGTTTGTTCCTTGGTGTAAATCAAATCAACTACTCTGAGCTATCTAGTTTTGCTTCGATCAAGGCAGATGTCTCAGGCTTCTCTTATTTGGGTTCATATGGGATAAGAATACAACTGTAGGACGTGTGAAGCTAAAAGACTAGCCCAAGTTATCACAAGGAGGAGCCATTCAGAAAGTGTGTTGTACAGAGGTTTGTTGCTTAAGCCAGAAGTCTTAGGTAAGTATGCTCTTCCCAGGGAGCTGCAGCTCATCCTTGCCTACCTGTGTCCTGAGTTAAGGCAGGCCAGGCAGGGGAGGAGGATACAGGCGTGAGTCCCATGTTGCTCTGTTTCCTCAATCTGCCTTGAGATGGGAAAAAAAGAAAACAGGTTTTGCAAAAAAGCAAGAAACCTAGTCAAATTAAGACGGGATGCTGTAAAGAAAAACAAAGGAAAAAAAAAAAAAGAAAAAAAGCTTTCTTTTCTTCCAGCCATTCTTGTCTTCATTTCATGGAATTCCATTTTTGGGAGTAGTAGCATGATGCAACTGAGAAAACAGCTACATAAAAATTCCCTCTCCCTATTCCACATTGGCATTCAGCAGCTCTAGGATACGCTACCCTGTGGCTGCCCATGGAGTGTGACAAGCAAAGGAGGCTGCGGGAGGAAAACGGAACATATGTGCATTCCTTGTGCTTTCTGATTTTGGAATTTTATTCTGTCTATTCTATAGACAGGTTTATTATATGTGTGCAGGTTATAATCCAGACTCTAATTTGCCCATGAGCTAATGAGCTGTCAGTCAGTTTGTTTTCGTACGACCCTTCTGTGTGCTCTGCATCAAGATCAGTTCAGCCATGTCCAGGCTTGACATTTCCTCCAGATTTGTGCAACCTTAGAAGATGAAATAGATCCAGACTCTCATCTTGCTTTTTCAGTTTCTCAGATGAGTCTGGGGAGTCGGAGTCTGACTTGGTCAGTGTCCCCTGAGCTCTGTGCAGGGCTGTGATTTGCACATTTCCTTCTGTAACAGACCCGGTGTGCTTACTGCCACGCACAATGTGGTTACGCTGTGCTCTCTCCGTGTGTCTTTCCGGATGTCTGCCATCTGGCAGACCCTGCTCACATTTACAGTTCTCTCCAAAGAGGGTGACAGATTTGCTTGCCACCAGCCACACAAACACACACATTGTACGGGGCTGGCTGTGTGCCCCGCTCCTCCCAGCTGAGTGCAGCCCACCCACTCTGTACGTCTCAACCTGGATGCATAACCAGCTTAGTATGTAATAATAATTAATTCTTATTTCAAAACAAACTTGCCCTACTTGCCACTACTTCATTAATTTCTAAGAATTGCATAATTTCTTTTCTGAGTTACACCCAGCAGCTCCACTTCTACATCGCAGCTCCAGAGCCGTGTTGTCCCAAGCACCCTTGGGTGTAAGGGTGGCCAGCATCCGTGGGCATTTGGGGCATCACAAGATGGAGACAAATGGGAAAGAGGGGGAGGCAGGGTGTGAGATAACCTATCAAGATAACTGTGGTGTTTAGATAATAGCATCTGGTATTTTAGGAAACCCCATGGTAGATATGTAATTAACAGAATAATATTTATTAGCATATTAATCTCTGAGCCAACACCTGTAAGGGTGGGTAGCATATCTGCAGCTCTCACATGTAGTGACACATAGTTTTAGTCCATAGAAAATGCCACGGAAAGGAAAGAATTTTAATTTTGGAGAGGCAGCCAGGATTTGGGTGTTCCCTGTTCTAGGCTATGCCAGTGTTACTCCAGTTCCCAGCTGCCTTTTGCAGCTTCAAACCAGCCCTCATGGCTTGGAGCAGGATGCCCTGCATCCACATGGACCTTGCCTGCAGCTGGAGTGCCCTGCTTGCACAGTCCCATCTGGGCCTGCTGTTCCCTAGGGGATAGGATACTGATAGTTTGGCAGCCAGCCTGATATCACCCACCTCAAACTGAAACCAATTTTAACTGAAAGAAAAGTGAAATAATATTGATATGCAAAATGGAAGAGTTCATTTGCTGCCTGTAGAGGCAGACAGACACAGAAATATGGAGAAGGACAGATGGCTAGCAGAGATTTTTTTTTTTTTTAGGTACTTGTGGCCCTCCATATCTCCCCACCTACAGGGTGTCGAGATGCTGAGCTGGGTGGGGTTCAATCACCTGTAACGCACTGAATTAAGGCACTGGATAAGGCACCCATTATCTCTATGTATCTCCAGGCTGATAGTTTAATTCGGATGATGAACACATTTTAAAAATAATTTTGTGATTGCCCCCCTTACTCTGGCTCCCATTGCAGCACAGTCCTTTGAGTGTGCAATCTAGATTCCTGCCAGGGAAAACTTAGTCAGATCAGCCCAGCCATAAACGCACATGTGACCCACAGGACCGAGTGAGAGCCGGTCTGTGATAAAACCACAGAGATGTGTGGCTGCATGGCCTCTGCACTGGCTGTTTTCCTCTGTAGCTCCCTTCCCAGGGCGCTGCATGACTTGCTTGTGTGGATCCAGCTATAGTAACTTCTCTGGCATGGCTGGACACTGATTTTGGGATGAGAATCTGAGTTATCTTCATAGGAAGGCAATATGACAGAAAGAAGACTGAGTATCTCTCCTTGGCTACAAGGAAGGGATTTGGGGCTCACACCATCCTGGTACCAAGTAAGCATTCAGCTACAATAACTAGCTACGATAACTAGGTACCAGCAAGAAGCCATGACTTCAAATTTCTACTCTTACACATTACTCTCTTACTACACTATTGTTTACTCACAGCTCTTTGTTTTAGCCTCCCGTGATCTTAGAAAATACATTTTGTAGTGCAAGCAGCAAACTGCAGCACTGCTATTTTCTCCTATGGTCAGAAAACTAACAGTTACCACACTCCAGCAGGTAAGTGGCACCACCTAAGGCCACTGATTCATTTTGACCTGTTTTTAATGAAGATCTAACCAGAAAAGAACACTGCAGGTACTAGCCTGCCTAGATGGGGGCTGACCACCAGTTCCACTGCCTCCTTCCCGTGGCTTTCTTCAGAGACCCATGGGGAGTTTGAAGCGTTTCATATCCTGTGAAGAGCGTACCTGGTACCACCCTGCTGCCTGTTCAGGTCACATTGGCCAGTTATTCTTTGCCTCCAGCATGGGATAGCTGGCTCCCAGGCTTACCAGTTGAAGCACCTATGGTATTATTCTTTAATATGCCATTTGCCTAGTGTGCTAGAGGGATTGAGAGTCCTGCTCTGGCTAGCTTGGAGCAGCTTGTGTGCTTACTTCCTCGGCAATAAGCTGTGGAAATTGATAGTGCTGGTGGGGATCCTAGCACTGCCAGTCAGCATGTGGTCCCAAAAACATGACTTGATAGCTGTCACCAAGGTCATCTGATTCCTTTTCTTGAGTAAATGAAAAATAAAGATCTCTTCATGGCCCAAAAGGCAGTACAAGACTGTTATTACAGACGAAAAGAGGAAAGGAAGGGGCACTGTTTGCTTAACACAACCTGGACTCCAGCAGGAATTTGATCTTTTCTTAATCAAGCTTTATCTAAGTTATTGCAAATTGCCATGGATTTTTGCCATTCCTCTTTGCTGATGATGGTTCTGCAACAGTGCAAGGCAGCAGCATCTTTAGCATGAGCAAAAACTGTGCAGTAATCCAGGTCTGCACCTAGGCACTGCCTCAAGCACCTGCACTAGACTGGGTATGACAATCTGCTGCTTCTTTCTCTCTTAAAACTCATGAACTTATTGCAGGACCAGCTACCCATAAACTGTGATCTGTAAGTTCTGTCTCTTTTTATTTCTCACCCAAACAGGTGACTGCCAAGCTGGGACCCACTTCTCCTTGGAATTTCTTCCCCTGGAATTTTTCCCAGGTCCCTAATCCCTGTCACTTATGATATTTGTCAACATGCTCTGAGCTGGCCAGATACTCATGTTAACTTCATGGTTCATAGCTGTCAAACAGCTGCTGTTTGCTGGTTCCTCCTCTGGGCTGAGTTGAGATCATGAATCTTCTAGGGGTTTTTGCATCTTCTGTGCTGGCTTAGCTCTTTTTAAATTTTTTTTTTTTTCTTAGCTATCTGGACAGTGTTAATTTTGCCAGTTCAGCCAGATTGGATTTCTTCTTGGCAGACCTTGATTCTGCAGCCTCTGCATCCATTTTTGAACAGCTTTTCTACTTGCAAAGCAAGTAAATAATTTCTCCACTTTGAAATTTTAGAAGAAGTGACAGTAATTTTGGATTAGGTCATTCCTCTCATTAACAGAGAAAATAAATGTGCAAGAAGTCAGACTGTTTTCGACTTTAACTTATTTATACTAAATGCTTTGATGTTTAAACAAAGCTGATAAATCAGAGCAGCAGCAGGGACAAGCAGCGTGGTCAATCCAAAATGCTGAAAAGTTGTGTCAGCTGCTATCTCTATGCCTCAGGCCAAAACACGAGGTGAAGCTGTCTACAAAGCAATTTCAACACAGTTACGTTTTGGACATTCTTATCCAATTTCTGAACTATTATAATGCACCCAGGTCTTGTTTTTATGTCAGTTGCTTTGTTGGGTTTTTGTTTTTTGTTTTTTAACTGCAAGGACTACAGGTTTATTTTTAGATAAAGGTTGGGTTTTTTTTCAAACAATACTCTTTACAAGCTGCAGAAAAAAATCAAAAGACTGCCAGTAAAGTCACAAAACTTGGCAGCAAGAAACAAAAGTGGACACAAGCAGTATCTTGCAGAATCCACAACCCAGGCACTATGGCATTCAGCTCTGCAGCCTGAACCATGCTTTGTTGACCCCATGCTCTGTCCTGCTCCCAGTACTTGGCTCATCCTTGAGTCATCAGGACCCCCTGCATGTTGGTGTCCCACTCTACATTACATGACCACAAGGGTTGTTCCCAAACCTGACTCCTACCAGCAGGGTTAATGAATACCCTGGTGGGTAATTTCTGTATATGCTGAAGAACCTCCACAAGGCTCATTTTACTTGGCAGAACTGGCCTTTTTGGTGTCAAAACCCAGCACGAAAAGCACTTCCCAGAGTGTGGTTTCTCCTGCAGGAGGAGCCGCAGCTCAGAGTTCCCCACACAGCTGCTTCCTGGGGAACTCCAGCTTCTGTTTTGGGGACCATCACTTTCCAGAAATACAGGTCTGAGCCTGAACCGTAGATAGCATATAGACAGCATTGCATCTGCTGGGAACATCCAAATGTTCTGACATCTGAGGGAACCCCTTGGACAAGCTCAGCTGCAACCTGCATCCAGGGAAATCATTCCTGCACCACCACAGACGTTTTGCACAGGCAGCCCCCCACAAGAGACCCTCTGGGGAAATGGGCTCTGCCAGTTTGGAGTTCTCCAAAACAAAGCTGTCTGTGTTTAACCTTCCCAGGCAGACTTTCAGATTAACTTCACGCATACCGGGAAAGCAGAGCGTACAATTTGCTCCCCTGTTTGACATAATCATAGGCTGTCCCGGTGCCTGGAACAATTTAATGAATACCTTAGGACAGGTTTTGCTGTCAGATCATAATACCGCCTTTCACAAAAGCTCTTGCCACTGTTACCATCACTGTATCTGACACTGTGACGACGTGAAAGACCCCCCAGGAGGTCTAGGTTAGTAGTGCACTGATATAATAAAGGTATTTATTCAACCTGCATCAACCTGTGATTACTGTGCAGAGGCATATCCTCTCTGATGTCCATTCTTTGGCCACAATTTTAGGATAAAATGCTGGGGAAAGGCATTTCATTATTTCCCGAACACCGAAGGCACACTGTGAGCCCCTGTACTCACGTTCACAAAGTGCTAAAGCTCTGGTGCTGCCATTGCACTCCTCTAATAAACCACAGGGGTTTGTTTTACAGGAAGGTTGAAGTACAGCCTTGAGAAAAAGGAAGAGAATGAGTTGAGGCACACAGAGGGACAGGAAGGATCGTGCTGTCATCAAACCCAGACTGCCTCCAACAGCATTTTTTTTTCTCTCGGTGGTCTGAGAACCCAGAAACTCAGAGCAATGTTCGGGTTTTCAGTGAAGCCTGAGCAGCTGGGAAGCACCCTGAAACTTGCTCCGGTGTTGGAAGTTTGCAAAGTGGCGGGCCAAGACCTCAGAGATGTGCAGAAAGGAAGAGCTCAGAAAACACATATGCATGAGACTTGAAGAAGGGTCCACAAGGGGCTGGCAGCAAAACCACACTCCCTGACATCCTGTCCATGACATGTGCTAAACAGACACGGATCCTCGGAACTCTGTATGAAGAAATCCAGGGCTGACCCCTAGGCTGCCGGGATGTTGCAGGGAGTGTTTTGCAGAGCTGTGTGCACAGCTTGACTGGGAATTCCCTGGGTGAGGAAACCCTTGAGCAGAGCCCAGTGCTGCCAGGGCTCCCAGGTGGGCTGCTGCTCTCCCCACCTCCACCCTGGGCAACAGCCTTACTCACAGCATCAACAGGCACTGCCAAAACCTCAGGCATTGCTAAGAGACACCGCAGGACCACGCTGAGTGGAGGCAGAAACCAAACCATGGAGTGGACAAGCCCTTTTCGAGGACAAACTTCACTCCTGCTCCTCCCTGCATGGTTGCAGCTCAGATTTTCAGAGTTTGGTGAATCTCCAACCTCACTAGGTTCAGTCACTTCAGCTGGCTTTAGCCAGCCCTATGGCTTCCTTTCAGCTAGTGATGACTTCTGCAGCTTCCTGCAGCCTCACAAGTAACAAGGTTTTTTGGTTGGTTGGTTGGTTTTTTTTTTTAATGGTTTTTGGTTTTGTATTTTTTTGGTATGAATTAATTTGGGTTTAGGGGATTTTATTTAACTGAATCAACACAGCATCACTCTTATATGTCCCTCGCTGGAGTGTGCATATTCCTAATACTCTGCCCAGATGGAGGAGGCTGAACCACTCAACAGCTTCATCATCTGAGAGCTGAAACAGGGCAGGGTCTGAATTGATTACAAGCTCGGTTTTAGAGCATTTAGTCCTTTGCCCCTGCAACACACACTTACAAAGATATCTCTTCTGCCTTCATAAAGAAATCTGGAACTTCTTTACCACTGACAATCAACTTAATTTATTAAGTATTCTGGACCTCACAAAGATATTCAAGTTGCAAGAACAGTAAGATACCTGTGTTGGAAAGGCTACAGTAACAACAGTGAATCAGCTTACACTACATGATAGGATTACCCTCCTTCCTTGGTATTTGGAGGTGGGAAGGTTTGTGTGGGAGGGGAGGACAGTTAAAGCGAACAGTGAGTATGAGGCATATGAAAGCTGAGAGAGCAAACCAAGTGAAAATGACCCAATTTTCTACTGATTCGTTCAATGAGTTATTGCAAGTAATTTTTTCCTTCTGCTATTTGTGAGGTTTCCCTCTGCTAAATGTTACCATGGTCACTGTGGTGTAACATTGATTTGCTTATATAACCCCTGAGCTGCACATATAGACCCAGATGTTTTTTCAGAAACACTACACTTGGGGAAAATTTTCTAAAACATGTACATGAAAACTACATGGAACAGTTAATTTCTTCCCTTAATACTAACAGGGCCTCATTCAGAGAAGGCACAGCACCAGCTGTCCTACCATGAAGAGAGTGTGGCTCAGCCCTGCTGATGCTCTGCTCTGGTCCCCCTGAACCTGCAATTAAGCTTCAGCCTTGCAATGCATTTAACTGCATGTTCCATCATGTCCCTTCATACCATGCACCAGAAAAAGAAACTGATGAGCTTGGTTTAATGTTGGATTTAATTAAGATAAACCTAAAGAGACTAGGGCTCAAGAGCACACTGGAAAGTAGAACTCAGTTGTATTTACTGCATTTAGTCCAAATATTAGTTAACTTCATAAAAAAAAAATCTGCATTTTTCCTATAGTTTACTTTGTGTCTTAAAATGGGCAGAAGATCAAAACTCTATGAGTATTTACAGTAGCAACATAACTTCTTTGTTGCCCAATGTATCATTTACAAAATACTACTTAAATTCCAAAAAGGTATTAAAACATTAGGCATAAGCTGTCCAGAAATTTAAGTGTCTCAGCCCATGTTAACTTTTTTTTCTGCAATGCAAAGCAAATTAACTTTTTATAGCAACTCTTATGACTGAAGCTGCTTTCCACAAAATGTTTGTTGGCTGAAATTATTAATGTAAAAGTACTCACAGATGTATTTTAAGCTTAACAGACTGGTAGATTCAAAGCCCTGGGGAACTTCACGAGTTCTGTGCAAGTGGGAAGTGAGGGCAAACATTTATCACAACCCAGCAGCATTTTCTGACTTAAAGTTGTATTTAAAAAAAACCCAAAACAACAGAAGACCTTTCATTCTTCTCGGTTACAGAAGCAGCTTTGAACAAAGATATTCTTCTGCTTTTGATTCTTCACGTGCTTGCAAAGCCCAGCAGAGACCTTTGAGAAATTGTTTCTTTTTACCATTAAGTTCATTATACTGGAAGTAAACACTTAAACAGGTAAATGTTGCACCTTTTATATTTCAGCTTCCACATTTTGTATACTGGGCACTGAACAAAATCTAACTCCTTTCAGGAAGGTAGAAGTAAATTCACAGGCATTCCCCCCTCAGAGTTTATTTGGTTATTCTACAGTTAGTTTATAGTTTTCTCGGATAGCACTAATGCATGGCTTAGTGCTTAGTTTCGGCATCCTGCTGCACTCCAAGCAGAGGAGAAGCAGCATTAATTTGTCCTAGAAATTATTATTGCTACACTCTTACCTCAAAAACAAGCTTAACACTGAGCGTGGGGGCTTACTGTAAAAAGCATTTCAACGAGAATACTGTATCCATGCCCTAGACACTTCTTGCCTGCCTCCTCTTCCGCTTGAAGAAGGGAACTTCTTCCTCTCTGAACTACAAGTGGGAGCAGAGAGCCCTCACCAGGAAGAGCTGGGTTCCCTGCACCCTCCCTAAAGCCTGTGCAAGGATCCAAAAGGCCTCGAAAAGAAGGGGGACAGAAACCCCTCCGCTTACTGATACAAACCTCCAGGCAGATGGTTTCTTCAAAATATCTTTGCAATGAAGAGGAATGGCAAGGAGATAAAAAACAAAATAAAATGACAACATCCAGAGGGTAGAGCCCTACCTCAAGGCACAAACACACTCAGCTCTCTCCTTGTGCTGCAACAAGCCAGAGCACTCACTGAAAGTAACGTGTGAACCTTCACCCTACAAAGAAATCCTGAAAAGGTTTCTCAGTGAGCATGGAGTGAGAGAGGTGGATTGGGGTTAACCTCTCGTGGTGCACCTGACCATCTAGTTCCACCTGATGTTCAGATGCTTTTGCTTCTCAAGCACAGAGAGCAGCTCCTTACGCCACTGATTTTCAGGCTACCATTGACCCCCTGGATGCTCAAAACCAGAGAAAGCACAGAAGTAGCACACATGAGAGTTACAAAGAAATCCTGAACGCCCCTACCATGGGTTGGGCTCGAACCTTGCGAGACTGCATTTATAAAGACCTTTTTTTAATACATTCACAGCTTCTCTACATTTACAATTTTATCAAAATTATTATAAAACATTTATTGACAGTAGCAATAAACAGAACTTTTACTGTTTTCTGTAAACAGAAATTAAAGTGGAAAATGGCTTTAAGTCATTTTTGACCAGCCAGCTGTACAAAAGCTTAAGCAAAGCAGCAGTCAGGGAGGCTGGGCTTGGAAGAATCCACACTGAGTTCAGGAGATGTCATGTCTTATTAGATCACCAAAATAAGCTGTTATTGTCTTCAGTTTGTTATTGAGAAAATTTTGTTCTATTTCGACTTTCCCTCCTGGCCCTGCTAAGGAAGCCACCTGAAAAACAAAGAAGAAAAAGTAAATCAATCAATGCACAGGAAAAGAGGCAAAACCCCATACCTTTTAATTTGCACAAAGGATCACAAAAAACATATCTCTGTTCTTTTAATACTGGTGGAAAACATTCCTTGGCAGTTAATGCCTCTGATCCTCTTTTTATGTCTCCTTTTACTTACAGAAGTGGTTTGTGGCTTTCTTGTGATTGAAAAACCCTCCTCAGCCAAATCATGAAAATAAGAGAACTTCAGAACCAAAGAGAAATACTCAGAAGTTGACATGCTGTGCTGAGGCAAGGGATGCTAAACTCTGGTTTGCAGGGTACTTGGCATTTGAGACACCCAGTTGTGGCAAAAAGCAAGCTGTAAAATGTGCTTGAAAGATGTCACATCCCAAATGTTGGGGATTAGACGTCTAATTCCCAGTTTTAGGAATTAGAATTAAGAAGCATAAATGTTGCACTGAAGAGTGGCAGGCTGGAGAGGAACAACCCAATCAAAACTAACCCCCAAACAGGCAGAGAAACTTACAAAAAAGTAAGTTTTTTGTTGTTGCTATTGCAACCAAAGAAAAAGCTGTTGCGTGCACTGGAGTTGCAGGCAGTGCTGAGTGTAAGGCTGGGCAGCAGGGCATCTGCAGGCTGGGGGAGCCTGTCAGGCAGCGCCGCGCCAGCTTTGTGTTTACGATCACTGGAGTGAGAATTTCACCATTCATGCTCTGTTGACTGAGCCCGGCGCACACCTTTGATGCTTAACGATTACAGTCAGACAACGTTTTGCAGCGGACTTTGCATTTTGGACTGGACCATGCAATACTCTCCCCTTTCCTGTTCCTACTCATGATGCCTTGTACGACGCCTCTGAGGGACAACAGCCTACAGGCTACCAGTCTCCCATCAGGAGAGACCTCACAGTCAGAAGGAAGAACACCAAAACTGAACATTGTCTGCTTTTTTGTCCTCCACTTTGGACCCCGAGGACCTGTCCTGGGGAGGGGGTCAATGGTCTTGCATTACCAGTGGTCTGCTCCTTGCTGCCATTTTCCCAGGCTGCTGCAGGAAAATTATTTCTATAGTTCCCTGTGCAAGGAAACTTCCCGGGCAGACATAAAGTGATGAAGGTCTACAAGCCTGAAGTAGATTTTAACTAATCTTTAAACCAACATGATGTTAGCAGCTCAAACTTTAAGTTCAGACTGTGTTATTAACACTTCTAAACTCCCTTGAGACTTGACTCTGTCATGCAGGTTTAAATATAAACATACTGAACTTCCTCTATTTTACTGCGAGTAAAAAACCAGCTTACTATCAAGAGGAAATAACAGATTAATTTAAATTACACTTTGAACCTCTACTGACTTGCCCAGAAAACTGCCAGACTTATCTAAATCAAGCATTTACTTTTCTGTTTTGGTTTTATTTTCTCCCTTTTCATTTGTTTCTGCAGGCAAAAACAAAAGCATGAGTGGTTTCTTCATCCTTCAACTTTGTGGTGATAGGAAAAAACGCTCCACGTTCTTGTCAGAGAGGAACCTGCCACTTAAGTAAAAAAGCAGAGGCTGGCTGACTTATAAATAGCACAAGAATCTGAAATTGGCAAGTGATCAGGAATGTTAATTTTACAACTTATCTGTTCTTACTTGAAATCCTAAAAGCAGTTAGCATTGTGGGGTGATCTGTATTTTTTCCTAGGAAGATGTTAACTTTTAATTTTTTACAAAGAAAAGCTGCAATGTCCCTTCTAAAAAGCGTTGAGGCTTTGCACTTTATAGATGATGTCACTTAAGTATTCTAAAATATTAATTGGACTACTGAATGTAATATAAGAATATTGAAATTATGGTCTTGGGGTTATGCACTCCAGCTTTCAGGGCACAGTTTGTGTCACTAGCATATCTAAGTATGACTAATGCATTGATATTAAACACTAGTGTTTACTAAATATTCCTCTTAGAAGACCACGCAAAACAAGATGTCCCTACACTGACGGGTGGTGTCCACCAAAGGACAGCTGAGAATTTACATATGCCATGCCTGGTCTCTAAGTGTTAAATCCAGGATAACTATGACTCATTTCAAACGAGGACTAAAAGTATTTGATAAACCTAAAGATCACTAAAATTTAAATAAACACACGGGCCTAAGCTCCGCAGTGACAGATCTGGCACTGTACACTCTTCAACCCACCCTCATATTCAGAGGAGAGAAATGCAAATCCTCTGTGACAATGCTTATTTGTAAACTGCTGGAGGATGCAAATTTAATTATGCAGGAGTTGCCAAGTTTTCCTTGGAAGGGCTCAGTGAACCCTGACAGTGTAGTGCGGGAAAGCCGCCACACACCAAGCCTCAGAAGGGTGCCGGCTTGGCAGAGGGACACCCTCTAAAAATAATAGCAGATTGAGGAACGATGCTTTGAGAAAAACAAAGGTGCTCACCTATTTTTAGAGATACTGACAAACATCTCCTGTTTTTGCAGTGCACCACAATGGTGAATAGAGAAAGGCTTCTTAATTTCTCTAAAAAACCTGACTAGTCCAAATTTTCTTTATTTTGCATTTTTCTGTGTAAATATGATGATTCCGTGCTGGCAACTCTCCTTATCCTGGTTTATTCATTAGCCTAAACCCACATACTAGGGTGGACATATACTGCCTCCTTTGCTGTGCTGGGTAATCCAGAATGTGCCACATGCCTCCCCAAGCAGAGGTAAAGGATGCAGCTTCAGTTAATGCCTCCCTGCATTCCTCTCACCTGGATGCTTCACCCTTCAGTTCAGCAACTACTGCTAGAGAAAGTCCACAGCTACAGCCACAGCCACAGAGCATTAAAAAAGTAGCCAACAGATTTGAATAGGAGACACCAGGAAGGATGAAAATATGAAAAGAGAAACAAACAAAGAAAATTATTTCAGGAGCACAAGTTGCTTGACGTGCAAACCTGTTTATAGTCTTCATGTGTATTTTTGAACTTGAAGGTTTTCCTGGTGGTCCTGCAGGGCTTTTATTAAAAATTTTTTTAATCATACTGAAATTCCTTTAGTAAAGTAACCTCCTATCTGTTCCAGCCACCAACTAATGTAACTGTGGACAAAAAGTTTATCATTTTTTCTCCCCTCCTAGAAACTTTTCTGAGGTATGAGAAATACAAGCTTTTTTGGTTTGACTGGCAGTCACACAAGGGCATTGTGATTCAATTCATTTTATAGATCATTAGTAAGAAGAGGAATCCCCTCCCCTTACAACCAACATAAAGGCTAAGGGAGAAAAGAAAAAAAACACTTGAAAAAGAAGGCAATGGTATTCTTTATACTGAACATAAAATAAATGCTCTCAGGCAGCATTTTTGAAAATGTACAGGTATGCAGGTGAATTTTGCCACAGTCACAGTGATGCTGCCTCCCTTTGACAGGCCAGACATTTATTTATTTTTTTTTAACTTTGGGTAGGCAAACTACAATTCAGTATTCAAGCACTGTGAGCTTTAGGAAGATTGAAGTTCAAAGTGTCACTGGCTTGGTGTATGCTGTGGGTAACTTCTGGCTTTATCTTTTATCAAGGACAGAGAACATGTGAATTTAAAGTGGGCTGCGTAAAAGCTGTTGTTATTAAAATGATAGTCACAGCTGAAGTGTATGGAATTACATTCACTTAGAAATTATCAGCCTACAAAACACATCAACCTACAGTCTTTTACCTGCCAACTTCCCTAATACCCAATCTTAAAAATACTATCAAATTAATCTCTGTTCATCTCCTGGTCTCTCACTTCCTGCTTTGCTCATTGTTACATTTAATCCTAAACAAAGATGACACTGTTTGGCAGGTCCCATTTGGCTAGGTCTCCAGTCTAAAATCACAGCTAAAAGAGAGAATTCAAATAAATAAATGGGTTTTACCCATCTGTACATTCCCTTCATCAAGCAGTCATTTTTAACAACTGGACTTTCACAAACAGAAACACAGCAAACATTTTACCACCTAGGAACTAATACTGCAGACAGAACTAGGTTTCTGTGTCTAACTCCTGATTTTGTCAAAATGATTGATGGACATGCAGTGGAAACAAAGACAAGAAAAAAAGAAAAGTACCAGCATAATGTGTATTTTTTGTAAGACTATCAAGGTCAAGAACACTTTGCCTAATTCTAGGCTCACAGAAACACTCTATACACTAGACAAGAAACAAAAAACCATTCCTGTATTCTGGCAGTATTTGGAATATAAGCCAGGTCTGAGACATCAACATTTAGGACAGCTGAAGCTCCAACAACAGTACAATTTCACAAAATTAGGCATAGCTATCCCAAACACCAGTATGTCTGTCTTCAAAGAATGCTGAAGTTTTAAATAATCACTAAGGCACAATCCAGTATCTGAGCCACTAACCACGCACAGGCAGGATAAATAATAAACTCCTAATCTCTCAATACTCCATCTCCCAAACCTGGCTAGGCTTGTAAAGATGCTGATGTGGTGATCTGTCTCACAACATACCAGGTTATCAACATTTTAGTGTCACCAGTTTACTGGGGAGAGGCATCATGCATCCTGACAACACTCTGACCACCAGTGAGAGACCAACAGTAACTGAATACAACTTCTACAACGAAATGAAAATAATATATTCCACCAATAGGAAGGAGGTCCTACGGCAACAAATGGCAGGTTCCTCCTTCTTTGCTGCAAATATTAAGATATTATTTGGTACAGAAAAGAGTCTGTGAAAGAAATTGGAACTACCTGGGATGACTCCTTTTCCCAGCGGTGAGAACACACTTCCCACTCTGCACAACGGGGTAGAGCACAGCTTGCTAAACACTTCATAAATGACATTTATGAGCTACATAACAGGCAGTAATAAACCAGTATTTTTTAATGTATGTGCACACACATATATATATAATTCCTGATTACTCCTAACTAGAAAGAATATTGTGAAATATTAATTCGACCTGAAAACGGACCTTTACATTAAATACATTAAAAATTTAATTACATTAAAAATACATTAAAAATTTTCTAACCAGTATGTGTTTGTAAATAAAGAGATTTGATGCAATTCAGGGGAATGTTTTTACATTTCTTGTAAATGTACCAATTATATTGCACTGGTTCGCTGCTCCCTCTTGAGGCAGAAGTACAAAAGTTCACTTCTCTTTGACCTAAACTCTGTTGATTTTTTTAAGGGAATTCAAAGAATCCCATTTCTCTCTACAAGACTAACTACACAGAAGAGGCCGTGCCTGCAGAAGTAATAAGGATTGTTTCTGCAATAAAATCATGTGGAACAGGGCTGGATATCTTGTTCACCAATAAGGCAATGAACACAGTTCTCTGACACAGCTAGGTCAAGGTCAGCCACCACCTGATTTCACACCAGCAGCAGGATGCCTATTCTATGTTAGCTAACTAACAGTGATCTAACAGCATTCTCTCACAAAAAGAAGTACATACTTACTGTGACATTTGAACCACCTTAACTAATGGCTAAACAGTATTTTTATTGTAAGGTTGCTTCTAACTGCTGGACCTCTATTTTTTTTATTTTGATGCAGATTCACAGCCCTGAAAGTGTAATGGCAGTAAATCCAGAAACTTCATTCTTAAATATAGCCAGAGATGTTGGCAGCCAAACCCATAACCAGTCTCCTATGGACCAGAGTATCCACAAAGGTCACGTTTGGAACACTCATGTCTGACACACCTTTGTCCACACAGGATTAAGACATTTCTCTAAACAGTGGGCTAAATTCGTATTTGCTTTCCCCTCTCAGATCATCAACCTTTAGGGTTTTTTTTCTTATACTGACAATTTCTAAAGAAAGGCATGAGGAGCTGACTTCTCTTCCTGAGAGTAGACCATAGCCTGGAACACCGAACTAAACTGAACCCAGGACTTCAGCCCTGTTCTTTTAACAACTGAGCCCTGGTTTTGAGCAACAGTTGTTATCCTTCAGCCATCTGTGTAAAACTAAACCCATGGATGTACATCAACATCATTCAGAGCCAACTGCAGCAAGATGTAGAGGTGCAGGACACCTGACCCAACCACACGGATGTGCTGAACTCTTCTGTAGGAAAAGGTGCAGGCCTGTGAGGATAAGGTGGATGCTTCTGGATGCTTTTGTAGGAACAGAAGTAAAATGTAGATGTCTTTGGCAATTTATAAATCCAGTAAAAAGTACTCATGAGCAGAGCAGAAAACTGTTAAGGTCATTCTTCATCATGGGAATGAAACATTTGATAAAATACAGTGATAAGAAGCTGAAATTAGAGAAACTCTACCTAAAATTAAGGTCCCTGTTCAAAGATTCATAAGCCACTTCGACATTTCACCAGCCTGAAATGCAAAAAGGAACTGAATAATGACCTGCCATAGCAATGCTGCTGTGCACAGCGTGGGCTTAGAGCGTGCTAATACTCAGGCCATGTGAATTTCAGCCTGTTTCTCAAGCCAACTGTTTGCCACCAAGGATTCCACAAGCCACCATATGGCTTGACACCCTGCCTGCTCTAAGTCAGACACAGATTTTGGAAAAACAGGAAACAATCCTGGGAAGTTCTGTGGTATGTTGCAGGTGAGGAGAACTGCTTCCTTCTTTGCAAAAAGCTACAAGACATGATTAACATAGAAAACACACAGAGGAAACTAAACCAGACACTCAGGGGAATTGTTAGTCATATAACTGCTTAAAAAAAAATTCTACCAAAAATCTCTAATACGAAAAGCCCCACACCAGTGCCACAAACTCTGTGTTTATCACGAATCACTGCAATGAAAGCAGCCCATATGGAACCACACACCTGTGTGGACACCATCCGTACCACCCCTGGTGGCATGGCATTTGTGTCTGATCTACTCATCAGCGATAGCAGTGACTGCAGGCTGTAATTTCCTGTAACTCCTTCATAAACTGAAAGATATGAAAGTCTGCAACTCAGCAACTTATCAGATAATGAGAACTGTTTAAAATATATTGGGTTTTGTTATTTTTATAATGATATATCTGTCTAGCAATTGGCTTTGGAACTTCTATAAGAAACTCCAATCTGTTGCTTTAAGAAGAAACAGTGTCAAAATCATGGAAATAATCTACTCCCATTTCTAAATATATCAAAAGCACTGCAAACACAGACATCACTTTACTCAACGGTTAAATTTAAAAAACCCCACATTCAGCTGAACAGACTTAGAAGTCTTATGTATGTACTTTTAACACTTATATTTTAAGTCAGCTGAGCATTTTGTTCATTACTAAAACCTTATCCAGTAACACACCTGGTTAATATCAGCATTCCGAGGTAGAAAATACACAATGTTGTTGGTGATCTTCTTGGAGAGCCTGAAAATTTCAAATGTAGAAGCCAGTAAAGGAAAAAAACAAGAATGGGGAAGTAAAAGTTTCTTTATATTCATTCATTTTGAAAATATGTCTCAAATTCAGCTATTATGCAATTAAATTATAGCTAGTCTTCTGAGTGTGTGAGTAGGATTCTCTTCTGAAATGCAGATATTAGTGTTGTCTAAATGCAGAAACTCTATTTCATCATTAGTGCCCTAGAAAGTAGAAAAAAGCCCCAACACTTTTAAAGAAAATTTAACTGAACTGCAGAGAAGTCTTTCAGAAATTTGAATGTAGTTTGTAGCTAATAGATTTGGTTTGTATTTGTTTTCTAATCCATTTTGTGGAACCTCTCACATGTGCATACAAAGATTTTCTTACTCTTACAAATATGGCTACATTTTGGCAAAAAACGGAACAAATGAGATTATTCTGGGACAAAAGAAACACCACATTTCATGTATGATGAAACTATTATGTTAATAACTTCCCAGATGAACGAGTGTTCAATATCACTGTTAATAATCTAGTATGAAATTTTATACATTAATTAAAAGGGTTAATACTTCGCTTGCACTCCAGTGATTTCCCAAGTCATAGGCAGGTGCTATGATTGAGAACAGTTTTAGTAAGATATTTTAAATAAGATATTCATTTTAGAAATCAATTAAAAAGTGGAATTAATGACAAAGCCATAGCTCATACAACTAATTATTATCTATATATACACGCTACATGGGTATTTCACGACTTCAGGGTATTTTAATAAAATAATATAAAGGAGTTAAAACTGCTGAATTAGTGCTTTAAATTGAGAAGCTACTCAATTCTCTAATGGATTTTTTACTTTCAAGAGTAACTCATCACTATTTCCTTTTTTGTAATAAAAAAATAAATATATTTAGATTTATTTGGTCAAAGTCATATAGCTGAAAGAAGAGAACTAAACAAATGGGTTGAATCTGGAACTCCAGCTGCTGGCCATATCATCCACAGTCAGTCACCCGGACATGCAAACCTCATGGGAAGACAGGGAAGAGCAGAAAGAGCTAAAACCACGACAGTGCATAACTCGGAAAGGATATCCATCTGGGCAAATCATGGTTTGGATGTCGAAGATTTCTGCAGTGGCGTAGTCGGGCCCCCCCCAGGGCGGGCTGAGGAACACCACGTCCGCCCGCAGTCCGGCCGCCAGTGCCATGAAGTCCCCGCACAGGAACTCGATGTGCTCGGCCACACCATACACCTCCGCGTTGTGGCGCGCCAGCCGCAGCTTCTCGGGGTCGATATCGATCGCAATCACTGCCCACGACAGACAGCACATACACGGATTAACGGGAACGGGGAATGAAACTCCAGCACCCATAGATCACCGCAGTCAGACACCTACTGTGGTGTCTAACAACCCCCCATCTTGGCTGAAGTAGTGGACAGGTCACTGTCTGCATAAGACAGCATTAGACCAACGTGAAGTTATCATCACTTTTCTGTATTTGGTTCTGCTGAATCTGTAGTTGATTCCATTCTTAAATACTATTCACGTGTAACCTGCTTTAGAATGCACAACTTGAAGCAAGAATTGGGAAAAGCAGCAGCTTTGACATAAGTCCACTTTTACCAGTGATCTTCAGAGCATCTAGTTACCATGCCACATAAAAATAATGTTGACTACTACAACACAAACCCAACTCTGACTTAAAATAAAAATTTCCTTTTTGAAAACAGAGAGGTCATAATGTGAGTCTGATGAAGCAAAAAAGCTGCTGTTGCTACAGAAGCACTGAAAAAGAAAATAAATCCGCAAACAAAGCACATACCCAAATGTTTTCAGGAAAAAGACTGAAGAAACAAAATAATGCACTGTATACACCTACTTACCTCTTTTTGAGGTCAGTGCAAACTGAATAGCATTTCCTCCAACTCCACAGAACGCATCCACTATGATGTCGCAGTTGAATGACTGACTAACGCGGACGGCAATATGCTCAGCTATTTTCTCAGGAGTAACAGAAAACCAACCCTCTGCAAAGGAAAGGGAAGAAATGTATTTTTGTTTCTTATTCCAAGGTCACCTAATTCAAAAACAAACAACCAAGCCCCACACGAAACTGAAGGTTTAGCGTTAATCCCAAGAATTTTGGCTTAGTGCATTTCACCAGGAAATACTGGCTTTGAAGATGATAAACTCTGGTCAGTCCCCAGATTTGCTAAGCAAACAAAGTCTCACTGAAACAAAATGATATGCTTCGATCTCAGTACATGCTTTGTTGAACTTGATGCTGAGGATTCTACCTTATCAAGGATAAGTCCACTGAAACAGCCATAAAAAACTTTATACATCATGAATATGCTCCGTAGCAAAAAAACCCAGAAATATATTCTCTCTTATCTGACATGTTTTCTTCACCACAATGTCTGGTCTGCCAACAAATCTGCAAGTTTATGAGGGAAAGCATTAGAAATGAAAGGCTTACAAACCCAACATACAAAAAAAAGGGTAATCCTAATTCCTCTTTTACCTATAAATTTATGATTTGAAGTGTTTTCCAAGTAAACATGGAAAACAGTCATTTTGAAAGTGACTGCTGCAAGTCAGAACAAAACAGAACGAAACTAGATCCACCAACATTCTTGGAACTTTCACAAAATTATTTTATAAAATATAAAAATATCATTGAGTTTCTGAAAAAGTCCTGACCAAATATAACTTGGGTCCAGCAAGATCTTCACCAAACATCAGGATTAATGCAGACAGGGGTGTCCCACACTAGAAGCACTTTTGAAGTCCAAGATTTCTGTTCACCTGCCTGCTGGATGGGGGAATGGAATTTATCCAGAGGTGTAAATACACATTCAGTAATGTTCCTAATTTAAGAAAATATACTGCAAGAAGGGCCACAGGTCTGGATACACCAAGTCAGGGCACTTGGTACAAAACACACCTCTGTCTAGTTTAATTCCTTCATCAAACCGAGAGAAGAGCCGGTAGCGCTGTGCCCAGTACTTGACCAGCTCTGGATCAGCAGCAATCTCAGGAGGTATAGCTCTCCGTGCACCTTTATTCCTTCTTCTTCTTCTCTTCTCCTTCTTCTTCACAGTAATTTTTTCATCTACAGCTGGAAGACACTGCAAAAGTTAACAGTCACTGTTCTTGTAGGCTAGGAATGTAATTGGCAGGTAAGTGAGTGTTAAGATTTAAAACCACTGCTAAATGTTCTTTATTACTGTTTGCCAGATTATGAAGATTAGTGGTTTTAAATTAAAGAAGAGCATCCTGTATTTCAAGGGATTAGTCACAGTCCTAAAAGTTGTAACAGTATACCCATTATTTAAGAGCCTTAAATTTTCAACTGAAGACAATAAGCTCTATGTAATGAGCAAACAAGTGGATCAGAGACCAATTTAATGCCCTTATATCAGTTATGAATAAGAACTAATCTAGACAAGAGTTTTACAGTAGGAATCTAACATAACTGAATTACTGTAGGAAGGACTAACTATATATAAAAACCTGAATAATCCTGCTTTCCTCTGTTTAATGTTAAATAGAAAAGCTCATAATACTGATTTCTTCTTCCCCTAGAAAATAATTTTAACAACACGTGCTCCCCAGAGCTCAGCAATGTTCATCGGAACCCAAAACTTGATGGTCTGTGCAACTACCTGAGGTTAATCATCCTAATCCTTGCAGAGGAAAAAAGGTGTGAATTGAAAACCTGTTAGACCATGTTGAGGATAAACAATGACTGTTCACATATAAAAAATATTAATTCCACTAGCACAGCTCTCAATTGCTTTCGTTACCCCTTAGACCTAATGAGTCTCTTTGAATTAACAAAATAAATAAGTAGTGCACGACACAGTAACTTGGGAAGGCAGTATTAAGTCCACTGCCAGTTAATTTTGTCAGTGTGTAGGAAACTGATGTACCTTGGCTGACGTCCTCCGTCTCTGGCTGGAGATAATCAGGAATATCCAGAGGGACAAGCTGTCGCCCACTGCTATGCTCTGGCCTCTCTGACCCCTGCTCATCAGGGTCACTTCCCACAGCATCCTGCACCTCCCTCTCAAGGTTACTCCCTGCAGGTTCTGTGCAGGCTGCACTGGAAGATGGTGGCTGTTGGTTTTCAGCATCCAGGGTCACAGTCTGTGTGGCAGTAATGCCCTCCTGACCCTCTGAGTCGCTGCTGGTCACAGACAATGCTTCTGCTTTACCCTGAGGGGTGGCTGTCTGGGACATGTCTTCCTCCTCAGGTTTACTAACCTGCTTCAGGAATATTTCCACCTGCAATTGTCAAATACCACAGATGATCAGATGGTGATCTGTTACCCAGAGCATAGCTTAAGCGCCTTACAGTTCAAAAGCACCTGCCACTGCAGGCACTCTCTACCACGTGTATTTTTGTATTTTGAAAAAAGTATGTCAGTAAAATAGCGAGACTCAAACCATACAAGTAGTCCTTAACCATGCTCCCTTCTTAAAACATATGGAAACAAGTTGTATTGGGAAACTGGATGCCAGCTACCTCCAAAAGAGAAACAAAAAACAAACCAAAAAAATTGATGGATAAATACGGTAAATCATTCCCATGTAATATGTAAATAGTCAGACTTGCCACAGTCCAGGTGACCAAGTCTACTACTTCATAATTAACTATCTTTCTCTAATCTGCCTTCAGAGAAGATATACATTGCTTCTCAGAGAAGAGTTTTTTAGCATAAACAGATAAAATTACCTTCATACATCGGCTGCCTCACCTTCAAGATGTACCAAATGGTGCATGTGGCAAAGCGTTCTCCTGCACAGCAGAGAGCTTGACATAACCTCCTACCCAATGTGCAGATGCCACTCCAAACTCATCAAAGGCACATGAAGATGCTCCCTTTTACACTATGGTTGCTCTGAGTGGCTCTAGACCTGGAGCAGTTCTTTACCTGAAAGTCTGAGGAAATTTATAACCTTTTTTTTCCTTCACATAATTAAAGTTGTCCTTGAACTATACTGGCCACAGGTATAAGATCAAAAATCAATCAAAAATTACAGCAGTGGGACTGGAGTTCAATACAATGTATGGTCACCACCAGAACAGTGTTTTGCACTTAGGTGTTGGGGAATGCCAAGCATCCCAGAAGAAGGTGAAGTAACATTAAAATCTGTTCCTTCAGATTTTCAAAAAGTCTCGACTAAGTAAAACCTTCAGTGAACAAGTCTTTCTACTTCTTACTAATTTGTGAGCTAAAAAAAAAAGCATAAAGTTATAGGTGAAAATAAATGCAGGTAGAGGTATAAGCAAAACCCTTGACACAAATTACTAAGAACATGGAGTTACATGAAATACACTAATCTACACAAATGTTTTCTGTCACTGCTGAAATGCCAGCACTAACAACTGGCCTAACAGGCAATTTAAAATCAGAGATACTTTTAGTAACTCTGAAACCTGCACATGTCTCACAACACATGTGCACCCAGATGTTAGAAATGACTTTCCCATAACTTGGCCATTTAAGCTCATGTTCCTCTTGATAGATTACCCCAAGGGTCCACCAGTGCCTTTCCACAGCCACTCTAATCTAAATACTCTTCACATAGGTGGGGGGCAGGGAGGAGGGGGAATAAAAAAGAAAAAAAGGAGAATGAAGAGCCATCTACTCTGGGCAATTAATTTTTTTTCATTTTCATAATACAACAACAGATAAAGGTGCAGATAAATCTATGACTTACAACAGTGCTAACAACTAAACCTACCTTTCTCAAAGTTTTGCTTTTTTTGTTGGTCATTTCAAATTCCTCTGTAAAGAAGATGTGTGTGTTTTTGCTCTTCCTCGGTTTACGCATATCCAAGAATTTGGACTTGAGTTTTGCTTTTTTCTCCAAGTACTGCACACTTCGGTGGGTGAAATCTGGAATTCCACCGTACCTGGAAATAAATAAATAGACAGATAGATAGGTAAGGACTTAGTTGGTTAATTTCCAGTCTGGGAGCTTTTACATGAATGTTGATGTCTGCAAAAAATAATTTAGACTAAGTTATTTATTTATAAGACATTTGCTCCACTTAAAATATATATCTCTGGATGTAGCTGCAAAACAATGTACCTTTAGGAAAGCTTTAAAATATTTTTATTTGAAAATGTTTAACCAAATTGGTTCTAGATTTTTAATTTTTTTTTTGTAATAGGTGTATAACTTTAGATGGAGACAATTTCCCAGGCCAGCCTGAAGAATAGAAAATGAAAAAAGTATCTTGATTAGCAGAATAAAAGATCTTTTCGGTGGCTGCAGAGAACCTCCAAAATAGTTACTTTTATCTCTTGGCAAATGCAATAAAAAAAGCAACCAACCAAAAAAAAAAATCATCCCCCACCCAGGAAATATGGGCAGTTCACAAAAACCCCAAAAACCCAAAACCAGGGAATACGGGCAGTTCACTTAAGTAATTTTTATAAAGTAGAACAGAGATTGTCTACTACAAAACACACTCCTCTTTGAAATAAGTATGTACTAAACAACTTGCATGTTGCAGAAACACTAGACCTAAGTTACAGCCACCTGTGCCCTATGATGTTCCTCATATAGCACTGACCACCAAATTTTTAGGACTCTTATGACCACCAAAAATGAAATTTCCCTGACCAACACCCTGGCAACACTTTATTAGTATGCCAACATTTTACTAATATAAAGCAACATCAGTTATAACAGTTGAAACAGTTATAAGTTATGATCTAAGCTCACAGAACTCCAAACTGAGAGGATCATTCATTGTCAAAGCCTTTAAGCTTTAAGTAGCTGACTAGCCACTTAACATTTATACAACTGAAAGCACCCTACGTGTTACACTTCTGCTTCAAAGCACTTTTCTTTAACTATTCTTTGTAACTCTGCATCTCTCTCTCTAGTCAAAGTACAACAGTTTTACTAAGAGTAGAGACTAACTGGGACTCCTCTTAGAAAGTTTAAGAAAAAGGGAATGGAGACAAATAGTCTACTTCCATAATAACAAGAGAGCTGGCTTGCTATGAAAAACCCATAGTTCCTTGTAAGTAATTACTTTTGTCCTGTGCCACATTTGAAGCCCAACACAGAGCAGGTTTCCTCAGGATCTTCCACTGGGTTCTCATCCACATCCAGCTCATGGCTAGGAAAAAACACAGATGACAAAGTTACTTACCGTGAAAAAAGCAATCTTATTTTATAGCTATACTACTAAAAATCTAACATTGAAAACATCTAAATGTGGCCTTCAGTAAGTTCCTCCACACATTGCTGAAACCAAACAAAGAAGGTAACACGAGTCTACTTATGTGCATGAGTTTTTTGTTTGTTTTGGGTTTTTTACCCGATTCTATTACAACTGTCCTATTGGGTTTATAATATTCCAATTATTCCGAATGACCTCCTAAAATATTTAATATCAAGCCCTGTATGATGAAGACAGTGTTTGTTCACCCTATTTCCAAATTACCTTCATCATCTATCATGTTATCTATATTATTATCTATTATAAATGCTATGGTAACAGCAAAATACTAGAACAAAACCAAAGCTACATGATTCGCAGGTAACAATTCCACCCACTCCCTCAAATTTGAGTTTGCAAATTTATTAGAGAGGAAGACCCATCTCATCCTCTTTGAGACTGTATATTTTTAGAGAAGAAAGAAATAGATTGTGACAAGGCAGATATTGGCTATTTTATGACTGCCACAGCTCTGAGCATTTTACTGGCAGCACTCAATTCAGGTAAACAATACAAATTATTTACTTGTATCATCTATACTAATTAGACCTAGATAAGCAAGCTGTCCTATGCAATTTAACAATCTTCTCTACTTCAGTGGCACAAGTGGCACCATTACCTTGAACAGTCACCAAGGCCATACATTGTTTTCATAAAGCAATGGAAGAGAGGAAATATCCACTGCTGGCTGCAAGGCAAAGCAGTAAGCAGTGATGGAAGACTATGTGGTTTTGTACTGACATTTTAACTCACATCCTCAATCAAACATATAGCTCGTATAAATCAGAAGGCTTCTGAACCTGGACTTCTTGAGAAGAAAGCTCATCTAAATTTCATTACTTGCCTTCTCTTGACTTTGACATGTCTGTATTCAGGAGGCTCTTCATCCTCATCTTCATCTTGCTCATGAAGCAGCAACTGCTTTTTTTCATTTGAATTAGAGCTACATGACCCCTGTGAACCTAAAAAGATACGTCATATTTTCCTTATGCATAAATCAATTCCTTATCTTCCTGTCCCCAAAATACCTCTGCAGCTACAGTTAAACTGTTGTACATACCTGAATCTGACAAATAAGGCAGAAGTGCCAAACACACCTCTTTACCTGTATTTGTTTGAGGGACAAAATACCAATAAAGCTTCCAGTGTTACACTGTAGTGTTAATAATCTTATGCAGGACCAACTTCAGTCTATCTCATCTCTCCAAGAAAAATAAAATTCCAACAAAATTTAGAGCAGTTTCTTCCTTGTGTGTAAAATTTTGTTTTCATCTAATTATCTATGCAAAGATATTGACATAGATTTAATAAGAGGAGATTTAAACACTCCTCTTATTTCTTTTTGAAAAGGAGATTCTCTTTTCATCTCTCCCATTTCAACCCTACTGTACAATCAAGATGGGACCACACCTGCTTCTTTCTCCCTTAGAAACTCACTAGCAGCAGACTCAAGAGTCTCAGCTGCAATATAAATACTAAGATAAATAATTAAATACACACCAACAGTGATCTCTCTATCAATTTCTGTAGTACATTTCAAGATTTATGAAGTACATGTTCTGTTAAAATCACTTCTGGCTGAAGAACACATTCAATATACAGGTTAGAGATGAGAGAAATCATCCAAAGAAGCAGACGGAAGAAAAAGGAATCAAGTATGCAATCATTTCACAAAACATTTGAGTTTTTTAAAAAGGCATAATACAGAGGTACCCTTGTTTCTTACATACAACCACCTAGAGAAATTCTGATAATCAACTTCAGGTGATTTTGCATTACCTGACTGGTTAACACTTTTATCTTCGCAAGATGCTCTCCTTTTCCTGCTTCCTCCATCACAGGGCTCCTTCTGGCTTCCACTGTCAGATGAACTCTGCTCTTGAGGATCTTCGTGGCCTACTGTTAGAGCAGCACTGCTCTGCTCCACTTCCTTCAAATTCAGATTTAAATTACAAATCCCAGAGATTATTTCACTGTGGGGGTCAGCGTTTGAAGGGAGCGTTTCCTCACTTCTGGTGTTAGAAGGAGACAGCTCCAAGCTCAGCACTTCACTGTGCTCAGGTCCTGGGCTAACTGAGTCCATTTCTCCCAAAAGACCAGTCTCCTGTGTAACCCCATTAACTGCCACCTTGTCACCATGTGAACTCTCAATAGTCCATCCTTGACTAGTCCAGTACTGAAACTGTTCCCAGTAATACCAGTACAGTTCGCTGTAATGCTGCTCCCATTCTCCCTTAGTATCTGGACTATTCCAAGGCTCAGAGTCTGTGATGACTTCAGATGATGAGTCCTTTTGGTGCTTTTCCAACCAACTTTGCCAAAGAAGGCCCTCTCCGTACTCACTCCAGTACTTCTCCCATTTTTCCTTAAGTTCACTGGGTAAAGCCTCATTTACAAGGCTTTCTGAACTTTCACATCTCCCTTCAATTACAGCCTGAGGTTTGCTGCTCATCTCACATTGCTCTGGAGCTAGGGCCAGCTCACCAGAACCTGACTGGATACAACCACCACAAGCTTGGTCCTGGCATTCCTGCCCCATTTTATCGTCAGGTTTTTGCTGTAACTCTTTTTTCTTCTTCTTTTTCTTTTTCATAAACTTCATGTTATTTTTCTTTCTATAATTTTCTGTTGCCTAAAAGATAATGGAAAAACACAGTTAGACATCCACAGCGTCTATACAGTCTTGTCCTCTCTCCAATCACATTTCTATTCCCATTGGAACCCTCCCTCTCAGTGCAACCCTGTTCTCCCCAAAAAGACAGTAAAGTTTCTGGGTCTGATAGGGCCCTGCTACAAAATGTTGACAGACACTTCTGAGGGATTTGTGAGAAGAAGCTGTAAGAAAGTCTATAGAAAGACACACACACACACAAAGCAGAATTATAGACAGAAGTGGGGCAGCTGAGAAGAAACTCATTAGTAGCTCAAAGACTCAGAAGGAAAGACATCAACAAGAAACACTATAAAATCCTAAAGGGAAGTTAGTCAGGAACTGAGGGGTCACAGGGTTGAGCTCAACAGCAAAACAGTATCTTGGTAACATCAAAAATCTGTTTTACAGGGCTCTGGAGCCTGATCCTTACTTTCACGTGGTATGTGCCCAACCAGCAAACATTGTTTGTTAAGTGTCTTATTAGGATAGTGAACATGTAATACTCAGCCTCATAGAATGTTAAATTCCTGCTATCTTTGGGTGCTGTAAACAAAAGAAGCTTCACTTTATACTCATGAAGTCTGTAAATCCTGCTGCGGAATCTCTGATATGTCTTTAAGACACCGACCCAAAAGAGGGTGCAATATCCTTTCCATCCCATACTAATCTCCAAGTTGGCTAAGAGAAATACAAGGAAACCTCCTGTCCAGACAGGCGGCCCTTTCATTTGTACAGTACAATCACTTCACTTGTTACAACAAACTCGGCAACGACAGTTGTCTAGTGGAACAGAAGACAGAAACCTGTTACCGAAAGGAACGGTAACTTGTTGGTTTCACCAAATACAACTCCACTTGTTTCCAAGGGGCTTCCTGTGATTACAAAACTCACATGGGCAAAAGACTGCAATTGTACAGATATTAATCCAAATGTCCCATCAGCTGCAATCCCTAGTTTTGTTGCATTGACAAAAGCATAAGGTGGACTATAAAGAAGTTAGAACCAGAGAACTGGCATTAATCTTTCATCTGCATCACTCATAATGTCACGTTAATACACACAGTCCGAAGCACAATGCTTAGTAGTAATCTACTAAAATACTACGTTATTGTCCCATTCAACTTATTTGCATATTCCTGCACAGCAACAAAAATTGCACATATACTTTGGGCTTGAAGCTGGATGCCTGTATGGTCTATTTACATGTCATCAATTCAAATAACATACAAGTTTCTCCTATTTATTTACAAATTAATCAGATCAGAACCATGCAGTGCTCTGCACAAAAGTACTCTCTCACTGTCAGGTAGGTCTGTATTCCATAAGGTGGACACTGAATATTGCACTGTCTTTTTCTCATCTGCGAAAACTTTAGGCCCCATCTAAAGCCCAAATGCTCCCTATGGGAAGCAGAGCTCCAAAGCCTCACTCCTGCCCTTTGGAACAGCCTGGCTTTATCATCTGCAAGGGGGATTTGAAAAATTAGCTTTTTATATTAGTATCAAAAGCTAATTGGTTAAAGCGTGTGAAAACGCATGCTCAGACTGGGGTGTACTAGTTGTCCCAACACAGAGCATCAGCTTTACCATAGCTGTTTTAAATCAGGTCTCTCTAGTCACAAGAGCAGTACAGATATGGAAGCACAAAGCACAGCCTTGACCCTCTTTAGTCCAATTGGCAGGTGGATTCTACAAACTGGACAGACCAAGGTGCTGTGCGCTGTTACAAAGATGCAAGGCAGGCAGCTTAAAGGCAGCTCGGATACATTTCTAAGAACTGCCATCCCAAAAATAACTGAGGAGGCACGTCCCTAGGTCCGGAAACATACACAAACAGAACAAATAAAGCAAGCAAAGATTTACCACAAAGTCCCTGTGGGCTGACTGCCCACCAAACTGAAGAGGCAGTCCCATGCTCTTCATTAGCTCAGCTTCGGAGTCTAGTTCAACTTCTTCCAGGTCCAGAGCATGATTACTATCCACCTTTAATCTCACACTGGGACAATGATTCTCCTCCTCAGACACTTGTTCTTCCCCTGTTAACAAGTTATATTATGTGAATATAATCTGGTTCTCATACCTCAATGCCACAGCACGGCATACAAAAAATAGCAGAACTGCCTCTTATGCTTCCTTTCTCATTTAAAATTTTCCTCATAAACACCTCAGTTTCTGCGTAACTATCAGTAGGAATCAAAATTTAACTTCAACAGCCAAAACACTGGACCGGGTCTGTCTGGGAGGGAGGTAACATTCTCCATAGCAGCCTCTGTGGCGCTGTGTTAGGGATTTGAGGCTGAAACACTGTGGACAGCACACTGATGTCCTTAAAGAATCTCATAACTTTCTCTTTTCCTGACTCTGCCCTCCCCAGCAAGCCTGCACATCTATCAAATTGTTAAGCAACATATTTACATAAAATTACAAATACTACTGAGAAAGTAGGGACTGCATATTGATGAAAATTATGAAATCAAAAGCTCTTGACACAGTTGATAAAAGAGAAACATTCAAGATTTTTGGGTTTGTTGTTCAGGATCTATTTACTGCCAAATTATCACACAACATGAGAACCTTCCATTTTAAACTGATTATTCTCACTACAAATCACTCATATATGTACAAACCCATGGTTTACATTCTCCTTCTTCACTTCTTTCACATTGCCTCTTTCTAATCTGTGCTATTAATTATCAGCTTCTATTTCTGCTCAGACTTCTTTTCACATGAAGCTATTATGCTGCTGGATCTACCACCATAGCAATGGAAAAAAAAAGATATCAAAAGAATTACGTTCAGGTAGGCACACGTGAGGAATTCAGGAGGATGGAGTAAGGGAGTGGTGTTGAATTTGTTATAGTATACACCATCATAATTCCTAGAATACAAACATGCCAAGGGAGAGACTTACTTTTCTGGTCATCCTCATATGATTCATTGCATATATGCGAATCATAATTTTCCCCATCAGTGCTATTGCTTCTCCTCTACTCCTGGCTCAGCAGGTTAACTAGCAACAGCTAATGTCCTAGGCTGGGGTAGTGACAGCAGGAGAGAACTGCTCCCAGGCAAATATCTAGGATCCACAGACCCTCCACTATGCAATTAATTTTGAGTTTCTCGAAATTATGGTTTAAGACCAGGTCAGGGACCTGCAAGATAATCTGTTCCATGCACCAGGTGAATATTATGTGAGGTGGCAAAGTCTGTCTGGACAGGAACAAGCACTGCACCTGGTTTGACACAAACTTCTGCATCAAGATCATGGTAACCTGACAGCTATGCAAGTGCTAAGTTATTATTCACATCTGTCCTGATAGCAAAAATACTGAAAACCAACACAGAATTAGGAACAACTTAAAAAAACACACATAGCTCATTTTAAGAATGACTGCACGTCACATTGCATAGTACATTTTATTATCTTACCTGTGCTGTCATTGTCATCTTTGATATAAAATCCTTTCAATCCCAGTTTATATAATTTCCGATCTCTGTAAAAATAAAGATGGACACTGATGCAGAAAGTTACCATTGAAACATTTTTTTCTAAAGTAAAAACAATCACTCAGTGGAAGAAACCTCCCCAGGGATGCAGTAAAATCCCCATCACTGGAGGTTTCAAGATGTGATTGGACGGGGTACTTAAACTCATCTAGGCCCCCGTTCCCATGAAAGGCTGGACCAAGTGACCTTTCCAGATCTCCTCCCACACGGGCTGCCCTGTGACTCCAGACACGCGAAACAAATAAAAGGAAACAACATCTGGAAAAGGCAACACTTTAATTGAAGCCTGACGGGGAAGACCATACGAGAGACGTTCAGAAAACGCTGAAGCTATGCAGAATTGCCCGGAATTAAATTTTAGGGTCCTCCCTTCGTTGAAAAACCAGTTCCTCCCCTCCGGATGGGGGTTCCCCCGTGCCCGTTTGGGGAGCGGGGAAGGGAGCGGGGAAGGGGGCGG
>VZRJ01008870.1:503571-560981 GCA_013397565.1 Ptilonorhynchus violaceus | reverse complement strand
GGCGGGGGCTGCTCCCCGCGGCACTGCCGCGTCCTGCTCCAGCAGCCGCTTCTCCCCAGTTGGTGGGCTCTGCGCTGCCTGTCGGCGTCCCGGGCTCCTCCGCCGCGGAGTGGCCGGGCTTTCGAGAGCTGTGGTTGGGAGTGAAGGGCAGCCGTGGTTGGGAGTGAAGGGCAGCCGTGGTTATGCCACTTCTTGCGCTTTCGGTGATGCCCCACGAGGAGTATTTGCGTGTTGATGGGGTTCGGAGTGGGTAGAAAAGAAGGGAAGGAAAAGGCGACAAAATCGCGACAAAAATTTGCACCAAAAGATACGGCGCTCAAAATCTGGTAAAACCGGGAGTGGAAAACAGCAGTGGACAGCCTGAGAAAGGCGTATTGCAGTAGTGACTGGAGCAGAATCATAGAAACACAGAATGGTTTGGGTTGGAGGGAACCTTAAAATCACCTTGTACCAACCCCCCTGCCATGGGCAGGGACACTTTCCACTAGACCAGGTTCCTCAAAGCTCCGTCTGGCCTAGCTTTGAACACTTCCGGGGACGGGCAACCACAAATTTTCTGGGCAACCCCAGTGCCTCACCACCCTCACAGTAAAGAATTAACGGGAGGGTTTAAAATTATGAGAGAATGGGGACAGGATGGACAGAGGGTGTCAAAACAAAGCCTGGTGAGCAAAGGCGCCTGGGAGGAGGCAGGGTGAGGCAGGAAGGTCGGAATGAGGCTCTGCAGGCAGAGGTTGGGTGGGGAGAGAGGAAAACATTGGGAAGTAGCCATGCGGGACAGGGTACAGTGATACAGATAACCATGTTTTGCTCACAGATTTCTTTACTGTGGTGTCCTGCTTCAGGCACCAGATCAAGATATAACTTGTGATAACATCATTGTAGAGTGAGAGTTATTTGGGAGATCTGCTGACTTGTTGAGAGAGCTGGAAGGTATTTAGAATAGGAGGCTGGTAGGAGAGAAGGGAAGGTGCGGTGTTGAGCAGACCACAGGCTGCTGCCCTGTAGAATCAGATTTTATCCTTTTCTCTACTGCAGAGAATTTATATGATAGTGCACAAGGTTTGAGAGATTTCCTGCCTAAAACACGGAGTCATGGACTGTTCAGCTCTACTTAGATTACTCAGAGCTCATCTATAAAGTGCATGAAATTCATATCTCTAAAGACCATTACAAAGCCTGCCTAGACATCACTGGGACAGGGTTTCTCAGATCATAATTATGGACTTTGAGATCTCTTCTTACCTGCTAGCTTGCCTACTGGACACTAGAAAGTAGGAGAAAGAATTGTATAATTCATGCCTGCCCTACTTTTAGGCCCTGGTTTTGACCAGGATGGGGTTAAATTTTTGCAGTAGCACTGAATTGGAGAATACCATTCCCAAACCACAACAGGCCCTCTGCAAGGTGTTTGGTTTTGACAAGCTGAGATACTGGGCTTTATGTTACCTGCATTCAATGCATGACGAGCTTGCGGTTTGTCTGCTGTGCTGTCTTGTACATTTTAGGTAAGAAGGCTGTACAGCCTCATGAGGGTGCAAGATGTCCTCGGGATTTTTAAGACATTTCATATAGGAAATATGCAAAGAGGAGTTTGGAGGCAGAAGGATTGACTGTTCAGGTGGCAGCAGCACAACTACCATCGAACAACAAATTCCATCCACTTACAAAAAAACCTTACAATTAATTGCAGACTGAGTCACACACCATCTTACATGTGATATAAACAAAAATACTAAATGCCAACATTAGTCAGGGCTTGACTATGTCTATCACTACAGTAATTAAATACTTTAGAAATACAGGGAAAGATTGCACCAGTTCTAGCATTTATATGGACGTAACTGTGTCTGCAACTAGAATGACATGTCACCTTCATATTTCAAAACTGAAAATGCAGTAAAATAAAAGCTTTTCAACACAAATTGTTTAGCAACAGCCAAATGCTGTGCATAAAAGTTGAACTGTGAATTGCAAAATATTTTGAGAATTATTATACTCCTTCTCTTAAGGAAATAGTGCTACATTTTTAGTGAAATGCAGAGAATACTATTGTGTTATATACAAGATAGCTCTTCTTTTGTAATATTGCAGCCCAATATCCTACAGCCTGCAGTGGCAGCCACCAGCACATAAGGCTAGACATATGTGGGAATGCCTCCTAATACTCTCCCATTCCCCAGCCATCTGCAGCTGATGGCATATGTTTTCTGCCTGTTTAGTAAGACAGTGGATTTCTTCTCGTAATCCATGTCTAGTTTACTCCACAGCTGTTGCTTAAGAAGTAACTTTTTTCATTTTGAACATGGCTTCTCCCATCTTCAAGTGATGCTTCCCTTATTGGAAGAATGAGCAATTGATCCATACTCAGCTACTGTGCTGGTGGATTTTATAGATGTCAGTCGTATTCCTTATAATCTCTTCCAATCTGACAAGCCCTGGCATATGGATTGTTCCTTCTCTGAGAGCCAGGTTGTACCTCTGATTTTCACCATTATTGTGTTCTCTGGTTCTACAATATCCTACTATGGATATTGCCTTTGGAGCATGACTGCACTGATAGGTCTGACCTAGGCAGGGCAAAGCGCTTGGACTGTGATTTCTAGCAGACATGATTTTGAAATGTTGCACTTAAACTAGCAAGAAGATACTCGTAACAATGCTAGTTTCGATTTAGGTTGCACTGGCAAATAACATGCTTAAAGTAAAGTAAAATAAGCCATCCTTAAAAAAATTCTACTGATAACATGCTACTGGTTTAAAAAGTCACATGTAATGAAGCTAGAAAAAGCTTGTTCTTGACAAGGAACCTGTCTTTCAGGAAAAAAAAAAGGACTGCTTCACACTGGGTTGGTACAGGGTTGATATGTCCTCCCATGAGAACCTGAAATGATTTACCTGATCCACATGAATGACACCAAAGCAACCTGCGTTGCTGTAGCCTGTTCCCCAGGCCACCTGCTCTTCTCTGCCCACCCTTGCTTTCCTCTGGCACATCCTATTCTCAAATGCTTCTTCTCTACTCCCCTCACCTCTCTGTTTCTTGCTCCTTGCTCTCATACACAGTCACAGGGCTCAGCTTGAAAGCTCTTCTTGGACCTATCTGTTGTTTTTTTTTTTTTATGTATCTTAGATGATAGTGAAGATCTCCCCTTTGCAGTGATCCTGGCTTTGCTGCTCTTATCTGTGCTTCCTAGAATGTGACCTTGGCTCCCAGCTGGCTTTAAAGCTTTTCAATATTTCCTTTTTAAATCCCTTTTCAAGGCTAACTTCCACAGCAAATACTGACCAAATAATGATGATATGAGGGATTCTGAGAATAGTATCCTTAGCTATTAAAAATAAAACAAAAGCAAATACATGCAATGTTTATGAAGTAGAACATGTTTTTACACTAACTTTTACCTGCTCATGCACATCTCTCTAACCATGTAAGAAATGTGCTGGACAAATAAGGCAAATATTTCTAACTCAAGCTGAAGTTTATTGTCTGTTTTATATATATGTGAGTAGGAACTCATAGAAATAACCTTCACTGTTTTCTTGGAGGAAATTGTAGGATTAGATATGTATCTAAATATAACAAAAAAATCAAATAGTTTGTCAACATGTCTGTGTATAAGCAGAGGATAAGATCAAGAAGTTGAGAACAGTATTTAAACAGAATAAAATTTTCTATTTTGCTTGTTACTAAAGACAAGTAATT
The DNA here is from genome assembly GCA_013397565.1 of Ptilonorhynchus violaceus. NCBI lineage: Eukaryota > Metazoa > Chordata > Aves > Passeriformes > Ptilonorhynchidae > Ptilonorhynchus > Ptilonorhynchus violaceus. Next base: position 557,275 of record VZRJ01008870.1, on the reverse strand, counting down.
CTATCACTTTCATGTACTGGATAAACTGAGAGAAATATTTGAGAGTGTTTAAGTCAATACATTGCATGAAATATTACGGCAGTAATATTAAGTGAGGGTTATTTCTTTCAGTTTAAAAATAGTTTCTAATAAAGAGGAGAAGCTGGAGAAAATGTCACTTCATCAGTTGCAGATGTATACAAAAGGACATACAATTGATTTAAACTTCAGAGACCCTCCAGTCCTCTAAAAAGGTATTGGCCAATGTACAAATGACCAAATACTCAAATATAATTCATCACTTGCAGAATTAGAGGTCTCACAGTAATATCTCCTTCACGCTGTTTTTGGTAAAGATGAGAGTTCACTAAACAAATGCAAATCATGAGATAAAGGTAGTTTGACAAATGATTTTGTGACCATCTGTAAGAGAATGGGTTTTCTCTGTGTCCAAGTCACCTTTGACACTTAGATATGACTGAACTGGCACATGAGAAAGTAATTTTATGTGGCAATATTATCTCAGTAGGAATTAAACTCTGATACTCCGAAAAACTTTGCATTTCTAATTCTTGTTCAGCTATTAACATTTTTTTTGCTTTTATTTCAAAATACATAGAATCATTTAGGTTGGAAAAGACCTCTAAGATCCTTGAGCCCAACTATTAACCTAGTGCTGCCAAGCCCACCACTAAACCATGTCCTGTGTACCCCATCTGCACGTCTTTGAAATACCTCCAGGAATGGTGACTCAACCACTTTGCTGGGAAGCCTATTCCAGTGCTTGGCAACCATTTTCATGGTGAAATTTTTCTTAATATCCAACCTAGACCTCTCCTGGTGCAACTTGAGGCCCTTTCCTCATGAAGGAAATTCTGGCTTGAACATGAAGCCATCCCAGACAGATTTGGTATTTTTCCTAAATGGTTGATGAGCCAAACAAATGTTTAAAAAGACACAGAGCAAACATGGTATCCAGACATGTTATTTGAGTCTGTTACTTAATATGCAGTGCATTTTTTGATTTCCTAATTGCCTTCTTAAGGACAACTTAAGTCTCAGTCTTTTAGTTATGGGCAGAATTTTCTAATTACATTGTAGCTGTACTCAGATTGTGTCATTAGCCAAATCTGTGGGAGATGCAAGTTCTTGTAATCATTGTGGTTGCCTTAGCTGTGATGGCATGTTCAGTATTTGCAATTATAGTGAAACAATAACACTGTTAAACAGTACTTGCTTCACTTTCACAGAGCAAAGCAAAAGTGTTTAAGAGAAAGTCTGTTGGAAAACAATAATAAAGGGGTGCTTCAGCCACAGCTCCACATTCTGTGATTCTAGGACAGAATATGAATTTTAATTGCTCTTATTTTTATACAGCTCTGGGTTTCTTTTTTGTTGTTTTGTTTACTTTTGGTTTGGTTTGGTTTGATTTTGTGTGTATGCATTTTTTGTAGTTTGGGTTTTTTAGTTTTTCTGTTGTGTGGTTGTTTTTTTTTTTTTCTGTTGTAGTGATTTCTTTTCTTTTTTTTTCTGTATAAACCAGGCCAAATAAGCATATGTGACATATTACCAGAGTGGAGAAATTGCCATAGAATAGATAACTGGTTTGATGCTGCACTGGGGAGTCCCGTCAGTGGTTGCTAACATCTTTAATTCCTACATAAAGAGTCTTGTAGCTCACACTTGGAGGCAAAAGCCAGAAAGACTACAAAGCTAACAGATAACTTTTTTAATGCTTATACCTTGGGTTTGATTTTCTCTGGTTCTGTATGTCTTCACAGCCCAAATGAACACTGACGGTGCCTGCTGTTCTTAAAGCACCTTTGAATCATGTGGGAACTGTAATTAATTGGAACAGTACCTGTTTGGTCTTGTCAGTTATCAGACACTGTTAACCTAATACTTCTGTTTCTGCCCAGTGTAGTCTTGGGTTTAACTTTTTATATTCCTTTTTTTTTGTACAGTAGTAAATGCAGTTAAATCATACTCAGTTCCATAGCTCTAGATAATGGGCTAGATAATTTATTTTACAGATGGCCAGTATTCATTTACACCTTTGAAAGTGCCGCTGATGTAGTTTAAGCCAGAGAACGCCGAATAATAGGACTGTGAATACATCAGGGACATCTTAAAAATTAGTTTGAAGATGTGTAGCTTTAATTCTTCTTCCTCGTAAAAAGTATTAATCATGTAATTGGATTTTTATATATATTCCTATAAGTAAGTTTTATAGTGCTTTATTGCAGCTCTGTTTTCCAATATAGCTCTGAAAATTATAATTTTATGTTTCTCTGTTTCTTATTGACTTTTACTTGTGGATTTGTGGACTTTTTGGCATTGTATTAGAGCCCCAATCATAAACCCATTATACTAAATAACATGTACATATTCATTTAAAAGATTGTTTTTAATCTAAAGAGTGAGTAGCAACTTTCCATGAAGAATGCAAGACTTTCTATGCTTTCAGGCCAAAAAATGATACCAAAGAAAGACAACTCAAAGGACACGTCCATAGGCAAGTGTTTAGAGAAACCATTAATTTTCACCTCAACAGCCATCACTAACCACAAATCAAGATCCTCCTGGTTTAAGTAACTGCAGGGTAACAAAACGAATGAGATGGATCTAGCCTCCCAAGAAGCAGGGTGGCAAATTAGGGATGTGCCCTTGCCTATCTGCCGTAAAACAGTTTAATGTTAGTCCTTCCACAGTAAAAAAGTGGTCATCCATACAGGGATCTTCCTCTGGAACTGATCTTGTTCTTGCTGAGGTCCTGATCTGCAAGGATATCCTCGGTGGCTACTTAGTGTCTGAAATCAGGGCAAGCTCTAGCAGTAATAGGCTGGCCACTTGCTAGAGCTTCTTTTTAGGTTAAAAACTTTAGGTGACCAATAGCTTTATTGTTTTCTTTCTGTTAAATTCATAACAATGATATGTGTATTTCTTTTATGGGACGTTTGTATTATACATTTTAAATTTACTTGCTGTGTTTCATGATTAATATTTTTAATAAAATTCTAGGGTATGTGTTGTTTCTCTGGTACTAAACGTTGAAGCCTCTTGTTTTACTGTTCATACTTGAGGATCCAAAAGCTTTAGCTACATTTTTCTTTTCAAAGCTTTCACTGAACAGGAAACTTTTATTTCACTCTGCTCTTTCTGCACTCTCTCAACTCATCCGTTATTTTTAATATCCTTAGTTATAGCATGACAACTATGAGAAATTACAAACTGTTCATCTGGGAGGTATTTCCCCAAGTTCAACAGCTGGGATGCAAGTAACACTGATGCATGGGAAGAGAGACTACCTACTGAAATATAATTTAAATATACAAAATTTCCTTTCTGTAATACAAGCTCATATTAAAGGGTGACCACATAAAGAGAGGAATGACACAGGAATGCACAGGAATGCAGCCAGCAACTGTCTTTGAGATAATTAAAGTATCAAGAAGAAGCATGTTAACTTCTAACTACACTTCTCCTAGGAAATGAAATAGTCAATCATCTGAGTTAAAGACCTATTGTAACTTGAGTGTGATTCAGGGGTACTTAAGCTAATTGCTCATTGTGTTTTTAATAGCATACAACTTTTTTAACACCAGGGAGTGCAGCAGGGAAGACTTGCTTCACTTAAGTGGTTTAATTCAGATCAGGATCTAAGTGGTTTACTGATTTATTAATGACACATAATTAGCTGACACTCTGTGAACTTCACCTTCTGGATCAATATCAACAGGCCAACAGATAAAGCAGAGTGCAAAACACTTGCAGGATGTTAAAAAGCAGCTATGAATTTCTAAACTCCCTAATCCCCACCATTTCTAATCCCACAGGTAGTACACTTAGATATGTGCATCCCTCTCTTGCAGGACAAGTGCACCCCCCTCTTTTGGCCATGTATGTTCTCCTTCTGGAGATGGGGTTGCTCTGTCATTTTGTGTTCCAGTGCAGCTCTCTGCTGCCTGCTTGTCCATGTGCTGGCAAGAAGGCATTCCACGTGCTCTGAGCTGGTGGTTCTGCTGATGCACCCTGTCCTGGGAGGAGACAGGACATGATGGCATCGGGGTGACTCCCGGCAGCACGTGAGGCAGGGATCAAAATGCTGTGCTGAGCACCTTCCACTCCCACATCTCATCCCACAGTCACATTTCCTTCCCTCTTTTATACTTGTTGTCAAACCGACTCTTTTCTCAAAAGCCTCTTGGTAATCCCCTGGTTGCTGCTTAATCCAATGGATCCTATTGTAAGAAAACATTGTCATTATTCACTTCCTGTTTTGGGGTAACGTCCTCTCAGATCAGGCAGCTTTGGGTGTCCTGTCTTCACAGGCTGTTTCCACTCACACTCCTGTCATATGACGAGTTACTATTCAGGACAGGCCCATCAGGAGGTTTTGTTACCTTGAAGTTCAACTGAAATTGAAATTACTATCGTAACATTTTATGTTTTTGCCAGGTGAGGAGCTTCATGGGGGTGGAAGAAACACCAGATGGTCCATCACTCACCATGGAGACAGCTCTGGTGACTGCTTCTGCTTCGTTGCTGGCTTACCTAGCTTGAGGCACAGGCTCTGCCATTCCATAGCTGGCCATCTCACTTTTAAAATGCCAGGGAAATATTCCCATTGTATGAGATTTTGCTAAGTAAGATGTATTTTTAACTAAAATACTTTGATGAAACTCACAGATAAATATGCATCTAAAGTAATTCTGGTAAGAAAAAAGTGACATAAAGGGACAAACCAAAGGGGGTGTTATCTCAGTCTCTTTAGCTATTACTGACTGTAGCTAACCAAGACTGAGGAAAGGAAAAAAAGAATAAGGCATGTATGCTGTGGTAGTTCCCCTGACAAACTTGAGTTATATATATTCTGGTTTTTTTTTTTTTTTATTTTATTGTAATGGGCAGCATTCAATTTACTCTTGACCATAACTGAGCCATAATGGGACTGGGGAATAACATTTTCACAGAAGTACATATTAAAAGTTTTGGATCCTCTTCCCAAGTAGTTGTCACAGCTTGTCTGAAATTGAGCTTATTTATCACTGCAGAAAGAGTGTAACTTTTAATGTCTTAGGAAATCTGTGGTATCCAATTGCTAGTGGAGCACAGATTTCAGAAGCCATTAATTCAGTATTATTCATACAAGGCATAGCAGTGCCCTTTCTCCTGTTCTTTCTTTTCTTAACATTACATGTCTAAGGTATATCCAAGAAATCCTCTTTCCATGCACCTTTATTTGTCAGTGCTTCTAAAATATCGGTTCTCTGGTCCAGTTCTGAGTACAGTTCCTCTTAAGGACTGCCAAAAGTGAAGAGGCATGTAACAGGGACATGGGAGCAAGTTCTGAGAACTTACTAAACCTGGTTTGCCATCAGAGAAAACAGGATGTTGTATGACACCCTAGAAATAATGTAAATTAAATATTGTAGTGTTGTTTTTATTCTTGACTCTCAAGCTCTAAAATAAAGCTCTTCTAGCTGTGGCCAGGAGATGACTTAGCAAGGGGATGTGGTAGTGAAGGATGTCACTGTGTTTACTGGTTTAGCAAAGTTCCCCAGCTGGAAATTATCATCCCTGCAGCTCTACTTATGACGGAAAGGATTTGTGACTGTTTACCAGAGACAAAATGAACTGGGTTAGTCTAATGTGTGAATCAGTAGGGTGAACCAAACAGGTTGATTTAGTTCAAAGCAGGCCAGGAGTGTCCACATGACCTGTTTCACCAGCCAGGCTGTGAGAGCAGCAACTTCTTGCAGAAAGGCAGTAGCAGCTGCTGGGGCAGAAAGTTTTCCCTTGGACCCTTGGGATACAGGAAAACCTTAAAAAAAATCACTTGCATTCAGCAGGATGAAATATTTGCCTTGTGTGTATAAAAGTATAAACTGTGCAGGATCCAGTTTCCTATTTTGCAAGAACTTTCACTTTTAGTACAAAGCCAGCAAAGAGGCAGAGGTGAAATATGTGATGAAAATAATATTTTTTTAATTTATACATTCAAAGGAAAAAACCAGTGTCAATAAACAGATATTCTGTTATGATCTGACATGCATCAGATTGTTCATGCTGTGAAACAGCCTTTTACTGCTTTCTGCCTGCAAGTGCAAAAGCACAGAATATTTCTTACACATAGGTGAACACTTTAGAGAAGTATTCGTCCCTCTCCAGGTTCTCCTTTCTTGCTTCTTGGTAGTTAATTTTTGCTGCATTTTCAATATCTCCTAATTATTCATTCCGTATCTTTAGTTGCTTTTATGCTGCAGGGAAGATTTCCTGTGCATAACCACCAATGAGAATGAACTGGATACAAACACCAGTCCAGGCAGACTTCTTTGGAGGCTCTAAGCTGTTGTCAAATATAGAGTAAGATGTTGGCAGTTAGAAAAGAAATTGTTCAAAATTAGTTTTTAGGGGCATTTCTCTCCAACTGTTGCATATGTAACTGCATTTCCAGATTAGAAAATAAATTGTAAAACCTTTCAGATGATGTCTTATATCTGTGTATGCCACGAATATAAAGACTGAAATTCCTGAAGCTACCATATGTGTTTGTTTTTCTTTTTTCATTTCTTAACAGGTAAAAAATTGCAGTTCAGACACTGAAAAACCACCAGGAAACATGCTAAGAGCTTTATCAGAAGTATTTAATGATCTTCAGAAAGTTGATTAATATGTTCTAATATGTTGAAATATTTTTATCCCAAGAAGTCTTCAAATTAATGAATGTCTAGAGCTTGTGATATTTTAAGGGAGATGTTTTAATTATTTAATAGATTTATGTAAATGTCTTTGATTTTAAAGTCAAAGTCACTGTACTAATAGTTGCGTTTCTTTTCTCTATAAAATGTCTGAAGTATGTTCTCTATCCCAGATAAGCTTGTACCTTCCTTGACCTCAAATTGCCACAGACTTTAAGTACCAGGTGCAAGGATTTGGTCTCAGTCTTGAGAAATTCTATTCCTCCTTGTTTTTATGTCTCTTGGCCTCTCTCTGAGCCTGCTTCTAGACAGGATGAGAGATGATATGATCTTCCTAACAGGTGGCAATATAACAGTGAAGTCACAGGGAGTGAAATTTTGATGCTTTTTTTGAACCACTTTTCCATTTAACATTAAAAGGGTTTGATGTGTAGACATTTTGTGTATAGTTTAGCTAAACATCAAAGGACTTACTTCCTGTTTTTCAAACAAGAAATACAGAATCCAGCAATTCAGAAAGAATTCATCACTCTGAACTGTATTTACTGTGTGTCTCAGAAAAGAAAAATAAGTTTAGAAATAGAGTCTGAGGCATCATTTGGTAGGTCATTACTCTCATCCCTCTACTTTTCCATTGATGTTATTTTAACGCCTATTACTACGATATTTTTACCTTAGCATTAATCTCTTTTTCATAGCACACTTGTTTTTAGCTGTGATTTTAGCAAAAGGTACCCATATGATAAAGTAACCCGGAGAGAAATTATCCTTTATGTTGCTGCTGTATGAGGATTAACACTGGGAGGGAGCAGTGAACAGTAAGATAGCAAATACCACCATGTGAAGTGTCTGGACCCTTCAGAGCAGCCATTGTGTTTGGGGAAGCAATGCTGGCTGGGACTCAGAAGGTCATCCAGTTTGCATTTCGAATGTGAATCTGGTAGCATTAAGTACAGGTGACTTTTGATGGCCTGTAGTTTCTGCAGCAGGAGTACCTGTTGATGACCTGTACAGTGGTTTCAGTCCAATCTAATCTTCATTTAAAAACAGGGTGGCTTTCTGCAACACCATTAAAAAGATAGTCTAGGTTGCTCAGGATCTCCCCTTACCACTTCTTCACCCCCTGCCTCAGGAGCAGGACCTGGAGGAGCCAAGTGGAAGTGCAATAGGGTAATGCCGACAAGGAAGAAGAGTTAGTAGGGAGGGAGGGAAGACAATGAACCCGAGTTGGATGTGAAGAAGGGCACAGCCAGCGGCCCAGCCCTTGCTTCCTCCTGCCTCTCCTTTAGAGCCCTCTGACCACAGTAATGCTGCTGATGGCACCCATTCAGCACATCACTTGGGTGGCATTAAATGTTGGTTTGCAGGTCTGCTCCTGGAAGAGGAAGGATGGTAGCATGAAACCTGGGGCTGGGAGAGAGGTGGTTGTGCTGAAGCTGAAACCAGGCCACCGCCAGGGAGACAAGTTGGGCAGGGAGGTCTTATCAGGCTCCCTGTTGGCCCTGAGCTTTGAGGCAGATGGCAGAAGAGTGGAGGCTGGAAGGATCCAAGCAGAAACACCTTCAGCACAGGGTATTACCAGCCTTGGGGGAACATCTGCCAGAGAGCTGGCCTCTTGGCCTCTCCCTCCCTTCTGAGGCTCAGCTTGAGGGTACAAGAGGGCTCTGGTCCAGTGATGGGCACAGGGGGATTTCTGGAATAAACAAGGGGCCATGACACTTGGGCGCACAACAGACAGCTTCAAATTCATGTATAAGGGATTTTAAAGTAGAGGAAAGGCCTGAGACAAAAGCATGATCTTTCACACCATGTGCAAGTGCCATGGAATGCTCTGGGCAAGGCATCATTTGAATCTATGGTATCAGATAAAGAGAGTGACACCTTTATGAATTGGGGAAGTGCAATAGCTGATATAAAGGCCTGCAAGAGACATCATGCTAATCTTCAGGGATTCCTATGTAAGTGACAAGAGATTAGACCACCAAACTGATTTTTAAAAAGAAAATAAATCATGCATAAGCAGACTATTCTGGAAACACCACCCTTGCAGCATTTCAATAGATTTTGCAACATGACTTGTAGTGCTAAGACCAGAATAAGAGGAGATATAAAGCCAGACATCAGATGCACTGCGTAGCAGTTCATGAATTTTTTTTCCTTTCAAAGCAGTTCTGTCCATACAAGTGCTTCACTTTCAGCACTTAAAGAAAAATGATAGTAGGTGATTTTTCACTGTGGAGTTCACTCAGCTCTCTTGCTGTTGTCAATGGGATTAGGGCTGTCTGTACTACAGCACTGGTAGCTTGTGAGTCTCTTCAAGCAGGAGGGGTTTTGCCAATGGCTTTCAAAGGTCTTTTCTGATAGTGGAATATCGGGTGTTACTACAGGGTCTGCAGGGAAATTATCATAGTTTCTGCTGCTTATCTGTTCCCAGTAGGATTCATTTACCCCAGCTCTTTTTACCTGTCAAAGCCTTAGCCATGTTCTTTTATTACCTCTCACTTTCTTTTTTTTCACCTAACACTTTTTCATACCTGTGCCTTAGCACAGTAAATCCTACTATTTATTAATGACATTCTTAGTTGTAACCTCTGTTGGTAGTCCTGGCCTCCTTCCCAGGATGCTTTTGGCTTCATTCATTTTGGAAAAGCACTTGCAGGAGAACTGTGCAGCTTTGAACTCCATGTTCAGAAGTTAAAAACTAAGAAAGACCTTACAGTGCCCTGGGCTGTAACCTGCTGCATGACAAACTTGTTCAGAACACCCCTTTAGTTTTGTTAGCAGAGTGCTTTTAAAATAATTTTGACTCGAAATTTGCAAATTTATGTTAGTGCAGGTTTATAGTGACATAGGTATTTTGATACTCATTTTAAATGACAGCTGGTCAGAACACAGACTTTCATTTTCCCAAGAACAACCTTCGAAATGTTCTTTCAAGTCACTGCTATTTAAACTGTTAAACAATATATAACGAGTGACTACAGCCTGTTTTAAAATGGCTTTGCTATTTAAGGGTAAAAATATTTTCTGATTTTTATGGTTGGTTTTTATTTGGAATTAAATATGAAGCCATGTTATCTGGTAACAGATGCTTTTGTACAAAAGGAAAGGGACTGTTCAGTATCATCTAGTTGTTATATCTCCTTCCAAGGGAAACGTATGTTGGGAAAAAGTATTTCTTTGAGCTGGCAGAATCCTCCGCATCTGTGGAATGTTGCTAAAATGTTACAAAATCCAAGACAATGTAACAATCCAAGGCAGTCTGTAACTGTTCAGACTTCGTCATCTTCAGAAGATGCTGCAGAAATCTCTGAGAATTCTTGAGGTTTTGAGCTGAACATGGAAGTGCAATCTCACATGAGGCTTTCAGTCACAGTGCTACCTAGAGAACAAACAAAAGGACTGTCCATAGGCAAATTGCCTTTTTTTGCCATTTTTTTAAATAAAAAATTTTGAACTTCCGTGTGTGTTTTGCTTTTAGAATTGCCCTTTTATTAGGAGTTGTCTTTTACTTCCACATTTCTGAATTAAATGTAAACTTTTTTGGTCACCTGTCTCTGTGGATATGCACCTGCAATGCATCCTTCTTTTTAATAATGATGACCAGAGAAGTAAAACATGAATTTTAAAACCTCTAACAGGAAGTAGCTCCCTGCACTAGATTGTATTGTATGCACAAATAGCACTCTGTGCATAGATGAAGAAAGAAATAAAGTCTCAGGTGCAGATTTCTTAAGCAGATTCTTTGTAAAGTGTTACAAAAAATTTGATCACAAAAATGAGTGTCTCTATCACTAGGACAATCTCTTGTGCTCAGCCTGTGACAATTTTATACTCACCCTCTCAATTTTCTAACTTTAGAATTATTCTTACTTGCTTCATGTGCTCATTTATTTTGGTGTTATTAAGTGTGAATTTAAATTCCAAATGATAGCATGGTACATATATTCATGTATTCACAAGTTAAACAAACTGGTGCTAAAAAAGCTGTTACTGAATTGGCTTGTAATAACCACACAAGAGTCACAGGAGCACTATAATCAACAAATTTTAGGCCTCTGTAATAAAATGAACACTACACAAGCAAAGCATTCCATATGCTACGCTCTTGGTTTTTCTTCACAGAATTTTGACCACACAGGCATTCTAAAATATTTGAGTGCCAAGACTCAATGATAATTGCAAAAATATTTAATTCTTGACTGCCCACTGAGTCTTGACTAATGCGTATTTTCAGTCACTGTGTCCTCAGCGTGTTGAAAGGAGTTACGCTGCAGGATGCCTTGCCTGAAGCTGTGATTTGTAGTTTTGCATTCTGAGCACCTGACCATTTATGAACAGTGTGGTGCAGAAACCACACCGGAAGGACCTCTGCTTATTGCTTATTACCACGATGCTGTTCTTATAGATTATGGTTGATTTCTGCATTAACACAGCCTGCCTCTGCCACTCAGCAACTGATCGCTTTATCAGCAGGATACTAGGTAAATACTTCTGTGGTAAATAAGATGTTTAGAGTCTAAATTTGTAATCTAAATTCAGACACCAGCCTTCATAACACAATATACAGGATGGAGTTTCCATTTTTCTGTTCAGTATTTAATTTATGCTCAGTTCAGACACGGACTTGTCAGCTGGAAGAATTACTTACTTAATTATTTTTACAATCATTTGATGTCAGAGTTGCAAGCAAAAGTGTGCACCATTTTAAATAACCTTTTACATCAGTGTAGCAAATGGATTTCATATACAGTAATTAAATCATGCTACACTGCTGTGTACAAGTAGAAAATGCACATACAGGTTTTAAGAACTGTGCAAAATAAAAGGGGGCAGCATAGTTTTGGCAGAAGCAAGATGAGTTCAGAGACAACTTACTCAAAGAATGACCCAGACAGGAGAAGTAATTCAGCCCAAGGATTCAGGTTCAGGCTGTCTGTGACCTCAAATCCAGTTTGGTTACATAGGTGATTTAGAGCTTCCAAGAAGATTATTTCTGAGCTGTGAGAGAGTACCTGAGCAATAGCCATGTAAGATAAGAAAAGTAATAAGATAGGCAAAGTGTAATTATTGAGGTGGTAATGGCTATTAACAGACGGACAGAAAATAGCAAGAAAAAAATTGGAGAATTGGAAGAAAATGGTGAGCGGTAGTGTTGCATGGTAATCCCAGATATTAATCCTTTTTGTTAACCAGTAAATAATTGCTGGGTAATTTTTGATCTGTGTATGTACTGTTCCTAAAATCTCTCTGTAAAGATGAACTATGACCAAACCTGAAGAGTGAGAGTTAGTGGGGGCCTCTCTATAATCTGCTGTGTGTACATGAGACAGTGTGCAATTGATCCGAGTGGCTGGACTGGTTGGAAAGTTGTATCAATTCTGCCTTCTGCCTTTTGATTCCTCAAGAGAGCAAAACAGACTTCTCTGTTACAGCAAGAACACTTCTGCATGACATATGTATTTGCCCTTTGCAAACAGATGTCACCTTAGAACCATGCCAGGCCTCTACATGAAATATCTGTGGGTTTAAGATCCGGTGAGCCCACTTTTCTGTGGAATTACAGGGGACTTCTTTTGTTTTTGCAAGCAAACCAAGTTCACACACTGCACATTTTTGGCACTTTGCCACTAATCTGTGTCAATTTTGTATGTTTGATTCTTTATCAGCCTGCTTATCAGATATGTGATTGGACTGCTATTGCAGGATGAGGCAGAGATAATCTAGTAATAATTAATTCTACATGCATCTTCATCTCAGATTATTACAACTGACATGTCCATCATTTCTACAGTTCCATCCTAGGACCAGAACCGGTTTTTGTTTGAACTTTTATCTCTTTTTTATCCATTCTTCTATGAATATATCTCAAGTAATTTAGTATGTAATTCTAACAGTATGCAGCTATCAAGCATAGAACATTTACATATGTAATATTATATTATAGATTCACTCAGTTTCAGTCAATATCAGTAAAAAGTAGACTAATGAATTTGTTACCTTACACACAAAGATGTTCTGTAATACCAGGAGGGGAAATTGTTCTTATTAACATCTAGCAAGTACATCCAGAAGAGGGCACAAACACATGTTTTTTTCTAAAGAATAAAGTACTACAACAGACCAGAGATTCCAGTCAGCTCAATATGCTCTGAGAGGGCAGAGGGAGATGCTATTGAGGGAGATGCTATTCAGGGAGATGCCACGTGAACCTGGCCATTTTCTGCAGTCTTTTACCTGTGTATTTCTGCAGCATGCAGAAGTATATTAGGAGTGTTAGAGGGTACATTTCTGCCTGTCCTGTTTAAGAATCAGTTATTTATGACTTTGTCTTATCCCTGTTGGAACCCATTGATAACCTCGGTTTTTATGAGCTTCTTTGGTAGGGAATTCCAGAAGTCCAGTATCTGCTGTGTAATCAAGTGTTTCCTTTTATCTTTGTTTAAACCAATCTCCTACTAGTTGCATTGAGCTTGCCTTAGTTCCAGTGCTGTGGGAGTTGATGAAGAGTTTTCTGTTCACCTTTCCTGCTGCCTTTATGACACAATAAACCCCAACCACATTCCTCTCCACCTTCTTCTCTGAAACTGAGGACTCTCAGAGTTTTTTTGTCTTCTCAAAAGACAGATGTTTCATTCTCTTCATCATTTTAGTTGCCTTTCCCTATACCCTTTATAACTTGACGATGCCCTTGTGAAATATGAGTACCTGAACTACACAAATTACTCAAGATTTGGGTATGTCATACTTTCGAACAGCACAAAATGACGGTATCTGCCTTGTTTTCTGATTGCCAGTAAACATTCAGCTGATGATTTCAAAAAACCATCAATGATAATGCCAGGATCTCTTTTTTGAATAATGACTTAAACTTCAGTTCCCTCAAAATGCACTTTGCAACTGATCACAAACAACATTCAGTTGTTGTAATTTATCGGCAACATGATCTGTGTGGTTACTCAATCTCTGTGAATTATTCAAGGAACTGGCTCTAGAGCTGATTTTGAACTATCAGTATAGGGAATAAAATAAAACAGGACAGATGTCACCAGAAAGAAAAGTACCACCCTAACAACTTTTCAAAATGTAATTGACTGATAGGAATCTTAATACTAGAAATGTATGCATTCTAAGTTGTTAAGAAACATATATAGGAGGCTGGCCTCTTAGGGATAGACATTGCCTAAACTGCAAGATAATAGGGTGCAGAGAGAAGGTCTCGTTGCACCTCCAGGTGGGAGTACCAGAATAAACACAGGACCAAAGAACTGTGTCTCAAAGATAAGCCTTTCATTTATAATTTTACTATTAAGATGAAACTCCACTAAAAGCAGAGGACATGGATATGCATAGCTGGTCATATCCTTTCTTGGCAATCGGATCTAACTTTAACTTAGTTATGTTATGTGGTGGCCTCCTAAACCAGCCTAACATTACACCCTGCAGCCACTTCTTCCAGAGGGGTGAAGTCCACCATTTCTACACTTTTTGCTTACAGCCATTTCCTTTGGTCTTCTCTACTTCAACCTTGCCTTGTGATCTAACTTAGGTAGAAACAATATATATATACTGTGTAATTTGCCCTACTAAAATGTCTACTTCTGTTATTATTTCCCCCACTGCTTTCTCCGTGAATGCCTTCCACTTGCTCTCTGGATCAGGTGCAGGGCTTTTTGTGTTTATCTGGTACTTAGCATAACTGGGTTCACAGTTCTGTGCTTTTAGATACTTATTAGGTCTTACACCAAGGGTAAAACAGACCCTGAAGAAGAGAGAAAACAAGGAGAGCATAGAACACACCACTGGCAAATAGCATCAGGTATGAGTGGAAAAGTTGCTGGGAAAGGATCAAATGAGATTTTATCTTGCTTTCAAGAAAAATGTTCTAACAAAATATAGACCAAGTTGCCCCAAAATCTTCCCTGAGATATACAGGCAGACTGATAACAAAAATTCACTAGCAACATGCAGGTCAAAGTGAATATTGCAGCAGGATTGTTTATCACCAGAGACTCTGAGATAAAACAGAAAGAAGGGTGAGGTATTGAATTTCATCTGCTTAAAGTATATGACCCTTTGACCTAGATAAAATTAAGGGGAAACAAAAAAACCATCCCATAGAAAGTTAAACATGAAGGAGATTTGTTTAAGTTAAAGGGCAATGTTGTCACAAGATAAAATGCTTATCTTGGTAATAAATACATGTAAATTGGAAAACAGAAAACATCAGAAAACATGGCCCTGGAATAACGTCCTGAATGTGAAACACCTAAAGGGTTTTAAAACTGAGTGTGAAACATTGTGGAAAGATTATATAGAAAATTCTCAGGGAGAAAATTAAGTTCTTATGTATTGCATGTGTTACTACTTCTGAAAGAGTAAGAAAAAGGGACTTTTATTTACATTTGTGTAAGAGAATTCAAACATTATATTGATCTATGTGTCTGTTTCTACTGCTTGTCTTTGGAGTAGGACAGCTCTTCCTGCTTCTTTCCTAATCTTTCCACCTCTTTCCTAACGCTGGGCTTGCACGACAAAATATCTTTGTGTTTCTATTGACATTGAAACTGCCAGCTGTATTTCTAGTGTATACTCCTTATATGTTAGCATTAGTCTCTTCTGCCAGAATTGCAGTCAACAGATAATCTTTCCTTAAGTCAGTCTGGCAGGGACAACAGGTTTTTCCCAACATCTGGGAGTTTTCTTCAACAAATTCCTTCTTGTTGCAAATAACTCTGTTATTGACAACTCCCTTAATCTGTCATGTTCTAGTCCTGTGACACTTAATTGCTGTGGCTCTTGACCTCTTATTAAAATACTCAAGCTAGCTGATATGGAAACATCATGCGGCATTGCAAGTAGAGCAGATGTTTTACGGGCTTCTTCAGTACCCATCTGCCTGTTCCAGAGATTTCTGGAGACTGGATTTGTATGGATCCTTTCAGTTCTGTGTCTCTATATTGCAAATGGGAGTTGAGTAGCTTGTTCCTGTTAGAGTAATTCTGCACACTGATGGCTCTTTTTTTTTTTTCCTGGAAAGTACAAATTTCATCTCTGCTGAAAAATGTGGAATTGAAACAGAAAGACAGCAATATATATCCCACCTAGTTGTATATGTTTTGATTTGTTTGATCCATCTCTCCTTGATAAAACAGACTGAGAAAACTTAAACACTGGGAAGGCTTGAGGGAAAGATGTTGCAACAAAGCAAGTTTGATTTGGACATACAGCCTACCTTTTGGGCATCTTGCATTTCTAAAGAAGGATGTCACCTAGAGAACCAACCATGGCTGATTACTGACTCACCTCCTGCTTGAATTAGCTACCAGTATCCGCAAGATTGTGAACTACTATTCTGAATCCCTCAAAATACTTGGAGAATCAAATGGGAGATATTTGAAAACCGAATTAGGAGAAGAGCAGTTAATTCTGGCAGATTAGCCAGAAACGGATAATGGATTTTAAAAGGAGGTTGATTAAATGACATATTTTAAGGAGAAACAGAGGTAGAGATGAAATGACAGTGTATTGGTGTATTTGATCACTCTAGAGTTTCAATAAGGATAAAATTCTGGTGTTTTTTCAATAAACTTCATGCAGTTTGGCTGAATTTCAGAGTTTGAACTGAGGATGTTCCAGTGCTAAGGTCTCGGGCTGTCAAAGAGATGCATAGTCTGGACTAGCAGCACAATATTCTTCTCACCTGAATAAGATTGGATGAGATAAAAGTATTCCATCAGAGGTATGACTGCTCCTGCCTGGGTGAAGAAAATCACAAGCTGTACTTCTGGATCTCTGTTCTCTGTGGCGAGGATGACCACAGATCTTCTGTGGACATGAGGTATTGGACTCTGAAGTGGTTCTGAGGAATCAGGCAGCCTTGTGTCTCTTGCAGTTTCTCTGCAGACCAAGGAATAATATAAAAAAGAAAACCACTGAGGAAGCACCACTCAGCTTACATATATTCTTTGAGCACAAAAAAATATCAACCAGGTCAAAATTTTTGCCAAGGGTGAAAAATCCCACTTTTTAAAAAAGAAAAGGATTGCTTGTTAGTTCTTTTTGTTTGTTTGTTTACATTTATTTGTTCAAAACTGATGTGATTTCTTCATGTGGCAGATGAAGTGACTCTTATCTGTACTCATGAGTAAGTTGTCTGTGTTTGCTTTTACTGAGCAATTAATCTTCAATGCTATTTAGTGAGAAGAAAAATGACAAAAAATACTTACTATTAAATTCATTATCATCAAATTACAAGGAAGAGAGAATTTAAAAATCAAAACAGTGTTCTTCAAGTAGGAAAGCAAAAGAATGTGGAGCTGTATACAAGAACCTCACATTACACCAGTCTAGAAATTATGATTACAGAACTTAAAAGATATTTTCAGTAGAAATTAATCTTATTCTTGCTCTTAAGTTCTAAAGAAAAAATAATAGCATGAGAAGTGAGGATGTGAATTTATAGAAGATTAAAAAAAAGAGAAGTTCTGGAACCACATTTAATCAAAAACAGTTAACAATGAATTCCAGATTACTTTGTGAAAACTAGTGAACTTGTTCACACTTCTGATAAAAAATTACATGTTGGAGAAGAAATATCCGTGCAAAGTGCAACCATTCCCTTGGTTTCTTCTCTACTGGTATATCAAAAGAAGTGTAAGATTAGTCCATAGTTGTTCTTTATCAAGACCCTTACTTGAGAAACGGCCATGATCTCAGGATGATCTCAAAAATCTCAAGGTATCAAAAATATTTTAAACAACAGTGGATTAAAAGTAATATTGTAGCCTTTAACAAAACATATTTGGAGATCTATTCTCTTAGAGAGCATGTGTTGTCCCTTTTGTAAAGTCTAATGCCACTGACCTGCTGGAGTAATTTTTACTTTCTAGGACTGCAAGGACTTAGATCAGTGTCTTGGCACTTAGTGGACTTGCATGAAGGTCCATGAGGGCATCCATGGAAGCTGCATGAACACGTACCTCAAGAACTCAATACTATCTATCCAAAATGCCTTAGCAAAAACAGTTAAAAAAGCAAACAAGACCGAAGAAAACTCCCCAAACTAGAAATCAGTAAAACACATTTTGGGGAAGAGAAGGAAGCAAAAAAATCCCCATGTTATGGCTATGCAATTAATCACAAAATTACTGATCTGGTCAGAAAAATCTGTGAACTCATCACAGAAGTGGTGGTCAAAGAGAAACTGTACAATATACTTTTACTAATTCAAGCCAGATATATTTAGACAGGGAAGATTTTGCCATCCAAGGTGCTGAGACTGAAGAAATAAAAATGCTTTCTTGCAAGCAGGATAATACAGGGAAATACTTTCAGTTAATGGGTCCTAGCAGCAGACCCAAGGTCTTACAGGGGAAGTCATGGGGTTGAATCCTGATCCCTCTGGACTGCATGTGAAATGACTGTCTTTCAGAGAAATCAGAGATGGCTGAGTTTCCTTTAGAGCAGGAATAGACAAGATCACCTCTTGGGTCTCTGCACTGTATTTTTGTAATTTTATACATATATCTCAGGTTGTTTGTTTTGGTTTTTTTTTTTACAGGAAGTCCACTGAATTTTATGTGAACCTGCTCAGAATTTGGATATGGTGTGATAATTTGGGAGGACAATAATAGGGTGGATATTCTGAGATCAGGATGTTATGAGTCTCAACAGGGCTTTTTGGAAGTTTCAGACCACTGTTGCAGTACCTGGCCATAGGTATACATTGTCTGAGATGAGAAAGACATTTTACCCTCCAAACCTAAGATTTGTTTTAGTGAGTGATTGGGAAAAGTGGCAGTTCTCATCATATGCATAACTTCTAGAAACGCCTGAGGGACTCCTTAGAACTTTAGACAGTAATAGTAACATGTCAATAGAACACAATTTTCTAACCTAGCACATGTTCAGTTGTTGTATGATAATTAATTTTATCCAAACTGCCTCTAACTTCCCTCAAAATCTCCATTTATGCTGGGAATAACCCTCTTACTAGATTTCTCCAGCTCTAAATCAGAGCAGGAGGCTCTGATCTAATCTAAAGGCAGGCTACCTTTGCTGTATCTGGTGCCAGGCACAAGTAATTTATACAAACAAGGGCTAAATAGAAAGGATGTTAAGACTTGCTAATATAAAGTTGCAAGTTGCCAATCTCAGGCTCACTACTACAACATTAGCTGATCTCTTTTGTAAATGAACAATGCATAAGTTTCCTCTCCTAGGACTCACATATTAGTTGGTGCAAGTGGGTGCAGATGCATCAAGACAGTAAAGGAACTAAAAATCCTTCTAACATCATTGTTGTTATTCTAAAATCTTACTTTTAAATAGGGATTTATATGAAACTCTTCTCAGAAAAAGAACAAATCCCAAAAACTCAGTCTGTATCTACACATCTATAAAATATATAAAGGAAAATATTGATGCGGAAAGGCTCTATATAATGTCAACTGTTACGCAAGATTATTTACGGGCACTGCTTTACCCAGGATGATTAACAACATAATTTCCACATCTGGGTGGTGTCAATGCAAGAGTTAATTATTTGTTATAACTTTGATTAAACTGTTTACGAAGTTTGACTTTAATATCGGCTCTATGACTTAGTGTCTAGGTAAATGACAATCCTAGTGGTTTTACTGGTCTGGACCTACAGATGTAGAACCAATTAGTGGTTTGTTCTCTCACTTTTACTCTAATGAGCCTGGTCAGTTCTGAGCAGGATAAAAAGGGATCTTGAATCTCAAAGAACTCCCAGACTTTAAAGAGCTTCTCGCACTGACCACATTTGTGAAGGTCAGGAGATGCTTTTTCACTGTGGCATCACTGCATAAAGGCACATCACTGAGGCGAGAACAACAAGAAAAATCTATGCAAATATTGGGGTTTTTTTTCTTATTGACTACTTCCAGCTGCAGATTTAGCAGGACTGCCTTGCCGGGTGAATGATTCAGAAAAAGACACTGTTCTGATAACCCTACAGGGTACAGGAGACAAGTGTTTTGTTAGGGGTCTTTGAACTATGTTACTAGAAGACAGAACATCTGAAAGTCCTGTTAGCTGAGTAGGCTGTCTAGAAATTTAACTATAGCTAATGGTGTTGTAGAAAACACCAATGTAATGACAGCTGCACTTAACTGTACATACTGCTCAGCAAATATCCTCTATTTTTAAAAGTACCTTAAAAAGGACATATTTTTTCAGGTACTGTTTAATTAATTAATTCAACCACATGTTCTCAAACATATATGGTAAAAATTTCAGTAGCTTCCTACCTGAAGATGACAGGGATAAGGACATCCTACCAGCAGCAATGGCATTTTGTTTGCAATTTCAGTTGTTAGGTTTGGAGTTATGTGGATAGCCAGTACCCTTGATGGCCAGAAACAAGAGTGATCTCAGCTGGGGGACTGAGTCACATAGCACACAGGCAGTCACAAGGCCTAGGGCAGCAGATGAAAGAGGACATTAATTCAAGATTAAATCTGTAGTACTGTGACCAAATCACCAGGGAGTGCACTCACCTTTTACCTAACAATTAGTGTTAATAACAGAGCATTTAAAACATATAGATATTTTTATAATCTCCCACCAGAATTAATTATTTCACTCCTTAGGGATTAACAAACTTTTCCTTGGCCATCAAAGGTCAGTAGGCTAACGCTATTTCCGACATGAGACAGTCCTGAGTCTGTGTCCTGTATCAAAGCTGCTGCTGTGTTCAGAACTAGTCAGGCTGTGCCAACTGTTAGGTATTCTCAGCAGCAGAGCAACTGGAGTCTCAAAGGTGTGTGATCCAGGTTTGCATGCTGGTGTGCCCAGTCTGCAGAGCTTGGAGAGTTTTCATGCTTAAAGTGTGTGTGTCAATCATAATCCCTCCTCCTCCCTTCATGCCCACTGCATGAGTTCATGGGATGGAAAATATCTGGCATCAACTGCACTCTCTCTTGATGCTGGAATCCCAGAATCCATGTTCTTAGCAGATTCTGAAAGAGAAAGGAAGAATGGCAAGAAGCAAATACCCATAAAGGCAATGTGCTTTAAAGGACTGCAGCTGGGAGGAGTCACTCTCTCAATTTAATGTGGCTGTTTATATGCATGTTTTAACTTCATGAGAGACCTTCAAGAGCTGTTCACAGTTACTGAGTTATGGGTTTCATAATCCCAGAGGCAAATAAGAAAAGTAGAAGGCTTTCTCACTGGAGGAAGTCCTTCTGGAGGGCTCAGTAGTGGCAGGGTAGTCAGAAGCAGAATGGATGCAGCTACAGAAAGTTACAGGCAAGACGTGGGCAGTGTGAGAATGGCCATATATCGTCAGAAGACTGAGGCCACAGATGCAGCTTGAACACCGGTGGTGTGGGCTGTGATGACAGAGCACACTTCCATCCACCTTAGCAGTGTCACAACAAGCCTTGATGCAATCTGCTCTGTAGTTACACAGCCCATCTGGGAAAAAATAATGTTGCAGAGGGAAAAAAGAGATGGCCTTCTTGGTATCTGCAGCATACACCTCAGTCTCAGAGATGTAAGGTTTAGGAAAGAGCATTCTCTGATTATATTTTAGCATCCGGGAAAAATTTGTCTCAGAGGTACCCAACCAAAAAAAAGAATACTACATTTGAAGAAGCAGCCACCCCGGTCTTGATCTCTTCCAACCTCATGGCAACTGTTATCATTGGGAAAAACACCTTCCTGAATACATGTAGTGATGAATAAATTTCCAGGGGCTCAATAGGTGGAGACAGGAAGGCTACAAATACTGACATCAAGCCTTTACTAAGTGACAGTCTTTTGGAGATGGGAACAAGTTGACCAATCCCTTTAAAAAGTTGTGTATAATTTGATATGGAAATATTGAAATACATATATTTGTGGAAATATTGAAATACAGAAATGCCATGCAATGGCCTAAATTAATTACCAGATTAGTTACCAAATGATATAGTTCTTAACTGACCCAAAAATATTGTAGACTCCTTTAATTCCAACTGAGAGTTCAGAACGATAAAAAAATTTTTGAACAGGTAGAAAAGGGCAAGAACACATTACACTGATAATCTGATGTATTTTGTCAAATAGATTTTATGATCTGTTTTTATAGTTAGCAAGCACAAGGAAAACTTAGTTTCACAAGGAAAGAACAAGCATTCTAGGAGTGCAGATGAACCATTATGTCAGGCACCTCTGGGTTGGAATGAAAGAGGACCACAAAATTCTGTCCTAAGTTGTGAAGAAAAAGGCAAACTCTTGGGATTTTTCACTGAAAAAGACAGGGAAATTTGTACAAAGCCCGCTTCCTTAGTTCTTTCTGTTTCATTCATATGAATGCTAAATTAAGTACAGTTTTAATCACAACATGCAAGGACATATTGAATTGATCAAGACTCCATAATTTTCTCATAGACAAAGCTGGCAATCAGTGATGAGAATATCTTTGGCCTGTACTTTTTAGCTCCTATCTATCTTACTGTGACAAGGGACAAAAGAAACAACTACATTGAAGTGCTTTGTCCAGATCAAGGCCAGCATCCTTAACTGGAACAGCATCTTATCTCCTGCTGGTCAATGGCTTGAATAGACTGTTCTGTGGCTCAGAAACCTTACCTAGAAATATCTTCCAGGAAAGCACGTTGCAAACTCTGGAAAAAAACTTCTAGTTATCCAGAGAGGAAAAGAAAATTAGTTCAATCCTTAAACAGAGAGAAGCAGTATAAATATTACAAAATGCCTTCAGAAGAAAGTATGAGAAGGATGATTTTTGTGATTCAAATTGTTTGATCTGAGGTAGCCAAGCATAGGCACATTCACATGCTGGGCTTGAGAATGAATATCTGTGAAAATATAATATATATTTTCAAAATGAACTGCATCTAAAATGAATTACATTTCCATTACATGAATGGCATTTTAAATATAAAATACATATTTTTAGAGAAATCTTATTTTAGATTCTAAGACTGTGAAGAAGCCCTAGAGATATATGAATAGTAAGTAGATTTTTCGGGTGTCCTCACTATGTCAGAACAGTGTAAAAAGAGCTCAAATGTGGATGAGAACCAAGGATCCTGCTCTGTGGAATTAGAAGTGTTACTAAAAATATCTGTGTCACAGGGAGTGATGTAAAGTGAATGCGGTTTAACATATTGCAGTGGGTCTAGTACATTCAGATTTTATTTTGAAAGATGTAAAAGATCGTATTTTTTTCCTTCTTGGACAACTCTATTTTAGAATCATGTTGAATTAATCTTTTAACAAAGTTAAAAACTTGAGGTTTTAACAAGTATTTATTAGTAGCTGCTGCAGCTACAAATGTGTCCAGGTTTTGCCTGGGATAGAGCTCATTTTCTTCCTAGTAGATGGTACAATGTTGTGTTTTGAGTTTAGTGTGACAGCGATGTTGATAACACTTTGATGGTTTAGTTGTTGCTAAGTAGAGCTTACCCTAAGTCAAGGATTTTCCAGTTTCCCATGCTGTGTCAGTGCACAAGAAGCCAGGAGGGAGAATGGC
This sequence comes from Ptilonorhynchus violaceus, assembly GCA_013397565.1. Classification (NCBI taxonomy): domain Eukaryota; kingdom Metazoa; phylum Chordata; class Aves; order Passeriformes; family Ptilonorhynchidae; genus Ptilonorhynchus; species Ptilonorhynchus violaceus. Next base: position 534,085 of record VZRJ01008870.1, on the reverse strand, counting down.
CAGGACAGCGGACCTGAACTGGTCAAAAGGATATTCCATACCATAGTGTATAAACTTCCATGCTCAGTGTATAAACTGGAGGGACTTGGCTGGAAGGGGCCGATCACAGCTCAGGGATGGGCTGGGCATCTGTGAGCAGCTGGTGAGCAATTGTACTGGGCATTACTTTTCTGTCTTGGATTTTATTCCACTCTCTCTTCTTGTTATCTCCCTTTTCATTCCTATTATTGTAATTATTTACTTTATTTAAATTATTAAATTGTTCTTATCTCAAACCACAGATTTTAACTTTTTCTGATTCTCCTTCCCACCCCACCTGTAAGCTGGAGGAGTGGAGCAAACAGCAGTGGCGTGGTGCTTAGCTGCCACTGGGGATTAAATCATGACAAAATGTAGCCTTAGATACCAGTAAATTTAAGATAAAGTCACTATGTTGTAAAGCAGCTATTTAATTCCTTACTAGTCATAGAGGTATTGAAAGATACTTGTTTGATTGGGTACAAAGTGTGGCTGATCACTGAAAATTTAGAAATTGAAAATCCAGAAAAAAACCCTAAGTTCAAGAAGCACTTTAGTACTTCTTCTAAAAGGAAATGGGGACTGAAAGACATGCAGGGGAGATAAATGGTTTAAGCCACTCTAATTAGGAAAGTATGAGGGTTTTGATTCTTTCAAAAGAATCAATCTTTCAAAAGAACTTTCTTATCACTAAAATAAAAGCTTAAGTTTTTTTCTCATTTTTCAGTTTCCTTTCAGCTAATAGCCTTGTCTTTGAGAAATTTTTTGAAAGCATGATTTATTATTGTTTAATTGTGAAGATTACTTTATTTGACATACCGCTGAAGAGCTCCTAAATTTTTTTCTTGTGCCATGCGTCGAACATCTAAAATTGTAACAAAGAAAATGGATGTGTATATGTGGTTACTACAAATTTTAATGGAATATTAAAGTGCTTTAATTCATGATCTTTCAATCTCTTCCAACTAGAAGAGAACTCTATCTCCTGAAATGTCTGTTTGCTTTACAGAAGACTCATAAAAATAATAATAATTTTCATGTTGGAGTGTTATGGGGTAATTGCTATCACTAGATTTCTCTTTAGACTGATACAGACAAACATCTATGAAGACACAGACACAGGCAGCACTGCCTTAAGCAAGGGGATGGATCTGATCCCCTCTTGAGGTGATCCAGTCTCTTCCAGTTCAGTAACTTTTTGAAAAGATGGTTCAAATTCCTCAGTGACACAAGACCAAGCATGTTATTGAGGCATTAATCTCTTGTACTTTCCCCCATAAGAAAAACTGCCCCAGTAAGAAACTTCACTACAGCTTCTGACTCCTCATCAACCTACAGGTAATGTTTGTCACATTTCTGGATGGGTTTTCTGGTTTTATTTAAGAATAAAACACTCCTGCAATCTGAAATTATGTTACAATATTTTCTCATTTGTCTTTAAATATATTCCCCTATGAGAAGTGTGGTTTCTCTCAAAAAAACCAAACCAAACCAAAAAAACCCCAACCCAGCCCAGCCCAGCCCAGCCCAAACCAAACCAAACCAAACCAAACCAAAAAAACCAACAAAAAACTCAAACAGGCTTTAGCATTTTCTATCTGCTGTGGCTTACTCAATATCATATTTAACATATCCTTTTCTTAATGACGCAGAAGAAGAAAACATTCATAAAATCTTCATTTTAGGCAGAATATTTGAAGGTACAGTTTCATAAATGTCCGAACCGAAGAATGCCTTGTTAAGCACTTTTCTCTTAAATTCCTGAAGCATAAGGAATCCTAGGCAGATCCATTCAGCAAAACCCATGCTTCTGTAAGGTTTTATGACCTTCGAGTCCTTCAGAAGGCTGCACTGTTTGGTGTGTACCTCCTGCGTGGGCAAGCTGAAAGGGTGTATAAAGGGAGGCATGTCACACACACTTGATATTACAGCTCATCCACTTCATTTTCATCTGTGCAAAGTCTACCCACTTAGGCAATTGCTACACATACACCCACTCAACTTCTTGCAATAGAAAGAATGCTATTATTACAGTACTTAACTGAAGTAATAACCAGAGCAAAGCTGCCTAACCTCTTGACAATCAGGACCTAAATTATCTTACAATGGTTTTTTTTGGGATTTGATGGTGAACACCATTTATAATGTTTGAAGTGGTGTACAATCAGTCAGGAGAAATAGGACCATCAATTAGACTGTTCTGAACTGAAGCCTCAGTCCTGACTGTAGTCCATGGTACAAGCCTTACAACCCTACACAATGGAAAATGTCTAATGAGATAAAGCCATGTTTTGCCGCATCTATATCTACATGAGTTTAGAAATAACCATATATTCAGGTGCATATAATAGTTAATAGCCATATAATTTGCATCTGTGTCTGTCAGTAACATCATCACAGGGCAAGCACATTAAATACGCTTCAGTCCTGCTAAAAGATGTACACTTATGGCCATCAGTAGTGTTTTGACCGCTCATACCACACTGGGCTTGGTTCATTCTGCTCAGAATGGTGCTGAGTTATCAGAGAAACTATGCATGTGTGTTTTGCTGAGGTACCACGAGTGTTGCAATGCCGGAAACAGTGTGCAACTCCAGCAAACATTTCTGAACCTCTGTTTGTGTTTGGGATAAATTGTTTGTTCCTCCCTCTTCTCTGGGCTTTATGACAGCAGGTTGTGTGTGACACGATTGTCATGGTCTAGAGGCAAATTTTAATTATTCCCATGCTGTGAACTATATGTTACTCTCAATTACTTTACCAACTGCTTATTGAGCTTTGAGTAATTGACTCAGAGGCAATATTCCACTGTGACACTGGAGGGAAATCACCAGATATATTTCTGACCTGAATCTAGACTGACCTACTGTGAAGCATTAAAAATGTAGTGTGCTTATGTTCAGAAAATGTCACCTTGTCATATTTAAATATCTAAATATCTAAATGGCAGGAGAGTTCTAACTACATGATCTTTAAAGTCCCTTCCAACCCAAACCATTCTATGAATCTATGATATGCAAAGACTCTGTCCTCTCTATATTATATTTCTCTCAATACATAGCATTAATCAAAGTAAAATTATAACTACACAGAAAAACTCATCCTGTTTCCCCTACCTCTAGGCACATAAACAGCACAAGGCTTTCAGTGCAGGCAATGAAATTTTATGACAACCACTGAATTCCAGGACGCTGGAGGGAAAGAGAAGTGCAACGGAGTAGTGAACATTGTGCAGAAGGAATTGTGAAACATCAGTGGGGTTTTACAGATAGGAGGGTGGGTAAGAAGCTGGGAACAGCCTTTTTTTCAAAGGAACCATGGTGTGTAAAAGAGCTGGGAATGACAGTGGCATTTCCAGATAATGAAGCTGTGGAGATTCAATAGTTTGGGGTCAATGAAAGGATGCTGAAAAGGTCCACCTAACCAGAAAGGGAAGCTTTCTTTGGTGACACTGTGATAAACTGGGCAAAGAAACTAGGAACCAAGGTGATGGAGACAAGGCAGGGCTTTTTCAATTGAGATGGATTAACATTGAAAATAGAAAAAGAGATGCAGAAAAGAGAGAGAGAATCTCAGCCGAAGAACTAGTACCGGAAAAGAAATAGGGAGTGAGAATAATGCAGACTGAAACTAGATAAGAAAGAAAGGGAAGGGAGGAAAGCTTTATGAATGTCAGTAGAGTGGAGATATGTTAGAAAAGAATGCAGAGGACACTTTCAAAATATTAAGGTATATAGAAAAGAGGGGTATATAGAAAAGAGGGGTACATAGAAACCTACTAGGGACCATGTTTCCTTATAAATTGCATGAGACCCAAAAATTCCTGATGATTTGTTACATCTCTGCTATCAGCAAATTATGTGCTGATAACCATTAAAAAGGTAAGCATGACAAGAAGGCAGGATGAAAACCTGTGGTATAGAGAAGGGTTACCCTTCTGTCAAGTGGCCACGTCCAGCTACAGTGGTTGGAGTTCTCCAGCCCTGAAGGCTGACAAGCACTGTCCCTGCCAGTAGTTAGATGTGAATCTGGAGCCAGCCGGCCCACATTGACAGCTGTGGAAAAAAAGAATGAGATTGAGGATATTAAAAAGAAACAGGGAGACTTGTACCATAAAGTAGCCTGGGCTCTCATGATCTTGTATATGTAGGAGGAATGGCTTACACAGAATATTGGATGAAGGAGCTCTTCCTGGAGCTGGGAATAAGTACTCTTTGTTGCTCAGATTAACATCTTCTGCTTCAAGGCAAGTGAACTGAGTGTTTTTATACCACTAAATCTTAATGTCAAGTGACTTTGTGTTTTCCTCCAGGACAGCAGTTATATTTGCAAGCGCAGGCTAAAGTTGAGCCTCAGCCTTGGCAGAGTTTGGTTTGACTGCTGATTTTACGGAAGCAAAAACAGAACAAGTTTTCTCAGTTAATGTCTGGATTTCCTTGCCTAAGCAATATAGCTCCTTATACCATCTACAGTCAGAAAATTCAACCTATCTAACAGCTTTCCAAAAATGTTATTGAGGGATGTTTCCCTCAGCATCTGAAGGAAAAGCTCCTTTTCTGCATCTTCATCGGTGGAACATCTCTCCAAGAAAATAAAAAATAATTATTCTTTGTCTTGGTACCCACCTCTACAGCTTCCAAGCCTGCCTGCAAACAATCCCACAGCTGGGGTACTATCCTGATTCCCACATTTTAGCATCAGTGATTGATATGTTTAGAATACCAATGCTGAGGAAAAAAAAAAAGTGTTCAAGTACAGCTTACTGAGACCTCCAAGACAGTCATCTCTTCCCATCACTCTGCTACATTACTGGTTGAAGTAAGATCCAATCCTAAGAATCCACAAAGGCCACTTGCTCCAGAACAGGGTCACTAGCAATAGCTAATCCTGTCTAAGTTCTGATATTCATGCACAAGCAAATATTAAGAGACAGGAGGCAAGACTGAGGCACTTTTTTAGAAACAAGTAATCAGTTTCTTTTAGTAAGAAATTTTATAGCCTCCAAACACAAAGGGTCATTTTATGTTAAGCGTAGAATCACAATCATTTAGGGTAGAAAAGACCTTTATGATTGAGCCCAACCATTAACCTAACACTGCCAAATCCACCACTGAACCATATCCCTGTGCACCACAGTTAAAGGGCTTTTAAATACCTCCAGGCATGGTGACTCCACCACTGCCCTGGGCAGACTGTTCCAATGTTTGACAAACCTTTCAGTGAAGAAATTTTTTCCTAATATCCAATATAAACCTCCCCTGGGGCAACTTGAGACCATTTCATCTCACTTATTGCTCGAAAGAAGAGGGATCACAGGATCTGAGGTGTGGCCTCACCAGTGCTGAGTTCAGAGGGACAATCACTGCCCTGGCCCTGCTGGCCACACTATTTCTGATACAGACCAGGATGTTATTGGCCTTCTTGGCCACCTGAGCATATGCTGGCTCATGTTCAGCAGCTGAACATGACCAGCACCCCTAGGTAATTTTCTGCCGGGCAGCTTTCAAGCCGCTCTGCCTCCAGCCTGTAGAGCTGCAATAGCGTTGTTGTGACCCAAGGGCAGGACCCAGCACTTGGCCTTGTTAAACCTCATAATGTTTGCCTTGGCCCGTTGATCCAGCCAGTCCAGATCCCTCTGCAGAGCCTTCCTGCCCTCCAGTAGACCAACACTCCCTTCCAACTTATTGTCATCTGCAAACTAACTGAAGGTGCACTCCATCCTCCCATCCAGGTCATCCTTAAAGATATTAAAAAGCACAGGCCCCAGTACTGAGCCGTGGGGAACACCACTAGTGACCAGTTAATAACAGGATTAATCATTCCACGTTCTACTGGAATCATCCTTGGTGAAAGGGAGCCAGCTCCAAGCACGACTCACCTGCAGTGTCATGCAAGCAATGTGAGATTGGGACTGCCAAATTCTGTAACCTATTTGTTTCAGCCTCCAAATAGCAGAATAAACTCTATTACTTCTCTTGTAAACAGATTAATAACTTCCATTTTTCTTGCTGGAAACCTTACTGGAATATAAACTGTGCAAAGTTATTAACTCTCATTTATTCTGTGCTTTGACTGACCTTCAACTGAGTTATATTTTAACCTTCTTGCTCCCAAAATTATTCAACAGCCACAGGTATATCTCATTTGAAATTTCATTTTGATAGGTTAAAGAAAGCCACATGCCTCTGTCTTAGTCTTTGGACTCTTTTCTGTCCTTGTTTCAATCTAAATTAGTCTGTATAAAGAAGGAGGAAATAGAATTAAATACAATATTTCAGAGAAGATCTCAGTCATGCCTTCTATGTTAGCTATAACACTTCACTAATCCTACCCAGAACTCTTGTAAGAGAAACCCTAAGGTTATATTTACCCTTTCCATAGCTTCATGCCATTGGCAGGACTGCCTGGAAAGATTAAAAATTAGTAAAGGAAATATGAGTTAACCATTTCTCCACATCTTGAATTCCTATTTTCTTAATTCATACTGGTCTGGAAAACACTGTGCGGTGCAGAATACAGGAGACTTAATTATTCTTATTTTTTCAAATATATATTTTTCAAATATATAAATTTGCTATTCTTCAATTACATGGTATTCTTAACTTCATGAAGCTACTAGAAATTCCTTACTACCGGGCCTGGAATTACATCTGCTAGACATTGTTCTTGCACAGCTTGAGAAAACTAACTGGTCCTATTCTTACCATGTCTGAACCTTGATTTTCCATTCCCATTTTATAATTTCTCCTCCTTCATTTTTATTATCAATCTGCCAATTCTCCATCTCATTACCTTGATTCAAAATTAGAGCAAAGTACTTTTTCAGCCCTATTAAATTTTTATATCTATCTCACCTTGGTTGCTACTTTTATTTTTAGCTGAAGTTTAACATATGCTTCTGATTCACATGGCACAGTTTATTAAACCAATCAGTTCCTTTTGCTCCATTTCTCATAGAATCTTTATAGTCATGATAGTACACAGTACACATTGTACACTAGATATCTCTAAGCATTTTGGAATCTTTCTAAAATTTTCGACTATTACTTCACCTAAAAATTCCAGGCTGTTAAAATTTTGCATCTCTTTGTTATATTTTCCCACTCCTGAGACTCAAATGCTTAAATTCTTATTTCATGTAATGACATGGATTCCTCAGAGTAGTTTTGTCTATCATTAGAAATCTCCCTTCATATCCAAATCCACTGATAGAGGCCCATACCAGATTCCTAAAAATACTCTGAAAAAGCCTCATACCAGTTTTCTTCAAGATGACGCTCAAGAAAAAAAAATGACAATTGCAAAGATAGCAATGGAAGACTTTCTTTTTTTAATCACACAATGCTGTTCAGTACTCTTTATTCTAATGCATTTTTCAATATCCATATTATCATGTTGTTATTTCCTTCTAGTTCTGTTCTTCAATAGTAGTTTTAGTTCTTGCATTTCTATCCAGACTCTTTGCACGATAGTACATAATTATGCATATCCAAGGAAACAAAATACATGCAAACAAAACAAAATAATTTCAGCTACATTTGGTGTTGGTCAGTACGTGTTATGTACAGCACTTTTTCTCTCTGCACTGTCATCTAAATGTACTTTTGCCACTCTAAATACTTTCTATCTGCATTCCATCAAACTCTTTAATAACAAAACCACTTTACCAATGACTTGCTGTTTCATGCTAGGCAAGGAATATCAAGTTTTTTTCTTCCCTCACAAGAAAAGCTGTTATTGAACAAGTCTGCCTTGTGCCATAAAAGCCAGAAGCCAACAGAAAAGCATCATTGGTGGAAGTTTTTTTTTTGCAGGTTTGTGTCTACTTCCCCCGAACCACAGATACAGCACGGCACATGTGGGGGAAGAAATGTACTGAAGCCATGCATTTTACTTCATGGGAGCCATGCAAGGGCTGCAACCAGGATGAATTAGAGAGTAGACAGTAGAGGAGGTGTTCAGATTCTAGCACTGCTTGCCACCCTCTGCATCTTCTGAAGAGCAGGTGGGAAGCCAGCCTGCTTGTGTCTGCTGAAGCAAAACTTGCAAAAGTTTGGAGGGTGCCTTGATGCTGAAGAATTCTCTTTGGGAATAAATCCTACTGGACAATGATTGCAAATCCCCTTTACAGTGTTACTGAATATTCTCTCTTAATCTGTGGAGCATTTTCAAGTTTGGGTGAACCTTTTGTAAAAGAGTGTCACACTGGGAACAGCTGTTGGTGGACAACTGTGCCTTTGTTCGGGATTTGTTTCAGTCCTGAATCAGTATGCTGCATCCTGGAAGAAACAAATCCCATGTTCTCTCTCAGAAACCTTTTTATTCTTAAGGAGTTGGCTCCAATCATACATGCATTTTTTTTCCCTGGGTGTTCACATGGGAAACTAGGTTTGAGTTTCCACTCCTCTTCATTTGCAAGTCATTGCTATTCCTCAATTTCTTGTTCTCTATCAAATCAAATCAATGAAATTCTATCACCTGCCTTGAACAGTTGGGATCAATCATTTTCTGAACTTTAAAACTGGTACCTATTAGTTGTATCAGTCTAAATAAGACCTCTGCCATATAAGCAATAGGGTGAACAACAGGGTATTTATTACGTTTCAGGTTTCCTCCGCTTAGTTTAGCCGTATTAGCACGGTCTAGCTGCATTCTGCTTTAATTATACCCCAAGTCTGTGTGACACCTAGGTCTCCCAAGCTTTTTAAAGAGATGCTTTCCTTTGCAAAACCAGCGCATTTTCTCAATTTAGTAGTCAATGACACTGTCGTAAAGTTTCCTTAATCAACGTAGACATGGAAGCACGTCCCGGGGAGGTTTCTTTGTTCCAAGCAGGGAAGGGCGCCGAAGGCTCCGCGCGTCCCCTGCGGCCCTGCGATGGGAAGCAGCGCCTCCATCCCGGTGCGCCCGGGCGGGGCTCCCGGCGTCCGTCCCGGGATTTTCATCGTTGAAGAATTAAATGGAGATTTGGGCGCGGAGCCCACTGGGGCTGGCAGGCCCAGCTCCGCCTCCCCGTCCCGGGTGCGGGGGTGGGGGTGCGCTTATCCCAGGACGGGGCCCATTAGCGCGGTCCGGGACGGCGCCTCCGCCGCGGACAGGTGAGTGCGGCGTGGCGGGGGACGGTGAGGGGAGGCTGGTGCGGGGGGAGGGTCCGGCGGCTTTCCAGCGCTCCCGTGCTCCAGCAACGATCCACCGCACGGCCCTTAGCGCCTGACATTGGGGAAACCTCCGACCTGTCGCAGTGTCGACATTTGGAAACGTTAAATGACGTTTCCAGGTGAAGAAAAGGGATAAATTTAGGTGTTGGGCGCTTGCTGTAGTTTACTTGTGCCTGAGCAGGACAGGTACCAGCATTGAACCCAGATGCTGCTTCTCGTACACCCTCTTCTTACACTCGACCATATGTACTCATGGCTCAGAAAGCCAGCTGTATCCTGGGCTGGATCACCAGAAGCGTGGCCAGCAGGGTGAGGGAGGTGATTCTGCGCCTCTACTCTGCTCCAGGTGTGAGGCATCACCTGCAGTGCTGCATCCATCTCTGGGGTCCTCAGCACAGTAAAGACATGGACCAGTTGGAATGGGTAAAGAGAAGGACCACAAAGATGATCAGAGGGCCAGAGCAGCTCTCCTATGAAGACAGGCTGAGAGAATTGGAATTGTACAACCTGAAGAAGTGAAAGGGAGATCTCGTTTCAGCCTTCTAGTGTCTGAAGAGGGCCTGCAAGAGGGCTGGAGAGGGACTTTTTATACAGGCATGTAATCAGCAGGACGAGAGGGAATGGCTTTAAATTGAAAGAGGGCAGTTTAGATTAGATATCAGGAAAAAATTTACTGTGAGAGTGAAGAGACACTGGACCAGGTTGCTCAGAGGAGTTGTGGATGCTCCATCCCTGGCAGAGTTGAAGGTGAGGCTGGATGGAGATTTGAGCAACCTGGTGTAGTAGACAGTGTCCCTGCCCACGGCAGGTGGGTTGGAGCCAGATGATTTGTAAGGTCCCTTCCAACCCAAATCATTCTATGATTCTATTATTTTATTATTCTTCCAGCTCTTACGTGCCGCATTTCTGGGAACTAAGCTGAGTGAGGATGCTCGGCCAGGGATAGTGCCTAATTTCCACATGCTTAATCAAACCCAAGCGGGAAATCTGTTATTCGTGTTTGCTAAGGCTGTAAATGAGAAGCAATGCTCTGGGTTTAGTATCCTCAGTGTGTGAAAAAGGTGGAATGGCTGCAACCAGCTGGGGGACTGAGCACTCTAATTGCTTATAGTTTCTTTCCTGAGGGGACAGACCCTTTGTTTGAGGGGTGGATGTGCTGAAGGTGGGGGAAGCTCTACAAACATAGGAGTGTACAAGATGGGCAGATTTATGGAGACAAATAAAGTGGATGGTGGCAGAGTGAGACCAGCAAGAGAGTTATTTTCCACGGAACTGCTGCAAAACATCCAGGAAATATAAAACTGGAAATTCATTTACACTGAAAGGCAAGATGCAGAATTGTAACTGTTTGATGACTCCCTTTGTGAAACAGAACAATTGAGTTTGACTGAAGAATGCAGGTGTCAAAAAATTCTCTCTTAGAGTCTGTGGTTACTTTACACTCACCTTCCCACTATGCTCTTCTAAACCTGTTGCCGAGAGCAAACTGGTGAGCAGCAAGACCAAGATTATGACTCTTCAGTCATGGTTGAAAGCCAGCTACAAGGTTTTAATTTTAATGTAATAGGTCTCTTGTGACAGCTTTGTTCTTCCCTGGGATTATAGTGTTGGTAAGATTATCCTTATCAGCAAATGATAATTCAGCAAGATTTTAGGATCTGAATGACTTGTCGTACAGGAGACTTTTGTTGAAAGGGGAGCTTCTCTCTAAGTAGGGAGACAGTAGTTCTATCTTTCTCTGACATTACCTGTAATTTTACATTGTAGATACAGCTATTACTCTGGAATTCGATATGCTTTATGGGTGGAGCCCCAAACAAATACCTCTCATGTCAACACACATGTTGTTCTCTATGAGAACAATGAAATCACTCAGAACAGTAGCTTCAAGTCCATCACTAGATAAGATGAGAAAAATGTAGACAATTTAAAAAATGTTTGGGTTTTTTTAATATAATAAAACACTATACCCATTTTTTAACATTTTATAGGCTATTCAGCATTGAAGTACATTGGAACTGTTCCTGGCTCAGATTTGATAAAAGAAGAGAAATTTCTCTCTTAAATTCTGACATTTGGGGCAAACCAAAGCAGTTAGAAGTAAATGTGTTGTGGTAACACTCTTGCATTGTCTCCTAGTGCATAATCAAGGAGGCTGTTAGTAAAAGGCTTGCAATAGGCACTCAAATAGTTATGTAATAATTTCCTATATGGTGTTTGATAGAAAGAATGCTTCAAAATTGTGTTTGTGGTTTCAGCAGGGGACTGGTGACAGATAGCCAGTAGAATGTGGAAAAATAGAAGTCCTATCCTGTTGTAGCCTTTTGATGTTGTACTGACAGTAAAGAGGGAGGCATTTACCATTTTGGACTCACATCATATAGTCCAAAAACCATGGTCCAGGTTTCAGTGATCAAAGTTCATTCTTTTCATATGAAGTATTGGAGATAGTGTACAACTGAACTGTGAGAGTAGAAATGGAACCATGGTTCCAGAAAAAGCCATGCTGCTTCTAGTTTTTCCTCAATCAGTCAATAATTTATTTTTTTTCTACTGTTGGATTCAACTGGAATGATGTTGAATTAGCTTGTATCCCACCCACCCAGCTAGCTGGTGGAAGGTGAACTCACTCTGTGTATACCAAACTACTTTCAGATATCTTTGGTCAAATCTATACTGTTAAAATCTGTTTTGTATGTTTTTAAAAAATAGTATTTTGCTCATTAATGTATTTTATTTTCTTTCTAAAGCTTTTTTGCAATGTCTATATTTAACTCAAAATCAGAAATTAGTAAGTTAAGATGTTAATTTCTACTGTAGTCTGTGAGCAAACAAAGTTAAGGGTAGCGGTTTTCCAGCCAGCAAGTAATTTTCTGCTACATAAATATTGGGATGGAGTAAGAGGAATCAGTGGGATGTTACATTGTTTACACTGATCAATGTAAACATCCTAATAGTATTAGAAGAAAGTTCTGAAAATGCTGATAATATGTAGGACATAGACCCGGTTCTCATTTGGTAGAGATTCCCCCACTGATGGATACTTTTTTGTCATGCTAGTTGGTGACACCATTCATTGCATATGTGCTCCATTAAAAGAGATTTATTTTTTAATAAAAATGTCAAGTGGCATTGGTAATATACTTGCATAATACTCGTACGCCAACCTAAGTTTGGGCTGTTACCAAGAGTGATTTTGCTTGTGCCAGCATTTTTATAGGCGTCATGTTAGCATGGAGCCAAGTAATCCTGTTGGAGGCCAGGCTGGGGGTGAGAACACAGAGCAAAGGACTGGTGGAAGGATGACTTTCAAGTAGCAGTTCATGTGTGGCTTAAAGTGACTCTTTGAGGAGCTTCTGGTAAACTTGTATGTGTATGACACCTGCATAAGCTATTAAACTTCTGATTTCTTCAAAGAATGGAGGTGAATTTGTTTACAAGGTCTATTTCCCATGTAAGCATAGTGAGTGGCATTAGTCACCTTCCTCACATACTGGCTTCTCAGTCATCTTGACAGAGGTTTATCTGGCTGCTGAGTCTGCAATTACTTGTGTTTGGGGACTTTCGAATAATCTTAAATCTCTTCCAGTCCTCTGGATTTTCCCTAGTCTTTCAAGTTATTAAAAATGAGTATCAGGAGGCCAGAGGTAATTTCAGGTGGTTTTTACATGAATGTTAGATACAAGAAGATACCTGGACTTGTTAAAGTGTTGGTAGATTATGCGTTCTCCTGTTCAGTAGTGATCCATATATTCAAATTAAGCCCCATATAATTTAGGTGTTATTATTGATGCACTTGCTATGGATACGGGCATTTTATCTGTGATTTTAAGACAGTTTTGGTACTGGCTGTAGTAATCTTTGTTCCAGATCTGAAGCTTCCATAAAAATGCAAAATCCACTCACTTCCTTCACCCTATGTTGCAGGTTGAATGAGTTTTTACAAGTACTGCTCAGGATTTCTGATTCAGTAGCCTGAGGCAAGCCCCTTAACATGGTCTTCTCCTGGGCTCTGTCAGCACAGCATGCTTTGCACACTTTGAGGATTTGTAGTCCTTGCTCTAATTGGTAACTTTATAAACAATAACTTGCTAGAGAGTAGCACCACACCATCAGGTTTATCCTTCTTAAATACTGTCGAAACAGAGATTTTAATAGCTGAATCATGCCGACTACTCCTTTTTTTTTGCTTTCATGTTATTGATAAAATCTCTTTTCAGAAAATTTCTAGATTTTCCTATGTCTTAGCCAGTCAGGCACCAGTCATCAGGATATAAACAATTCTGCATTCTTGTGACTTTATTTGTCACACTGGCTTCATTTGTTTGTACCATTTTGAGCATCTTTTAATACAGTGTTTGTTTTCTTTGAGTTTCTAGTTTACTATACTTCCAGCATATGCTCTACCTAGGAAACCGCCTTAAACCAAGGGTTTCTGCACTTTTACTCTTCTGATTCTCTCACCCATCTCACTGCAGTGGGGAGTAAGGGACCGGCTGAGTGGTGCTCAGCTGCCTACTGGGGTTACTCCACAATGGTTCTTTTTGGTGTCCAAAGTGCAATTCAAAGGGTTTGAGATAAGGACAGATATCTTTGGAGTGTGTAAGGCCAAATTTATAGCTACTGCAGCTACTCAATCTGCAGGGCTTGCCGTGGGGCTTGCTTGCCTTACTGCATGTTAGACTCTGGTGCTTGTTTGTGGCTGCTTTTTGCTGTTGCTGTTTGCTGTACTCCTTGTCATCCCTAATTCTGAAGGGAGCTGTGCTTTAAAGCAGTCCCCGTCTATCTCTACCAAAGGCTTCAAAGAAAGAAAACAAAAGTGAGGTGGGTAGTGTAGAGCAGGTTTGCTCACATAAGTATGCAACTGAAGACGTAAAGTCAGAAAAGTCTGGGCTTGCTGTATTTCATGATCCTGGCACTGATTGTGGCACTTATGATTTATGTCTTGTAGGTACTTGTTCTGCTGCTGGAGCAGAAAAATCTACTCATTAAACAAGTAGCAACCTGATTGAGGCAAATAAAATCTGTATCCAGTTATGGATTACTGAACCGGATTGCAATGCTTAAATCTCTGTCTAATGCTCAAGAATCTTAAAAGCAGCCAGCAATGTTGGTGTGCTCGTGCATTCCAGCGTAACCACTACCTGCTGTCAATCAGGCAGGGTCAGCTGTAGGAATGGACTAACCAGGGAGCTACATGTAGCAAACATATCAGTAGGGATCCTGAGGCTTTCTTGAACCTCAGCCCTTCTCCCTTCAGCCCCTATTCCATGAACACATAGGATAATCTCATAGCCAGCTGTCTTAACATGACAGAGACACAAAATGTTTTAACCTGTGCTGTATCAACATTGGCATCAGCTGTATTTACAGAAAACTTTTTTCCTAAATTGAGAAACTTCCATGAATAGAGAAACTACAGCTGGGTTGTTTTTTTTTTTCTTCTCCATGCAGGACATGATCGGTAGAAAAGAATCCTGTGCTTCGGGACAGATACCGATGATCAACCTCAGCTGCCTTGTCTATGCACTGGAAGAATGGACTGTTGTGGAGTTCCTGAAAAAACACCTTTTTCATGTGATCATGGCCTCACTGACAATTAGTGCAATATTAATTTTTTTTATAGTTCCTTTAACAATCGTCTTTTTCATTTACCTTACTAATATTTTGCTTTTAATATATCAGAGGAACAATGAGCTAAAAGCAGATCCCTTGAGTGATGTTTGGGATAGTGTAAGAAAAACTATAGCAAGCTTTTGGGATATGTATGCAAGAATATGGCATGGTAAGTATGACATTACTTGTCCGAAGCTTTGAATTACAGTAAGTGGTAAATATACAGAAGATTTAATTTAAATGTTTTTCTTCCAAATGGATGCAAATAAGTTACATTTATTATACTTTGTATGGCATCTTTGAACATCCTGCAGTATAAAACTTTCTCCACTTCTTCCCAGGACTCTGCCTGCTCCAACCCCATCCAAATGGCTCATGATAGGAACTGTAGCAGGGATGGAAGTGAAGGCAGACAAGATGGAACAGAGCTCTTAGCTGGCAGAAGCTGTGGCTTTCCCAAGTCTTTTTTATACATCAGTCTTCTAGTCTGGTTCCACCTGAAACCTAAATCAAAAGTAGGAAGAGCCAGGACAAGGATTCATAGAAGTCCACGTCTGTGAGGAAATTCCTTCCCACTGTGAAGTGAATACATTTAACTCTTGTGGAGAGAACCTCTCTTTGGGATTCTTACAGATTATGGTTTCAAATGAAACATCTCACCTTCTCAAAAAGAGAAACATTTTTTTATGGAAAATCCCACATTCTTCATTCTCCTTGACACAGAATGGAGATTCATACTTCCAGATTTCAGGAAAGCATCCAGACTGTTTGCCTCTAATTCTGAAAATGAGGCATTTTCACACCAGTTACTATTTTTTAAAATTATTATTATTGTACTAGGTACAAAAAGTTCCTAATGGGAAATAATTAATTTAGTTCCCTCACTGGGGAAAATGCCAGGTTCAGGTCTGATCTTGTGATTAAACTGACCAACAAGTCAGTCCAGAGGTAAACTGTGGTGTTTGGGGGACTTTCTGCTATTGACCAAAATTTCCATCCTGAACTTAATTATTTTAAAAGCTACTGCAGAGGCTTTCACAACTCTCTGAAAGTCATTTAACAAAGGACAGTAAATGGTTTTCTGTAAACTGCCAGGTGATTTACAGATATCACTGTCAGTGTATTTCTTTCCATCCCAAACAGGTTACGAGCTCCATGGTGTGGAAAACCTCCCGGAAGGACCAGGCATTCTTGTGTATTATCATGGAGCTATTCCTATAGACTACCTTTACTTTTTGTCTCGGCTGTTTCTCTGGAAGAAAAGACTTTGTCTGTCAGTAGCTGATCATTTTGTGTTTCGCTTGCCAGGTAAGAACCTGTTCTCTTGTATTTAAGCTTCTTGGATTCACTCAATCTGTTGCTGGTTTTGGTGAACTTTACATTTACTACACTTTAAAAAAAGACTGCTTTTAAACTAGAAGTTAGTAGGTGTAACAGGACAAACAGGGTAGAATATCCTGTCTTTTCAGTGAAAACATTGGTAAACCCTCCAAAGTCAACAAATAGACATATAATCCTTTTGAGATTAAATGTCATGCCTCAGTAGAAATTGCTGGATAGCACTCTGGTATTCACCTAGTGCTTACTGGTCAGGAGAAGATACAAAGAAGCAAAGATAATTCAATTTTAGAAAAACCAGGCATAAAGAAGAGTGTCCAGAAGGAACAGCAGAGAGATTATTCAAAGGCACCTTTATACCACTAATATTGAAACCTGTTTTAATAACAGAGAGTAAAGGAAGTTATTTAGAAGGACATTCTTCGGAGAAGGAAGTTTTGCCCAAACACTGAAAACAAGTAGCATAAACTCAAGCAAATTTGATGCAGAAACCGTATTCAGGCACTCCTAGAAAGATGACAAGAATTTTCTACAAGACATACTTAGTAAAAACTGTGTAGTACTGAGCACATCAAAAGTATGAAGTCATCAAGAGATGATTGGCTTTTAGGAGTACCCTCAAAAAAAGAGAAAGTTTAGCAAAATGTTACAAAGGAGACTCCTTTTTTTAGGCGATAAATAAGAGGGTAATGTTCCAAATTGAAGTGTCCATAGCACAAATTTTTATTACAAATATATAGTACACTATTGTTAGGAATAAGCAACACTCTCAGCTGTGTGATTTCTGGACTGCTGATGTGTACATAGCATATTGCTTGCATTATGTTCATGCTAGAGGAACAGAAGGTGGCAAATATTGTGTCAACCTATAAAGAGGCTATAAAAAGGCATCTGGTAAGAAAGACCACAAATAATTGAGGTTAGACGTCCCCATTGCATTAGCAGAAAATGTGGCTAAAAGTAATAGGCTGAGCAAAATTTCTCCCTAACGTTCTCTTGCTCTACCATGCTTACCTGCTTTTTGCAAAGAAATGTTACACTTCACAGATTGGTTCTTTAAAAAACGCTCATGAGCAGATGCTGAACCTCAGTTCAGTTTATTTGCAGGATTAATTATAGTTACAGAAGAACTCTTGTAAATGAATAACTCTCCATCTCAGAATAGCTGCAAAGTAATAAAGTTACAAAAAAAGGACGAGGATGATCAGAGGTGTGGCGTGGCTTCCTTTGAAGAGCTAGGACATAAGACAGAAGCCTTGCATGACTGAGGGATAAAAATTTTTGCGAGACCTGCAAAAGGGGAATAAGAAGTGATAACAGGCCAAAAAGTTTTAAAGCCAAGCAAATGAAGAACCTCTTTGCTCATTCCTGACTTTAGGATGAAACAGATGTTGGCTTAGTTTAATCCCTTTGTGAACTCAAATATTTCTGTCTTTGACAGAAAGATCTATCAAACAGGATACCTTGAATAAGATTAAATAAAACTAAATTACAAGATTCCACACTGTGTTATCCACTGTCTTCCAAAGTTTCTGTTGCAGACCTTTGCCAAAGTTGTACTGCTAAGCAGCAGTTCTGGTAATCCATAGTTGCCGCTTCCATTTATTAATATAAAAAATTTCTTTTCAAACTATGCTGTTTGAACAGTGAATTTGAAGATTGTGGAAATGCTTGTTTGCTGAAACTTTCTATGGGAGTTCCAAAATTATATATTTAAAATATGAAGATAATATAAGAAAGCATAGAGTACTTCTATGGTTCTCAATCTGTCTTTTAGACAAATCCCAGTTACGGAAACAGAGGGAGGAGATTCACTGAACTGTTCATGGGGTGCTGAAATTTCCCTGCTAAGTTCTGTCATTCATGCATCTTAAGAGTCTTACAATTTGATTCACATAGTTTGAACTCTAACCACAAAATACTCAATTTTAGAACTCAAAACCTCAATGTTTAAAATGTTAAACATCACTTTTTAAAAGAACACTAAAAATAGCTGCTTGTCAGGTGTTTATTTTTGAAGTAATCTTTATTGTACTGATTTTTTTCTGTATTAAAATGTGTAAAAAGAAGGAAGGATGAATAGATGCTTATCTTCAGATTTCTAGCTAGGATCCACAAGTTTTGGTTGTATGGCAGGTGTTTTGATAATTATGGAAGGTAGCATGAGGAAGAATTTTTTTTATTGAGATGCTCCTGACAAGATGGTTAATCTTCATAACATTTGGGCAAAAATATTGTCACCTATCTGTCATTTTGCCAACATTTACTCTGTAGGTGTCTTGCTTCCTTTGTAAAAAAATTGTCTTAGTCTAAATATATAGCTAGAGATTTTCATTTAGCTGTAATCTGGCTACTACATGCAAGCAGTATTTGGGATATATTGTTACATTAATATGCATTTGCTACTTATTTATTTCAGGACTTAAATTATTGTTGGGAGTGACGGGTGTTATACCAGGTACGAGGGAGGACTGTCTCATTGCTCTGAAGAACGGACACTTGGTGTCCATCTCACCAGGTGGAGTTAGAGAAGCGCTGTTCAGTGATGAAAGTTATCGGCTCATGTGGGGGAATCGAAAAGGTTTTGCTCAGGTTGCTCTAGATGCAAAAGTGGTAAGTACTACACATTACCAATCCCAGTTTATGCTTTTTGCATATATGCTTCACTATAAATGCAGTTTAGGAGTTTTTTTTGGAAAATTTTCCAGACAGAAGAAATGGTTGGGGAGTAAATATTTCATTACCTTTTTTCATCACTTTCTTCAAGCACATTAATCCATAGCGAGCAGGGATTTTGTGGAACTGTCAAACTTTTTCTTGACTGTTGCAAATCATCCATCTCTGCAGTTCCATGTCCACAGTTACATCATGCAGGCACCCAGTGCCTCATCTTGACTGTTTTTCAGGAATCTTCACTGTGGTCCTTCTCCATATTGCCCTAAGGTTTCATTCTTTTTTCTCATCCTAGTAGACTTATACCTTTATTTTACTTCTACATACCCAGTCGTTTTTTTATGGCTCTTTAATGTATTATCCTCATCTTTCTTCTCATTTATTCTGGGAGGGTCTAGGATTTTGTCCTTTGCCTTACTTTTCTTCATGTTTGTGAAAGATTGCATCAACTAACCGAAGATGTGTCTACATCCGTGTCTGAGTTTGAATCACGTGTGCACTTTGGAAGCAGTTTTTGTGTCTCCCTCTTATACCATGCTTTCATTCACATGAAGGAATGTGTAAGAATACCCGAGCTGCATTCCTTTTGGCTAAAACTAAACCAGAACTGGGACCTAATACTCTCCAGTTGCAAATGGGCATTCAGTCAGCAGTACCAAACAAGAATTAGCTCTACATAAAAACAGAGCACTGAAATGTGTTCAGTGTAGATGTCAGATCTTCAGCATCCTCTAGAGATGTGCTTCTATTAATTTGCACTTCACCAATGTCCACATGGTGAATATTTCAGTTAGTTTCCTTGTGGATGACAAATACGACCTCCTACCACTAGCTCTGACTTCTTCCTTCTAAACCCACATGTGAGACTATTTTTCTGATACGGTCTCTGGGAAATTATTTTACTTGGGATGGCATGCAACTGAAAGAGCAGCAACCCTGTCTTTTTCCTAACTGCCACTTCTCATTGTCATCACCTCTAAATAGAAGTTTTCTGCCATAATTTAGACTTAGCATACCTAGCGTTTTTTGTGCCTGACAATACTGGTGCAAGTCCAGGCTTCATTTGTTCTGCCATGCACTTTCTGCTGCTTTCTCATGAATTGCACAACCATCACTTTTTCTTCACATTCTTGTGACTATCTCATCAATTGCAGTGCTCTTTGACCTTCCACATAAACTTTTCTGTCTATATAGGAGAAGCTGTACAGGGACTAGAGTTCTTCCCATGAATCTTGAATCTTATTATTACCCTCATTCAGTTTTGTGGGTTTTTTATGATCAGGAAGTCTGACTGTATCCCTGTATGGTGGGCATCACTGTAGTTAACTTACAAGCATCACTGAACTTTGGGCATCTTTAAAATTTCCCAGGAAATCTGTGATCAGACACACCTTCGATAACTAAACACTTCAAAAAAAGAGTTGTGCTGTGCATTAAAAGTAGAGGGGGAAATATTTACCTTATATATCACTTCTTATATAAAGTTAGGCCCATAGTAGCCACTGGATCCCATCTTTTGACACATTTCAAATTTGACTGTTCTTGCTGCATCCTTTTCAATACTGGCCAGACTAGTCTTGTAGGTTGACCAAAGAGTGGGGTGTAGTGGGTTGACCCCAGCTGGATGCCAGGCACCCATCAAAGCCTCTCTATCACTGCCCTCCAGAAGTGGACAGGGAAGAGAAAATATAGCAAAAGATTCATGAGCTGAGATAAGGACTGGGACAGATCATTCAGTGAATACCATTATGGGCAAAAGAGACTAAACCTAGGGCTATTAATTGTATTTATTACTAACAAAATCAGAGCAAGATAATGAGAAGCAAAATAAATCTTAAAAACACCTTTCGCCTCATCCCTCCCTGCCTCCTTTCTGGGCTCCCTGCAGTAGCACAGCAGGGAATGAGGGTTATTGCCAATTCATCACATGTTGTTTCTGTCACTGGTCAGAGAGGAGTCCTTCTCCTGTTCCAGTGTGGGGTCCATCCCACAGGAGACAAACTTCTCCAGCTGGAGTCCATCCCACAGGCAACAGTTCTCCATGAACTGCTGCAACGTGGGTGACTCTTCCATGGGGAACAGTCCTTCAGGTACAGCCTGCTCCAGCCTGGGTCCCCCACAGGCTCACAAGTCCCACCAGGAAACCTGCTCCAGTGTGGGCTCCTCTCTCCACAGGTGTGCAGGTCTCTGCCAGGAGACTGCTCCAGCATGGGTTTCCCACAGGTTCACAACCCTCTTTCAGGCATCCACACTCCACTATGGGTCTCCTCCACGGGCTCCAGATGGATTTTCACATCCTTGTGGTCTTCCATGGGCTGCAGGGGCACAGGTGCTTTGCTATGGTCTGCACCATGGGCTGCAGGGGAATCTGAGCTCCAGCACCTGGAGCACCTGCTCCCCCTCCTTCTGCACTGACCTTGGTGTCTGCAGAGTTGTTCCTCTTACATATTCTCACTCTGCTCTTCGGCTGCAATTACATCTGCACAATATTTTTTTCTTTCTTAAATATATTATCACAGAGGTGTTATTATCATTCGTGATAGGCTTGGCCTTTGCAGGCAGCACATCCATCCTGGAGCTGGCTGGCATTGCTCTGCCAGACATGGGGGAAGCTTCTGGCAGCTTCTCATAAAAGTCACTCCTGTAGTTCCCCCGCTACCAAAACCTGGCTGCACAAACCAAATACACTGGGGATAGACTCATCTAACTATCAGAACCTGTTCTATTATGTAGGAATTTTGAATAAATTTGCTAATTACTGCTTACTCTGATCCTGAATGAAGGCAAGATAGAATTAGAAGGGTCTTTTTTAGTTTTTTCTACATGTGCTGTAGCCATCAACCAAAGAACCATGCACACTTTATTCAAAATGACTATGTGGTGGTTAATAACCTGCCACAGATTACTTGAATGGGATTTCCAAGACAAAAGCTACTTTATATACAAATAGACATTCCCATCCATCATATAATATTACAGAAGTTCAATAGTTCTTCCACTGAAAAAGTTGAAGAAAAGCAAACAAGGAAGGTAATTTCAGATTCAGTCCTTGCCTGCAAGGTTTCCACATTCTGTTTCCACTTCATTTTGTGTAACTCTCCTTCTCAGAGTCCAGTTAAGCAGAGTAGTGTTACTATTTAATGTTATGACTCAATGTACCCCTGGGACATATATTTGTCTCGGTTAAATTTATATATGACCTTCAGAAATACCCTCTGCTTATGGCTTGGTTTTGACAGGCTAACAGGGAGGGATCATCGTTTCTTAAGATCCCTGAATTTTATCTGTGAAAAAAATTGGTTCAAGTCTAGTTAGGTAAAAGATAAACAGGAACTATGTTTTATAAAATTCTCAAGTATGTGCAAGGTGTTTGAGCTACATGATATCCAGAGGTCTCTTCCACCCTCAACTATCTTGTGATTCTGTGATTTCCAAGCTCGCTGGGTGTGATCCAGCTCAGTTCCAGTACAGCAAATATAAATCTGTGGGTTACTGCAGATCTGTCTGTGCTGCTTTACAAATGTAAGATTTTATGTGTGTAGTCATTTTTTTCAGCTTAGGGAGGACTGAACGTTGCTGCATTCTCTGCACCTTAGTGGCTGATCATTGTATGAGGGTAACTTAGGTAGTTGCCAGATTTCTTCATAGCCTAACATATGTTTCTCTTGCACTATTCCTAAAATTTAAAGTGTTTTGTCTGTGTGACAGATGGGTTTCAAACATTTTACGTGTTAGATGTACAGTATTCAGTTAACAGCTGAAGCAAATTGTGGTATTTTTAGTGTCCAGTACTCATATGGTTTTAAAAGACATTATTGATTCTTTTTTAACAGTTTATTTCTAACCATTTCCCTTAATTTCTCATTCTGAAGGGTTTACTATTACAACTTTATGTATATTTGATATTTTTGTTATCTCTCAGGTATTTTTTCCTTTTAATAGTTTCTATCACTATGAGTTATTTATTAGACTCTAGTTAGGTCTTTTTTCTTTCATCCTGCGGTTTTTATTCTGTAGCAGTGATTCTTAACAGCTTAAAAGTCTTCTTTCATTATCTTCTGGACAAGATATTCCAACAACATGTTCAAAATAGAGTTTCAGAAAAAGGAAAAGGGACAATAGTGGGGAAAAAAGTCTTTGCATGTATGGATACAACTACTGTCAGTTTGTCTACAACGTATGAAATCTTACCTCAGGCTGTAAGACACGACTGTTTCAAGTGCAGGTATCTCAAGCGTGTTTCTTTTTATTTACAATAATGAAGTGAACTTGTTCTGCAAATACCTAAGGATCCACCCTCCAGAGGGTGTGTAGTCCAGGTCAGTGAGGACACACAATTGCTTTTTTTGTCTCAGGAATCTGCAGGAGTCTTTTCCAGTGAAGTTTTATCCAAACATTACTGCTTCAGTGAGACCCTACTTTGAGAAGCAGATGAGATGAGCCAAGCATGAATGGCTGCTTGCTTTCTGCAAGACTTCACAGACTGAATACTTTCCTATTCACCACTTATAATGAAAGCTTTAGACAGAAACTATGAAAGTTCATTTTTTGTTCCAGTCAGCGATACTGCAATAAATACATAACATAGAAGTTATATAAATCCCACTACAATGTCAGTAATTTTATTTACAGAGAGTGACTTTAAAATAGAGGTTTGTGGGACCTGAGAAATAGATTTTTATTTCTATTCCAGAGTTTATTTTTTATATCGATTACTTGTTTGCTATGTAACTGACTGATGATTACCCTCTATATTCAAGGGATTTCCTTAGCTGCCTTAACAGGCACTAAAACATAAATCCAAGCCTAGTATAACATTTCCACCTTTTTATTTCTTTTGTGCTTCCTTAGCCCATCATTCCAATGTATACTCAAAATGTCCGTGAAGGCTATAGGATGTTTAAAGAAAGAAGTAAGAACTTAAAAATATATTTTAAGTATTCGGAATGCTTTATGCACTTTTCTCTCGGATTTCTCTCACTTTTTTCTTAGATTTTGCTTTGCAGAATTCTGCTTACTTTGGATTCTCTAACACACTTGCTGTGGGTCAGAGGTATCTAAAATATGGAAATAGCTTGTGCATAACTGGTTTGTGCTGTGTGATTTGGTTCTTCAATGCAGTCTTATTTCAGTGATCTGTTAAGTCTATTGAGCTTTGTTTTGGTGGACAGTTACCTCAATCCTATAACAATTTCCTGGCTGTCAGATAAAGCATGCATTTTTAAGAAGTCTTCCACGCTAATCAGATTTCAAGTTTGGATTGTGTTTTCTGTGACTATAAATCTCACTTTTTCCTCCCATAAACTATTTCAGGAATTTTTAGACAGTTATATGAAAGCACTCGATTGCCTTTCACTCCTCCCTATGGAGGACTTCCAGTTAAATTTCGCACGTACATTGGGAAGCCAATCCCTTACGATCCGAATATAACTACAGAGGAATTAGTTGAAAAGGTAAGTTCTCTCTCCTTGCAGTATTGAACTACATACTTTGCCCCCTACTATATATGCAATTGAAACCAGTTTTTTGCATGCTTGAATAAAGACAAATACACTTTTACTAGCTTGTTAAAGCTCTGGGACGTTGAGGTCTGGGATTATTTAATGTACAAATACCTCCAAGTAAATATTGACATAGTAATAGTTGATTGGGATGCCCTCATCCTTTCAGAATGTATAGCTCTGTCTTCTTGGCATGTTAACTTTGTTTCTCCCAGCCTTTGATAACTTTGATAATAACTATGATAACTGAAATGACATAAACTATGTTTTATGTGTAGTTTTCAGTATAGTACGAAAATAAATTTCATAAATATCAAATAACTGAGAATCTTCTCTAAATAGTGTAGGGCTCTAGAAGCAAAGTTCCACAAGAGCTCCAGTCTCATTGTCAAAAGGAAAATGTTAAAAAAAAAAAAAGTTGCACCCAAAATATAAAAATATTTTGAGTACCTACAGCTTGGTGAAATCAGTGGTACCTAGGAGCATAAAGGCGTTTATAGGTCTAGAGTTTAGGCATTTTTCAAAATACTAAGCTAAAGAGAAAATACAGCTTTTATAATTTTTCGTGGATGATGAAAGGAGGGCTTTATGCAAAAAAAAAAAAAAAATCCAACCTGCTATGACCTAGGAATACACGGATCAAAACAACTGTTAGAAATCACTTATGAAAAAACACCTTGCTGCTCTCAAACAGATGCAAGAAGGCTAGCTTCTCTTTCTTTTGTTTTCTTCTGTTGTTTTTTTAAGGGTCTATTGCAGGGTGTTCTGAGCTTCACAAAAGTGAAACCAGAAAGACAGATTTGGTCTGTTATAAGGGAACAGCCCCTTGCAAGCTGTGGAGTTTGGTCTTAGCAGCTTCAGGAGGCTGAAAGTAATATGACTGCCCTTATGGTTATTCTATTCTTGTATTTTGGGGGAGCAGCATTTTGTGTACCTGCAAAACTGAAATTGAAATTTCCCGTGACATTAATTTACTTTACTAAGTCAAGCGTTTGGCCACCCTCTTAGACCACTACCCACTCTGGTGGGAGTACAGTTAGGTCTTCTGTGGCTCATATTACTTAAAAGAAAAGAAGCTTAAATGGGGTTTGAGGTGAGCAGTGGCCTGGCTGACCTCTGTCTGATCCTGCCCTGAAAAGGAGTTAGAATGAATCTGCAAGGAAAGATTCAGCTACTCTTTTCTTATATAAACAGTGATATTCTACTACCACTCTGGGGTAGATCAGTGGAGTATGTACCTACCCTTATGTCAAGTTTAAATATACAAGGAAAACCAAAAGGAGATAATTTCTTATATCTTTTAGAAATATACAAGATTGTATTCATTCTCTTCCTAAACTTGCATTTGAATCTCATATAGAGATTATTACAAATTCTCTTATGTGCATGTGGTATATGATACAATTATGGGAGAATTCATGTTGGGAAGGACAGACAGAGGTTCCTACTCCAAATTCTTGGTCCCAGCAAGGTCAGCTATAAGATCAGATGAGGTGAGTCAGGCTTTGTCCAGCATTTTTGATGAAAACCTTCAGAGATTTTGCATGAACTTAATGTTTGCATGTGTTAAAGACAACTTTGACTTAGTAATGCCCAGGTTTGATAAATCTCAATAATTTGAGCCTACCCAAACTGCAATCATTGTTTTTGTTCCTTTCTTGTCAAAGAAATGTGTCATTAAGACAACTAACTAATATAAAAGACAATTTTTTTCTTACAGTAGAGCTCTGTGAGAATTTTCCCTCTTGAACCTCTCAGGAGTCAGTGATTATCCTGTTCTTCTGTGCATAAATAGGCAAATTTCTCTTCTCTTTTCAGACAAAGACTGCTGTCCAGGCTCTCATAAGCAGGCACCAAACAATCCCAGGCAACATGTGGAAGGCTTTACTGGAGCGATTTGATAAACATCGTAAAAGTGATTAAAATGCTTATGTTTATTTCATTGTTTTTACAGCATACAGTAAAAAACAATGTCCTACAGCACTGGTGACTAACAGTTGGTGTTCATCCAGTCTAATTTACAAGTTTCTAGAGATTTGATGGAAGGAAACAATTAACCTATTGAAAGTTCCCCCAGGTCTTTGAGAATATCCCAAACTCAGAAAGATTGAAGAAGGTGACTTATGTATAATAGCAATGCAACAGCTAAATTCCCCCAAAGCAAATCACGTAGCAAATCAAAGCAAATCAAGATTTTCTGGGTTCCTAAAACAAGTACGTACTTACATCTCAGAGCCTTAGTGGTTTTGTCTAGATGTGTGGGTTTGTGTTCTGAGCAGATCACAGCATAGCCTCAGAGCAGAACCTCAGAGTTGGTGTTGTCCCACCAGAGACCGCCCAATGGGGGGCACTTTCCCTGATGAGCCTCACACAAGACAGTGTCAGAACAGAAACTGTCTTGCTTTAGGTAATGAGCTACTGCTTAGGCAATTTTTCTCGAGACTATAAAAAGTGACATAATCCCATTAAAACAGATACTAGACTCCTCCAAACACATCAGCTTAGTGGATCGTACCCTGGAAAGCAGGACTGCTGCATCCAAGATTTTGCCCCCAAAAAAGGTCTCTCAAAGAGAGAAAAAAGCCTGAGTTCAGTGTAGCAAATACTGCAAATACATGTAGAAGGTAGTTTCAAGTCTGAGCTGTTCATGCATACACTATTGCAGCACATCATAGTTGTTTAGTGGATGAGGCTGCCCTCAGCCTGAAAATCCCTGGATATGGTGTGTGCAGTACAGATGTGCTGTATTTACCCAAATCTCCCAGTGAGCAAGGAACAGGCTGGGGGGGAGCTTTCTTAGGCAATGCATCCCTGGGGCATATCATCACTGGTGGTTTGCCAAAAATGCAGTACTGCAACACTGCCCACTGCCATCTCCATATGGATTGAACCAAAATGCCTATTAGGAAAGGCAGTGTTGCCTTCCTAATGTAACTTGCAGAAAAATTACTACAAAGCAGGATGTATTTTTACAGGCTGTGGGATGTTGTTACTGGTGGGAGTGGGAGAACTTTGTGTAATCTATCCAATATGCCATTAAATGCAACCAAGTCTGTTAACTTCAAACACCAAGAAAGGTAATTTTTGTGCCTTGTTTTTCCTTCATGTACTTTTAATACCTATATAATCTTTCCTCTCAACATCCTAAAAGGTTACATAGCATCTAAGGAAATGTATATATACAACGTTTGCCCATTTTTCAGTATAAACCTAAATCTACTCTTTGGATTAAAATAAATTCTTCCTTGACCCTTCTTCTTCAGAAGTATTTCTTGCACATCTGGTAAAGGGAGGAGGATAGACAGGTGAATTATTTCCCTGGAGCAAAAAGACAAGAATCCTGTCCTGAAAAAACCCCTCAAATCTGTCCTAAGATATGGGAATCTTTACTTGAATACCTTAACTATAACTCCTGTATACAGGCAAAAAGATTTTTCTCCCAGCAGAGACTCAGCATGCATAGGAGATGGCAAACTAGAGCAAATCAAGATGCAGACTGATATGCCTGGACATAAACAGGAATTCAAACCGTGAAGTCTTCCACGGTGCACTCCAGGATACAAGCTGAAGTTGAAAGCCTGAGCTTAAGTTAAGGGAGAAAAGGAACTAAAGGAAAAGGCTATCGAATACTAAAATGGACACAGATGAAGAAGCAAGAGGAATTATGAGTAACCAGAATCTGAAGGCATTCTTTGTATTGCAGAAACTGCAGAAGGACTAGACAGAATCATTCTCTGGCTATCCCTATTTTTCAAGAACATAAATATCATGATGGAACATGTCCAAAGAAGGGCAACAAAGCTGGTAAAGGATCTGGAGCACAGGTCTTATGAGGAGCATCAGAGGGAGGTGGGGTTGTTTACCCCACTGGTAAAAAAGAGGCTGGAGAAAAAGAGGCTCAGGGGGGACCAACAACTACAACTCCCTGAAAGGAGGTTGCAGCCAGGTGGGAATTGGTCTCTACTTCCAGGTAACAAGTGACAGAGCAAGAGGAAATGGCCTCAAGGAGAGGTTTAGATTATAAATATCTTCACTGAGAGGGTTGTCAAGCTCTGGAACAGGCTCCCCAGGGTAGTGGTGGAGTCACCATCCCAGGAGGTATTTAAAAGTTGTGTAAACGTGGCACCTGTGGACATGGTTTAGTGGAGGGCTTGGCAGTGCTGGATTAACAGTTGGACTTAATGACCTTAAACATCTTTTCCAACCTAAACGATTCTGATTCTGTGACCAATTAAACACTTCAGTAATCAGAATTTGCACAACCTCTCAAATGCCATGCTGTCTGATATATGATGGTAGGGGCTGTGCTGCAATTCACAACAGAGCACTAGCCTTGGGTAGGAGATGTGTAATCAGAACACTGGTTATCTTTCAAAGCAGAGACTCCCACCTCTATCACCCCTATTTCAGACAGCTGTTAATATTTTACTAACGAAGTTCAAGTTTTTCCAGGGCTATTTCATCTTATAGCAGTTTCACTGCATTAGCTGCAGCTCATCTGAAGTGAGATGGAGTAAAAAATAATTTCTATTTGTTGTCCTAAGAGTATTTTCTGGGTCTCAAGATGATAGACAAAATTATTATTGAGAAATAGGACTGATTTTGAATGATATATAGGTGTTTTTTTCTAATAAAAAATTTTAAACAATACTTTCCAGAAACATTATAATACTGCTCTAACAATAAGCAGTTATTATATTATTTTAGTAGCTCCCTCTAAATTTTTACTCTTTTTAGAGCAGTATTATAGAAATTAGGACTAGAAACTGGTATTACGGAAAATAGAGCTTCTGTAATACAAATGGAAATGTAATTGCGGATCACATCAGTCCCCTGCTACCCTTATTTTTTAGCCTCTCCATCATACAACAAAAAAAGAAATGAAAACCAGCAAATAACCTATGCCTGCCTCAAAATGAAAGCAGCATTTATGACTCTTGTTGGGTATAGTTTGCCCAGTAAATAATGCAAGGAAATCCTGGTTTTGTAGCTTTTTGCACAAAAGGTTTACCCAGCTCAAATTACAAGATTTTGCATTGGGGAAAAGTATCATACTGGTAACACAAGAAAAATAAATTAATAAAATGAGTTATAGAATATCCTGAGTTGGAAAGGACCCAGAAGGATCATCAAACCACAACTGCTGGTCCTGCACAGGACAGCCCCAAAAGTCATACCGTGTGTCTCAGAGCATTGTCCAAACACTTCTCAAACTCTGTCAGACTTGGAGCTCTGATCAATTAATTGGATGACAGTGCAAACAGTTACACAAATGCACAACTGAGCAGCCACAGACGTGAAACAGGCAGACGATGTCCGTGTAGAAGAGCAGAAAAGCACAGCAGGCAGGGGTCTGGAAGAGCTCAAGGCCAGTTCTGGCCAAATTCATCTCACCAAAGGCTGAGGGCGCAGCCACGGCAGTGGTTCCACGTCGTCCTAGCAGGTAGGGTATCTGCATCAATACCTGTGTGTTCAGAGCTGTGCCTGGGGTCACTGGAACACTGCTTCTTTCTTTGGCTGATTTTTATTTGTCTTTATATATAAATCCAGGGATTACATCCACAGCTGCTGGCCAGTCAGGAATACCTTAACAGCGCTGTGACTGCCATGTCCAAGCCACAAAGTGTCTGGAACGCCGACTCTCTGTGTTGGGTACAAGAGGGCACCAGGACTGTCTGCAGCTGCGGCAATGGCGCGGCTGGAGGAGGATGACACCCACCCTGGGCTGGCAGGTACTGGGGAAGGGACAGCTGGGAGGCAAACGGTGCTCAAGACAGGAGGGTGAATGGGTGGGACATAGTATTTTCCAGTGGGTGCCACGGCTGAGTGGCTGAGGGAGCTGGGGTTGTTTAGCCTGCAGAAAAGGAGATTTAGGGGTGACCTTATTGCTCTCTGCAACTCCCTGAAAGGAGGTTGTAGCCAGGTGGGGGTTGGTCTCTTCTCCGAGGAAATCAGTGACAGGACGAGAGGACATAGTCTTAAGTTGCGCCAGGGGAGGTTTAGGTTGGACATCAGGAGGAATTTCTTCTCAGAAGTGGTGATTAGACATTGGAATGGGCTGCTCAGGGAGGCAGTGGAGTCACTGTCCCTGACGGTGTTTAAGGAAAGACTGCACGTGGCACTCAGTGCCGTGGTCGAGTTGCCGCGGTGGTGTTGGGTCACAGGTTGGACTCAATGATCTCGGAGGTCTGTTCCAGCCCGGTCCATTCC
>VZRJ01008870.1:368999-503495 GCA_013397565.1 Ptilonorhynchus violaceus | reverse complement strand
AAGCCGAAGCCGCCGCCGCCACGGGAAGGTGAGCGGGCGCTGCCGGGCGGGTGGGGGGTCCCGGCCCGGGCCTGGCCCCGCTGCCACCCCGCAGGTGCCTGGATGGGAGGGACCTGCCGTGGCGGCCTCGGTCACCACCGAGCTCGGGGCCTTGCGTTAGTTGCCATCGGGATAGGGGCTGCGGGAGGCGAGGGAGCCTCGGGCCCTTCATGGAGGCAGCCGGGCCGGGATTGTGTCCTTCTCGTCAGGAAAGAGAGGCTCGACCCCTCCCTCAGCCTGCAGAAGAAACCGCTGTCCAGCCGTCACAGAAGCCAGGCCTGTTCTTGTGCCAAAACCAGGACTAAAGCACCCTCTTACTTCTAGCGTTTCTCCAGTCGCAGGTGCCATTAGCAGGATTACCAGGGTCTTCTGCTATTTTTGTTTGTTTTGGGGTTTTTTGTGTGCTTGTGGTGGCAGTGCTAAGTCTGGTAGAAACACCCTCCCTAGCCTTGTGTTTCTGTTAGCAGGGACATGTCGTAGCTGCTGCTTTGCAGTGTCTTTCTAGTTTGGAAACACTGGAACGTCGTCCAGAGGTGTCACACATTTTGAGGTACATGCTGGAATCGTGCTGTGTGTAGTTCACAGCAGTTTGTGTTGCTGTCCGTAATCGCTCCTTCTGTCGCGATCAGTAGGGTCTCAGTTATCCCAGCATCGGCTGACTGCAGCTGAAGGCCTCCGTTGTTTAGTTAAGGACTTTTAGTTTTAGTTAAGAACTTTTCTGGGTCATGTGCTAGAAGTCAGTGAAGGGAATTATGTGTTCACCTTGTTACCACTTCGTAAAGCCTGAGGTGTCAGCATAAGTCAGTGTGCATTGTCGTTAGTCAAATGAGAAATTGCATCCTTTTGAATTACTAAAAAAATGCATGCAAGCTGCTGTATTAGGAAGTTAAAACTTAAAAATATGTAGTTTGAACTGCCCAACAGCAAGTGTGTCAGTGATCTCAGTAAAAATAAGAAGGTGCTTATATTACAGAAGGATTCTGCTTGTAACTTAGCTAAAGGTGAGACTTAGTAGTACTACACGTATTTATACTGCACCCTGTTGTAGTTTTTACACTTGGATGGTGATGGATGTCAGAAAACCTCTGGCAAAGAGGGCAGGGTAGTCTCTCTGCTTGGATGAGGGCCTAATCAGAGTGACATTGCTGCTGTTTCTAGAAGACAGTGTGCTTTATCTTGTAGTTTTAACTGCTCTGTGCAGTCACAGAGTAGCAGCTGAAAAGTTGGAGCAGACCAAAGTGTTGTTACCTGTTAGCAGCATGTAAGAACTATGTTGAACCTGTATTCAGTGTGCAGCTCCTGGACTTTTTTTGATCATAATCTGCCTTCCCTTCTTCACTGCCATTGCACCCATATTGTGAGGACCTCACTGCTGCTCTTAATGCGTGATTATAGAGGGGGGAGATATAGAATCTTTGCAGCAAAGGGACGGGAAGTAAAAGACACACGTTCTAGTAAGGGGAGCTCTTAACTAGAATAAAGAAAAACATTTTCACCATGAAGGTATTCAAGCACTGAATTAGGGGCCCAAAAAAAGCTGTGGGATCTCTGTCCATGGAGATACTACAAACTGGACTGGACATGGCATTGAGCAACCTGACTTAACTAGTTACTTAGGAAGAGGTTGAACAAGTGTTGTTCACTGCATCTTTCCAGTATAAATTTTTCTATGATTCTCTTCAAGATGAGGAAGCAGAATTGTTCGGAGTGGAGATGACTGCCCCTAAGAGAAGGCAGTACTTTAGCTCTTACCTCTGTGGCTGGTAGCACAAAATATGTTAGATTTTAATTTCTGTTGCAGGTTAGCACATAGATATGCAAATAGATTTATAAACCTGCCGTGATTGCATTTGAGGTATTGCATTGAACATTACAGGCAAAAGGACACGTAATATTTTGCAAGACTGACGTGTGTGGACAGGACTTTAAATTTACCTGATGAGGATTTGGGGTTTGGAGAAAGCCATAAACAATTAAAAATATATAAGAAGTGGGAGAGTATAGCTTTAAGTAGTCTTTTAAGCTACATAATCACCTCTCAGTTTTGAAAAAATGCTTCTGTGCTGTAACCCATGCTCCCTATTGTTCTCAAGGTAGTAGGTGGAGCCATTGGAAGAGTCCAGACATAACAATCTGATAAATATTGTGGTGTTGAATGCTATTCCTAAATCCTGCTTGGTCTTACAAGTTGTGTTTCTTATACTTGCTGTGGATGTTTGTTGCCTGACAGGTTCTGGAGTTTGGCTCTGGCAGCTAGAATGAGAAAGAGCTCTCTCTTGCTCTCCCACACACTCACTCTCTCCCATCCTTTTCCCCTAATTCACACCCCCAAACACAGGTGCATGAAGTCGGTGAAGGGCATGTCACTAATGCTGTGTGCTTCTGCATTGCTGGAGGTAAATCAGCTGCTTGTCACATTGTCCTCCAGAACATGCTGAGGAGCAAAATGTTGTAAGCCTGAATTAGTGGAACAGGCATGGAGTGTGGGAGCAAAGATCAGCTTTCTTCTCATTAATAAGGGTTATCTTGAGTAATGTGGGTAGAGGCCGATTTCAGAACCAAAGGAAAAGGCACATTCTTGCTGTGTCGGAATGTGAGGGAAAATTGAGATAGGGAAATAAGTGAGATGAGTTCCGCTCTAAGTGCGTATTTCAACGATTCTTAGCAAATGTGGAGTAAAACTGATCTGCTTCATAGTTTTTGTTGTCATTGGGGTTCTGATAGCAATATTATCTGCTGCATTTCAGTCTCTTCTTGCTTGCAAAAACAGAGCAAGAGTAAGGGAATGATAGACATATATCTATCTAGGCATAGAAGCTCTGCAGTCATACATGCTGTAAGTCACATTCTGATAATAAAAAACCAGAACACAACCACCTCAAGCTTAGATTCTTTCAGAAATAATTGTTTTTCATCCATTTCTCTCTGCAAGCCTACATTACAGTTGCAACATATTTTTCTTCTTGGTCCTGACTAGCAGAACTTGAAGTATTGACTAACACTTTTTTTTCAAAAGTAGAATAACTTTATACCCAGAGGTATTAGGTTTGTTGTTCAAGCACTGTAGCTAAAACAGACAAGCATTCAGGTTGTTCTCTGTTTGTAAGGTGACGTGAATAGCAAGTTGTCCCCTAAATTGTACAAAGCTAAGAAAAAAGTCTTAGTCCAGAATTATAGAAAGCCTGAAATTCCAGGCTTGACCTCTGTGGGCTGGTAACTTTTTAGGAGCTGGCATTGGAGTATAGAGATTCTTATACATAGACGCAGTAAAGCCAGAGCCGTTAAAACTCTAAAGAGGACTTTTTGGTTTTGGTTTTTTTTTTTTTTTCCCTCTTGTCCTTTCTGCTGCCTCTCAGTGCTGTGCCCTGGGTCTTGATGTTTCACTGTCAGTAAATTTCCAAGTACAGACAAAGGTTTTTCCAGTGCTGAGACTTCTTTGAGAGTCTTCTTCCTGAGTCATCGTATGGTTGTAGTGAGTGGAAGTCTTCAGTAGGTTTTCCTTTTAGCACTGCACTTGAGATTGTGCTGTTTGCTGTTGTAGTTAGTGCTTGGGAGAAGGTTTTGTTTTATTATCACAATAAATTAAACTAATCAATACAGATTTCTGAAAATCAAAAATGGAGTCTTTCTCGATTAGAATTGTCAGCATTTCCAGTACACGAAAGAAAAAGACTATTAAGATAAAGTAAAAGTTATGCTGTAGGAACTGTAATGTTTCTAATAGGTGCTGCTGGGATGCAGGGTAAATGGTATATGAATAAAATGCATTAGTGTGGTTTATTATATGGTTAAGTAGAATAGGCAGGTCCATCTTTTTGGAAGATTTATTCATCTACCTTTTTTTTTTTTTTTTATTTTAAACAGGAGATGAGAGGTGAAAATGAATCCTGTACTGCAGGACCAATATCTATGTCCTACTTAACTTGCCTGAATTACATTCTGGAAGAATGGACTGGTGTGGAGCATATTGGAGATTATCTGAGTTATGCATTCTACATTGTATGGGTGCTTTTTCCACTTGCAGTAGTTTTTGTACTTCCGGGAGTTATTGTCTTTCTCTTCTACTTTTCCATCCTTTTACTTCATATTTATAAAAGGAAGAATGAACTAAAGGAAGCTTATTCCCATGATGTTTGGATGGGTGCAAAAGAAATGTTGGCTACCCTATGGGATGGCCATGGAAGAATATGGCATGGTAAGCGAGATCTGACATTTCATTAAAAACTGCTGAAGCTCTTATTCCTTGTTTAGCTTTCAAGATTGTCAATATATGCCTGATCATTGCTGCTGTTGCATGCCAATTCAGGCCAGGGTTTTTTTCTGTTTTATGAATGACTGTCAGTGGTGCTTGAGAGAAAAGTCATTGAGGCTTTTTTGAATGTAAATTTTTTGTCTTATGCATTTATTCATTTGCTGCTATAAAATGAGATCTATCTTCTGGTTGAATATATGCACAATTTTTTTAATAGCCTATTTTAACTGTTTTTTACTTTTTATAACAATTCCTGGATTTCCTCATTTGAAGAAGACCTGAAGTGTGTTATGTTAAAAATTAGATCAATTAACTGTATTATTTCAGAGTCAATATATGAAGACTGGAAGTTAAATGCCAGTTCCCTGATAAACTAGTATATCAGCACGTTAGCATAATTTAATTGCACTTAACTAGTCTTACATACAATGCTAAATGATGGCTAAAAGGAGGACTTAGTATCAATTTACGCATTAGTTGCTTCTTGAAATTAACTTTAGAGCCTAAAACTGTTGCAGAACCTTACTTTTAAAATTTTCTTTATGTCTCTGTATTTTGGAGAACTACATTCTCTACTAGAATGTCAAAATTAAGGACACTGTTCCTTGTCCTTCTACTATTATTTCTTTATAGACAGACTTAATAAATGATTTGGCTCTTCTTTCTAAGGAAATCATAAGCCTCTTTCAGAGGCCATTCAGTCTAGATGCAGCTAAAGGAGAAAGAGATACTTAAACACAATTTACATAAAGAATAAATCCTTCTTGAAAATCATCTCTATTTGTTCTCTAGTCAAAGGGTAGCGGGTTTTGAAGGCATTGATAACCAGATGGTGCAGCAGCTGTATCAGATAGGCTTTGTAAGACTAAGATGTAACTTTCAAATCTAGGAAAGTACACTACATTGAAATCAACAGCTACATCAAAGAGCTTAAAATGCTCACTTCACAATAAAAAGCTATTTACTTTTTTTTATAAGAAAATTATTTTTTGAGGCCTTGGTTCTTTTAATCCTTACTAACTTTTTCTTTTTACAAGATCTGAATTTTACTTGTGCAGAAAAGATTCTTATCCAGTACCTCATTGACAGCTGTGACTTTTCTCTGCCCTGCCAGCTGCTTCCCTCTTATCTATACACTTGTCTTGCTAAAGAATGAAATGTTTTCCATTTGATTAATCCCACTTGATTAATCAAGATATCATAAGAAGAACTTTCCATCCTGACATCTAACAGCATTAAAAAAAATAAATGAGAAAACCAACCCCACAGCCAAAAAGCCCAAAACCAACCCCCAGAACTCGTTTGTGATACCTGTAACTTTATATTTATTATGCCAATGCCATATGTATTGTTTGGCAGGCATGGAGCACAGTTAGTGCTCCCTAACATCCCTGGGGATAGGACAGATTATACACTTGCAATATGTTCCAGCTCCACAGGTATACAAAGTAAAGTAGAAGACCCAAGAATACCTTCAGAATTAAATAAAAAATAATGGAATGGGAATTGCAGACCTGATTAACTTTGGAAGAAGTAACAGGGTTTGGTTTGGGTTGTTTTTGTTGTTGTTTTTGTGATTCTGTTTGTTTGCTTGTTTTATTTTATTAAAAAAAAGATACTGTAACAGTACTACGGATGTTAACTGAATATGTTCTATACTGGTGCATTTTGACATGTTGTGTTAATTAAATATATTCTGCACTGTTAAGTTAAATAGAAATGCAGGGTCAGTAAGAAACTTACATGTGTTTCTATATTTTTCAGCTAAGGTTATAAAGTCCCAACTAGCTTTAAGTACATAGGGACGGAAAGCTGCAGCAGGTATAACTTGAAGAGAAATAACAAACATAAGCTTCATAATCTGGAGTAAAAGGAGACATGTCAAATCTTCTTTAACAGTCACTGGTGGCAATGAACTTCGAAAGGTTAATAGTAGCTTGAAATAGTTGTTTCACCACTCCAGTCCTTACTGTGATTTCTCTTGAATTGTTGATTCAGAGAACTTTTCAGCCTTGAAGACAGTGAACTGAGAAAATAAGGATAAACTATACAGTTCAAGATAGTCAGACTGTTTGTTTTAATTTTGATGGTTTTTTTGCTCTTTCTTTAAGCATGGTGCTTCTGCCTTAAATGAAACTTGTATTCTCTGTGAATCAACTTGTATTTCCTGTAAATGCTGCAAGTTACCTGTTGAGGTAGCTTCTTAGAGGTCGCTTTGCTCTTATCACATGTCAATCACTGTTGGTTTGAGTTTGCCAGCTTGCTGCAAGTTAGTTTCTTTGGGATAGAATTGTATAAAGCTTTAACATCTGTTACACTTTTAACTCCTTGCAGGTTATGAGCTTCATGGTGTCGAAAATATTCCTCAAGGACCAGGACTTATTGTGTTTTATCATGGAGCTACTCCTGTTGACTATATCTATTTCATGGCTAGACTTCTTATAACGATGAAGAGGCAGTGCCGTGTAGTAGCTGATCATTTTGTCTTTAGATTACCAGGTAACATACTTCATTATAAAAAAGCAGTTTTGGAATTCTTCATTAATATTTTAATGGTGTAATTAATAAAAATTGTGTCACAGGAACACAGCTTTCAGAACAGACATTCAGACAAATTTGGTGAAAGTTTTGAAATAGAGCATATTCTTTACAAACAAGAATGAGTTTGAGACTGGCCCATGCAAGGATGGGACATGATCCTGTCTGGGCAACACCTTCCAATGATTCTAGGGTGTTTAGGAACAAAGAGAAGGAGATCATAGGAGAAACAGTTTTCTCTGCATTAATCATTAGCAAAGACTTCAATAAGATGGGGGGTGTTTATTAATGTAGGCAGACTGAGTGGTGTAACCTGGTTAAGAATTAAACTGTTTGGAACCAATGCCCTATAAATTAACAATACTAGTTTGGAGAGATGATGTCTTTTCTTATCCCACCCAGCTGAGGATGGTGGGCAGTGGAACCTGTCCCCAGGAAGACTGTTTCAAATACAATCTTTTTTGGAGGAAAGCTGAAGAGGTATCCAACATGTTTGTGTGAAAAATGAGGTGAAGCAGATAGAAAATGAAAAATATGTTTAGGGCAAGATTTTGGCTGGACAGCCTAGTGAAATGCACTGCCAGTTGGTGAAATTAATTAGGTGAGGGGTTTGGTTTTTGTGTGTGTTAAATACAGTAGTACCCAGTTCCTTTCCCAAGTTTAATTTGTGACTAAAATCCTGTCAATTCACAAAATTAATTACAAGGAGTGTTCTGTGGTGTACTGGTGCTTTTAGTGGGACCAACTCATATGAGAAAACTGTTTTGTTGGTATAGATTTATTTCAGGCTGAGTCCCTGAAAGCAACTTTTTCATACTGATCACAGCATGGCTTTGCCTCTACAACTGCTTTTGCCTACAGATTCATTTGTCAGTTGATTATCAAGTCTTTTGCTTACAGATGACTAATATAACCTACTTCGTAATGCAGATTTGGCTCTGTGTTATATCCATTAGGCGCAGTTGTTTATCAAATGGGAGATTATGTTGTTTTACTTCATTTGTGCTTTCAAATAAGACTCTAAGTGTGAGTATACTTATGAGTCCCCTAAATATCATTCAGTAGCATTGCAGAAATATCTGGCTGAATGGCTGGTCTTGAAGAACTGGTTTCAGCAGTACAACATCTAGCTACCAGCTACAGGCATTCCTCAGGGATTGATGCTGGGACCACTGCTGCTTACTGTTTTTATAGTGTACCTGGATGAGGGGTTGGAGCATGCACAAGAGATTCACCAATGATACCAAACTGGGGGAGCCATCAATAGACTGGGGTTTAGAGCTTGTGTTCGGAGTGATTTCATAGAAGTGAACTGGCAGAAACATCATGAAATTCAGCTAAAGCAAATGTAGAGTTGTTCATCTGAGGTGGAGCAATTCTGTGCAACAGTACCCTGGATAAAAAGGGCTTTGCAGGAAGGGACTTTGGATTCTAATGGACAACAAGTTGAATGTGAGTCAGCAGCGTGCCCTTGCAGCAAAGAAGGTGAACTGCATGCTGAGCTTTTTTTAGCATAGGTGTACCCACTGGGTTGAGTGAAGAGGTTTTTTCCTTTGGCTTATCACCTGTGCAAGCACATCTCCCAATATGGTGTCCAGTTTTGGGCTCCCCAGTACATGGCACACTGACACACTGGAGTGTGTTCAGGGGAGGATGAGGGTCTGGAGCACACAGTGTACCAGGAGAGGCTGAGAGAACTGGATTTGTTTGGTCTGTGCCAGATAAGGGTGGGGAAAGATTCTATTGCTGTGTTCAGCGACCTAGTGGGAGGCTGGGGAGAAGAGGGAGTCAGACTCTTCTCACAGGTGCACAGCGATAGAATGAGAAGCAGCAAAGACAAGTTGCAACACAGGACGTGTGAAAAGGTATTTACCATGAGAGTGATCAGACACCTGAACAGATTGCTTAGACAAGCTGGGGACTCTCCATCCCTGGAGACTTTCAAAACTCTGCTGGGTGAGGCCCTGAGCAGCC
This sequence comes from Ptilonorhynchus violaceus, assembly GCA_013397565.1. NCBI lineage: Eukaryota > Metazoa > Chordata > Aves > Passeriformes > Ptilonorhynchidae > Ptilonorhynchus > Ptilonorhynchus violaceus. The sequence goes on along the minus strand of VZRJ01008870.1, from coordinate 494,692 downwards.
TGATCTTGTTGGACCCGCTTTGAGTGGGAGGTTGGACTAGATGACCTCTAGAGGTTCCTTCCAATCTACATAATTCCCTGGTTCTGTGAAGGAATTTAGGCTGTTCAGGGAAGACAAGCTCGGAGAGCCCAGAAAATGTTCTGGATTGTTTCAAAATAAGCACAGTAATCTGTGACTAGTAGGTAGATGTTGCTTCTCTTGTGAGTCAAGCTGGAAAGACTGCATAATTTTATCCTAATACTAAGGCTGTCTGATCTTGATTAAGTCTTCAGATTAAATTGAATGCCTTTTCAGAAGATGTTTTAACTAAAAGTTATGCTCAGTGTGGGGGAAATGGCATGGAGGATGTGTGTGCATGTGGGGAGTCTGTTAGACACACTTGGATGTGTTAGAATTGTGCCAGTACTAAGTATGCTTCTGTTGCTTGCATTTTGGGGGAGAAGGATGTGAAATATGTTTGTAACTAGAGATTAGCCACAGGGAAAAACCCCCCAATATTCCAGGTTTGTGGTTGTTTTAGAGTCTTAGCTGTGTAGTGCTCAGGAATCCATTGATTTCTCTAAGTTTGAGTTAAAAGAAAGCCTTTCCCCAAAGAGTTCAGAGAGGACTGAGATTTCACTTGTGTTCTTCTTCATCTTCCTCCCCTATAGTATGGGCCATTTTTGCTTCCTAGGCTCATCTGGGAACCCTCTTTAAAAGATTGCCTGCTATTTTAGGGAACTAAGACAGCTCCTTTCCTATAATGTTCCGGAGGAAAGGAGCTTTGGTTTCTTATCTGTTACATACACACATACATGGTGTTGCAAAGTATCTTGTAGACTAGATGCTCTGCAGATATATGTGATATCCCACAATTGTGGAAGGTTTGATTCAATGATGTAAATGGTTCCTCTCTGTCTGGGGACCTAAAGGTCAACCATGGAAAAAAGGTGACATCCTTGCCATCCTACTACCAGGTAGCTGACAGCCCTGATGTCACAGTCACGGGAGCTAAGCTAGAGAAATATATGTAGTGCACAAGTTGAGAGCAGTGTTACATGCATTACTGAGTACTCTCCAAAGGGTTTTCAAACATTTCTGCAGACACAGTGTTGAGGAAAATAGGAAAAGACTATGTTGGGGCAAAGGGCAGAGTCCAGGTTGAACTGTGGAATAAAATTAAGTTTGCGTTTCTTGGTATCTGGAATACTTAGCGTCCCTTCATGCTCTGCATGGCTGAAAAATTGTGTTTAGATAATTTTGAGAGTCGTTTTGTTGTTTAAAATGGAAAAATAGATTCTTGGTTGCTTTCATGTAGTATTACCTGTACTACCCCAGTGTTTCTTCTAACTTCATGATGGCCTTTGCTTTGGACACAGGTACTCTGGCTGTCCTTTCAGGGCCACTGCATTAGTTTGTCTCTCAGCTGCTTTAAGGGGAGCCAGGTTCTTCTGTGGTACTCAAGCAGAGGTATTGATAGTAATGTGTGCTCTGCTGGCAAGGTTATTTTGTGAAGACTTGAAACCTCCCACCACAACTATTCTGCAGTACAAATTTTCGCCTGTATTCTCTCAATATTCTGTTCTTTTTTTACTGACGGGCAGACTCTTGGTGTTGCTTTATCACACACACTCTGCACTCTGCCCCTTCCCCAGCGGTTCCAGTGCAGACAGGAAAAGGAAAGACAGGTCACAGCCTCTGCTTCCTTTGAGTCTCTTTTCCTGCTCAACACTTCTTATGACTGTTTAGTCTCTCTCCTGAGTTCACTGACAGAAAGGACTCAGAGACAGGCAGCTTTTTGCTACTTGGTACATTGCAGAGAGCTTTGATTAGTTTGGGAATGTAAAACATTGTAAAAATCAGCTATCGAAAATCCCACAAAAAAAGCACCTGAAAGAAATTAATTTACTTTAGGAAAACTCTATTTCAGGTGTCCTCTGTGCGAATGCTATTAGATGAAGACTGAGTGCCATCAGCAGTGTGTGAGGCAGGCACAGCAAAATGAGACAGGTGTAATGCAGCTGGTGTTCTGTTGTCATGTGTATGGACAGATCCTGACTGTGCATGGAGATGAATCGGGAGTAATTATACTCACACCAGCTACAAAGATGAGTTAGAGATCAGAGTTTAGTTAAGAACAAACTAATAATGTGTTGCCTCGTGCTTTTCTTCCCAAGCCCTTAGTTTATGCAAGCTGTAAGAGAAGACAGACCTCTGTATTCTTAACTATATTTAGACTCTTCTTCAGCATGTGTGTGTGTGCAACAAATGTGTGTTCATAGTCACAGCTGTTCATTTGTTATTGAGAGGTAAACTCAACTACATCAGTTCTTTGTCCTTGACTATGGCTGATAAAATTGTTTGCCTCAGTAGGAAACTTCAAGAAAGAGAAGTAATGTTTCCTGTACTGCCCAATCATCCAAAGTTCCCATTTTGGTATGCAGTACTCATAAATACTATATAAATTTAAAATTTACTGTACCAAGTGAACAGGACTGTTTTCCTGCAAACAGAGGTTTATGCTAGTTATGTCCTTTAACATTAGACTAGTTGTCTAAATTGTTCAGATATGCTCCCATTTGATGCTTTTTATCAAATTTTTGATGTTCTGCTGTTTCTTGAAGAATAGGGTCAGAATGACATGTTAAATTCAAGATGATATGAGGAGTTTATGTAACCTTAGGTTAAAAACTTCAGTTACGGTATTAACAGAATACTGTTAACTGAATAATTCATCTATTAACAGAAGATGAATGTACCCAATTCAGGCTCGCCAGGTGCTGCTTTGTCTGAAGGGCCATCCAGGTACTCACAGGCTGAACCAGAGTGTCAATTGTCTCAGTGATCTGTAATGAAGAGAATGATGCATTTTCTTCATCGTTCTCCTTCTTATGCATGACTGCTCTTTGCCAAAGTTCACAAAACAAAACCACAACAATCTCCTGGTATTGCTTCTTGTTGCACTTTATTTACACTGTGCTACGTTTGAACAGTAGAGCTTAAGCAAGGATCCAGTGCCCATGAAGTCGAACAACTCCTTTGAAGGGACCACCTGAAAGATGTCACAGAGTGCTTGCCAGTTCTTTTTCGGTTTAGTCCTGATCATGGGATAACACCTAACTTTACTATGATAAAAAGCCACTGAAACCCCTAGATCTTCAACTTTGCAGACCAAAATCTGTAAGCAGGACTTTATGCTTCAGTCCCTCTTGAGGACTTGTGGCTCCAGCTTATTAGACAAGTAAGTTTTAGCCGTGGTGTTCTGTGCTGGGGATCTGTACTCAATGGCAGTATGAATTAACATTTTCTGAATTAATATTATCTTACCCTACAGGTTTTAAAATATTACTTGATGTACATGGTGTTTTACATGGACCAAAAGAAGCTTGTGTCAATTCTCTGAAGAAGGGCGATCTGTTAGCCATTGCCCCAGGTGGAGTTCGGGAAGCGCTCTTTGGTGATGAAATGTACGCCATTATGTGGAGTAATCGGAAGGGCTTTGCTCAGGTGGCCATTGATGCTAAAGTGGTAAGTATGACACACCATGGAAAAGAAGCAAACAATGCTAACTTAGTGGTACTTTCTTCCATAGAAAGCTGTTTTGATCATTACATATTTGGTACATTTCTGGCTGTCATGAGTCTGTTTGCTCTAATAACTACATTTCAAAACTACTTTTGTTGCTTTTGATGGGTAAGAAGGCTTCAGAGTCAGCTAAGAATAAGTGTGGTCAGGAAACCTAGAGTAAAAGAATGAGATGACATACAGGATGGTTTCTCCATAACAAGCATGTGCTGTTTTACATATACCTGGTCAGTATTGTGGCTTAACCCCTCCCTGACCAGAATGTTTGGGAAGCAACGCTACATATCATAGAGTCATAGAATATGCTGAGTTGGAAGGGACCCATCAGGATCATAAGAGTCCAACTCAAGGTTTCCATTTCTCCTATCACTGAAGTATGGTGTGACCCAGCAGAGTGTAGACTCATGTGCACTATGTACTGTATTGGCACTTTATGCTAGTAAGGGATGCCCAGGGTGTACAGCAGCAGGGAGTGCTGGTCACTGGTGTGAACTGTCTCATCAGTTCTAATGTATAGCAGTGTGTTTTGTCAGCAGGCAGATAGTTACTCATAGGGAACCAACTGTTAAGGCACAACAGCGTGATATATTTGCATTATAACTATTTTAATAATAATGTCAGAGTCTCTCTCATTCTATATTTGTACTTGAAAGATGTTAGCATATGTCCGTAGGTCTGCATATACCTAATTTAAAAGTAAGTCTCACACCAAGAGTTTTATATTTAGGTACTGTCAAAGACAGACTAGTTAAATCTCTGGATTTTATACAGAAATAGAATACTTTTAAGACCCAAGTGTGCATCACTTTTCTTGCAAGGAAAATAACACTTTTTAAACAGGGTATTTTCAACAGGTTTTGAATTTACTAATGTATTGTAATAGCATGTGAAAGGCCATACTTGAGCTTCACCTATGGTTGTACTAGTTATGTTTATTTTATTGAATGTGAGTTCAGTTCCCTTTATGCACTCACAAGGGTCTTGTAGCTTCATCCCCCTGAAAAAACCCCTTGAGATGTAGTGAAATAGGAAGAGTGTCAAAGGCAGGCTAAAAGTGGGGAAAATATCTTTATTTAGATTAAAGATGAACTTTTAAGCCACATTGGATCATAAACAGAACTCCTCATGGAAAGATGTTCCAAATAAGGTTGTTCTAAAATAAAGATATTTGTAACCATTCAGTTTAGGCAACAGCACTTCTTTTTATTCTCTGTAATTGTGTTATTTGCAGACCTTTTTTTTTTCTCAAAATAAAACCCCAACTTGATGCATGTCTGAAAAGTTACATGTGCTAGCTCATTTCCGTACTTGTCTTTAAAAAGTTTAAAAGAATCTGAGTGTATGAAAATCCCATGAAGAGTTCTGTATTTCTGATGATGCTGTGTACAGTGGGTACATACTATAAAATGATATTGAAAAACTTCAGATAGTAGCTGACCCCCTCATGGTTCTTGTAAATCTTGACAGCTGTTTGCAATTTCAAAAACAGCAATAAAAACTTGAAATATTCAACACCATTCCAAGTATTCATCAGCAGAAATAAATCATGGACTTGTATTGAATGTGACACATCAAGTGTGAAGCAATACCGTCAGCATAGCAGAGGCGAATCAGACAAGTTTAGTGTCCCAATCCTGTGAACTCTTCCCTTTGAGCATTACTACAAATTAGGTAAGAGGTTTAAGCACTTAAGTCACAACTATGCAAACACTGCTAGAAGGGGGGAGGATGCCTGAATGCTCCATAGGTTCTGAAATTCTGGACTGCTTTAAGAAATGGACTTGCTGAAACACTGACTCACTGAAATCTTGTATTCTCCAGTTTGAAACCTCATGGCAGAATGCCACAGAAGAACTTAAGAATACTTGTTTTGCTCTTTATATGTCCTTGTCTGAGAAACACTTCTGAAATTAATTTGCTTGTTGAGTTTAAGAGAGATAGAAGTCTTTTAGATAGCACTATCTTCCTTAAATTCTTAATTTTTTTTTTTCCCTCCTAGCCCATCATTCCTATGTTTACACAAAATGTTCGAGAAGGCTTTAGGACATTAGGAGGAATAAGTAAGATATTTTCTATTTATCTATTTCTATTAGCCTATCTCTGTAGAAATAATCCTCATATAAATTTGAGATTTAACACAGCCTTGTTTCTCAATGTTTGCTCTCTGGTAGATTTCAGAGATATTATTAGGATTTATTATCAGCATTAGATGTGGTATTAGCTCATTAAGTTATTTCCCACGTAACAGTGTTCCTTTATAAAAGCGGTAGAAGAAAGGAAAAAAGGAGCCAGAAAAAGGCAGAAAGATTTACAACACCTTTTTCCTCTGCTGATATCTGCTAGACCAACCCTAGGTTTTCTGCTGTCTTTTAAAAAGCAAAGCAAACAGGTTTGCAACTGACACATAATTCCTTTAAACATTCTCCTAAAGCTTCTGTGCTTACATCTCTGCTTATACTTAAACTTTGAATGGTTTGAACTGTATTTAATCTGTAGTTGCTTTTCTATTCTGCCCTAGACCCGTGGTTCCTCACAAAAGCTTGCATTTGACAGCTCTCTTTCCTTATCTCTATGGGACTTGCAGCCAGAACATGAATAGATGGGCCTTTGTCTGAAGGGTCCACCTCTGGGATGATTAGATGCCCACATCTCTGCTCATTTGCTGGTGTTAAACTCCCTCTATCTTATATTCTTTTAGTTACTATCTAGCAGAGGGGCCTAAACAAGTCTCCTCCACATCACATGTTCTGCCTCAAGTGTATGGCATCATCACCTTCATCAGAGGATTGCAGGGCAACACAGTTCTCTTTCTCTCCCCCTCTAATTAAGAGCTATATAGTGCATTGAGAAAGCCAAGGCATCAGATGCAGACACTAGAATAATTCACACATTTGTCATGTTGTACAAAAATAAACAGCAATTAATGGTTGCTGTGTTGAGGAGAATTCAAAACAGAAGAAATTGAAGCCAAAGTAATTCATGCTACTTGCATTCTACAGAAGAGTTGCTAGAGGAATTAAACTCTCTTCATCACTGGAGGTGTTTCTCCAGTTTCAGTAGATTTGTCTTTGTTTTTATAGGTTGTGTACAGAAAATCCCGCATCTTAATCAGTAAGGATTTTCTTACACCAGCACCTCAGTCAATGGAATTTCTTGAGATTAGATAATATTAGCACACATTCTTCAAAGAATCTCTTTTGGGTACATTTGGGATAAATGCTTAGAAGGTGGCATGTGGGGAAGAATGTGTACTTTTAGAGCTGATTGAAATACCTGGTTTTTTGTCTTTTTATAGTGTTTAACTGCAACCAGTGTGTGATCTGAAAAAGCAATTCAGTATGTTAGCATGACTAACCTTTAGGCAGATAAGGCTATTTCTGATCCTCTAGACCTCAGTGGGACTGAACAGTGCAGTCTTCCAATACTAGTTTCTAACACTAACCTGTCAAATGAGCTGAACCTGTAACCTGTGTTGCATAGCATTCCCTTCCTCTCCAGAGAGGCAACTATTGAATTTTTCTCCTCTTCTTCCTTCTCGTTTCAGCTACCCTTTGGAGGAAAGATTTCACACCAAGTTAGGTTAGAAACAAGTCTGATATTAGCATTAATGCAGCTTTTAAGAAATGTAAGTCAAGGGTAGAATAGCACTTGAGATGACACACTTGTTTGAGAATCTGGGTTGGGGGCTAGATTACTTTACAAGCCAGTTTCAATGTTAAGACATACTGGAAAAAATCTTTACAGAATAATCTCTCTCTCTCTTTTTCTCCCTCCTTCTCACCCCCTTGCCCCCCCCTTCCTTTCTCCTGCTTTCCCCTAAATTTTTCACATTAGAAATACTTAGGTCACTGTATGAACGTATTAGATTGCCGGTAGTTCCTCTGTATGGTGGGTTTCCAGTCAAGCTGCGTACATTTATTGGAGAACCCATTCCATATGAACCAAATATGACTGCTGAGGAACTAGCTGCAAAGGTAAGATATATATGTGTATATGTATATATATTTAAAATATTGAATTTCCTGATAAAAAACCACTGCAATAGTCTTGTCAAGTGATTTCTATCTAGGAGCCAGCTATGGAAATTGTTGGAATCATGTTTGGACTTCCTTAACTCTGAATGTCCTTTTTAAATACTATCTTTTTATTACTACAACTTGCAGATGTTCCAGGTCTTTTAAAGTTTATTGCACCCTGTATTTGCTTTGAGAAACAACTTGATTTAAAGACTAAAGAAGTTCAGTCAGATAAGACAGCTCTGGGTTGATAGAGAGAAGTGCTTCACCCAAGAGGAAGCATTCCGCTTCTTGGTCTTTTCAGAAAGATACTAATGAAGCCTTTCAAATACAGCAAATCTATGTTCACAAGCTGTTGGAATTACATAAAATAAATTTTAAAAAAAGTAAATAATTTCACTGCATTGTCTAGTGTGTTTCTATTTTGTCCAACTTTTCACCCAACAAATTCACTTTTAAATGTTCCTCTAATTCAGATTTAGGTGCTTTATAGAAAGGATTTTCATGTTCATTCAGCTTATTAATAGATTTCACAGTGCAAAGACATAAACCAGTTAAGTGGTGGAGCAGTGAGACAGAGTAGGCTGAAATAGGTATTTTTGAAAGCTCCACAGATGGTCACTTATAACGTTCTGAAAACTTCACTTGAGAGAAAGAGACTTTTCTTGACCATGCAGGTGTCAGTTTAGTTGTCTCCTCATCTGTTTTTACCCTCTGATTAGGTTTCTGCAGAATGACTCTTAAAATGTTTATCTGCATTATCTTAAGCAGAAAGATGCATCTATGGAAAACTGGTTGTTTCTTTTGGGTGTTCAGTCTGACAGGACTTCAGAACTGTTGGCTTTCATCAGAGAATGTGTGTTTACGTGACTTTCAAACATGCATTGGCATCTTACATTTGTGCCAACCTTCCCTTGCTTCTGACTTAAGTTCAGATTCTGCTAGGTAATGCCCCTAGAATGTGAATTACCTGAAATCCTAGTTAGAGTGATTTTAAAGTTGTATCTCATGTTTCAGGCTGTGGCACAGTATGCCATTTTGCTATTATATATATATATAAAAAAAAAAATTAAGCTCAGACCTAATACAGGTTTTAGGTCTGTAGAGTCCTAAGTGACTCTTGAAGATCTGTGAAGTCCTTCTCCCAGGACTTAATGGTTGATCACAACAGTGGGAGCTTGTACCAACAAGCAACATTGTAACAACATCTCCCCTTTCTGACCACTGGTTTACAAAGGCAAAAAATTCTCTGTTCTGTCTGGCCTTAAGAATTGACTAGCCTGTGTTTCTCTAGGCAGAACTGGAAGGATGCGGTGTGTCCTCACCACCCTTCTTGCCTACTGCCCTGCTTTTGAATATTCGCTATAGAGATTTTTTATAATAAGTCTAGCAGCTGTGGACTCCTTGGGCTGTTTATTTTTTGAGTGAAAATGAAGGCTGCTGTCACATGCAGCTAAGTGGCCTGAGCATGTGTTACGGGACCAGTTCCTTTAGGGGACTTGGATGCAGAGGGCATTACTTTGTACAAGTCAAATGTGCTGAGACACAATGGTGTTTCCAGTGCTGCTTCTGAGCATGTGTAGAAACAAAGTTCATGCACACTGGATGAGTGTTACTGGTGCAAACCTGGACATAGGCAGGTGTTTGCATTGCAGTACGGCATGCAGGTGCTTGACAGGCTTTATAGACCTAGGTCTCTTCATTAATTTACTCTGTTGTCATTTTACTTTTGTGTATCACTAGTAGAGCTTATGAACACAGCTACCAGAGATAAGAGATATTAGTTTGTTAGTCTGTTTCATGGCAGTGTTGCCACAATCACATCCTGTGGGCTTAAATATGGAAAAATAGTATTTTGAACTTGCAGTAATTCTGTGGTGTTTGAAAGGATGAAAAAGAGCCTAGAAATCGTGTTATTATATGAGCAATATAAAGATGACTTTTTCTGACCAAATGCTTTTCTCTTTCCCTACAGACAAAAGCAGCAGTCCAAGCTCTCATAGAAAAACATCAGAAAATACCAGGAAATATATTTAGGGCTTTAATGGAACGATTTGAAACACAAAAGAAAGAAGATTAAGGTCTTCTGAACTTAAACTTCTGTAGACTACTATTTAGTTATAATATTCTTAAAGTCACAGTTGTAAATTATTCATTCTAATAATGGTTTTTAAATACTGTCCTGATGATACTCCTGTATAATTTAAGATAGAAGTCACTTGCCCTTGCCCTTTCCCCTGTCCAGTATCGAGCTCAGGAACCCAAACTTCAAAACATTCGTAATGGGGCAAAGTTTAATCTTTGATAAATGCATTCCTACCTTGCAAGTGTCTGGGTCATTGTTTTTGGCTTTCTTTTGGTTTTTGTTTTCAAAATAACACTGCAAGCCTGTATGTACATGATCTGTCTTCCTTTTGGACTGTTGTTGTCCCCCATCCCCACTATGGTGGCTCTGTAACCTGAATGATAAACCCTCTGCAGAGCTGGAGTCCTACTGTCCTGACCCTCATCACTGTAAGGAGGTTTTGTGGGCCAGATTAATGCTGTACAATATGTGTGAAAACTTTCCTTAGGTTGTTATTCTCACACTGCTGGAAAACCACCTTTGGCCTGCAGAACCTACAGCAATGCCTGCAAGACCTGTGCTGGAAAGTGAGCTCAGAAAGAGTTTGGAGGAGTGAAGATGGATTAGAGAATGACAGTGATCTAAGGAAGTTTGATACAGAGACCACTCCAATGCTGTAAATGAGAACCTTACAACACAACTGCTATTCCAAGCCAAACCATATTGGATATCTGCCCTTGAGTAGAGACTTGTCCCATTTATTTCTCAGTGAATCTACAAATTCTCTTTTGAAACAATGAGCCAAGCATTTAAATGTCAAGACATGGAAATGAGAGTCCTGTTTAGTAAAATGAGCTCAAAAAGCTTTATTTTGATGGAAATAAAATTATTACAACACTCTTTAAAAGTAGTAGTTCTCTTGAAAAACAGGATAGACATTCCCAAATACCCTTTAGATTTAGTATATGGGTAAACTGTTAAATATACATATTCTTCATAAAGTTAGTTATGTGAATTATTAAATCAGAGTTGAGAGGGAAGGTCTATATACTTTCCTTGAGTGAAAACAATTGAATTAACAGGAAAGAGTTGCAGGATTGGGCTTTTGTGCACTTACAGCAAATTATATTGTTATTTTTTTTCTGAGCTAAAGCCTATAGCTTTTTTGTCCAAATAGGAAATATCTGAAATATGTCTTCTGATTTCCAGCAAGTTTAATCTACAGTTCTTAAATTAACATCTGGGAACTTTTTAGTTTTGGGATGAAGACAAATTCCTTAAGAAAAGACAAAAGAGATTTTTGCTATATGATGTGGTCTCCTTTTGACCTTTTTTGAAAAAAAACAACACATACACCCCCCAAAAACCCCAACAACCATCCAGCTTTTGAAAGAGCAGTTGTATTCAATTTAGTATCCATTCCTCTCACCATTTAATCACATTCTCTGCTTTATGCTCTTTAAATATGTAAATTAGTGACATTGCATAAATGCACATGGATGATACCCTATGTTAGAAGAATATCACGTCATGGGAGATTGTCTATCAACTGTGGTTTACAAGAAGCAAAAAACTAACTTATTTTATGATATTGTTTTATACCAAAACCAGTTTATGGCGTGTTAAATTAAATTTTTTAAAACTTTGGGAAGAATCATGTTATATAAAAGCAGATGCCCTGAAGTTTTTAAAATTACTTAGGTTTTACTTGAAGACAAGATTGTGTTCTTTTTAATTTACTGGAATATGTTTAAAAATATTATGTTAACACAGTATGTCATTAAAAGTGATAATGCCAAATTCCTGCATCAGAGTATAACTTCATTATGACCTTTTTTTACTATCTGTCTTGAGGAAAATGTACATCAGTGTATGTCGTGAACATCTCAAAGGCAGCTGAACATATTTTGTGTTGAGGTTGCATATATGTAAAAGAGAACTCAATCTAAAAGGTTCTGTTAGACATGAATGGACATTTGTTATCAGAAATTTTGTAAAATTTATATTACTAAGTATGTGGGCTGTTTGCTGCAGTTTTGTCCCTTTAAGTATTGAAAGATCAGTGTAAAAAATGAAGGGCAGTATTGGTACTCTCTAAGTGTTCATATTTGTATAGACCTTTCATATTTATTTCTATATATTAAAAATGTATAGAAGACAACTTTCGAATAAAATTGACAACTGGAACAGACTCCTGAAGTTTTGTGTTGTGTTTGAACTAATGGAATGATCCTTGGCCTGTCCTCCTGAACCTTCACTGTTCTTGAGCAGCATGTCATACCCTTGAGAAGCCCCTCTTGCCTCTTGTCTGAATAGGGATGGAAGGAACAAAGCCCCAGAAGGAGAGAATTAAAGGAAAAATAATTCAGACAACTGTGGAATAAAGGACAAAAGTCACATAATAAGGTCTGAGTTTTAATAGTTGCAGTCAGTGCTGCAGAAAGCCTTAACAGGCAGTGCAATACCACTTTGGTTAAAGGTTCTGCAACAGAAAATAGGCCATAAATACTGACTAGTAATGTTTATTTGTACGTATTTGGGGTGTGAATGACTGACTACTTCATTTCATTGAAAAAGAGGCAGACTTGGAGAGAGACTCTCACAAATAAGGTTATAGACCAGGCATCCTTTTAGCTGATTTGGTTTACTGTACCTCAGGCAGAAGTATTCAAAGGGAATTTTAGCAGGGTTAGACTGCTGCTTGCCTGCTTAGCCTTTGGATATGCTGCAGACATTACATGTTTCCCCATGTGAGCAGCAAAAGCGGGATGTGTATTTTTAGGTTGTTTGGAAGTAGACCAACTGCTGTACTGACAGGTATTCATCATTATCTCTCAGCAAGACCCAAGTCTCCTACTGGCCAATTTACTGTCCTGTTGTGTAATAGCAGAGCTCAGTCTGAACATCTATTATTAGGATGCTTTCACATGAAATTAATCTCTGCAAATGCAAGGTAGAGCAGTTAATCAGCACTGTCAACACAACTGTGTGGCTCATCCGGTATGGGGTTTGCTGCACAAGTATAGCATTATGTTGCTTCATCCTATTATTCTGTGGAGAAGATACAGCTATGATGACAATGTGTTAGCTCTACAGTGCTTAATCCCTATTAAACCCATCATGGAAGCTAGAATGCTTTTTTTGGTGTTATTTTTGCATCAAAAAATTACAGTACCAAAAGTAAATGTGGAAGAGCATGGAATTGCTGCATGAGCATAGTAGCACTGAAAATACATGTTAAATAAGATAATCCTCCAAAATGTGTCTGCTAAAACCTCAAGAGACAATCTGATGATACTTTTCTATTCTCTTCATTTTTTTTTAAACTCAGAACTGGTCAAAAGAAATAATAGTCCCAAAATTACGAAGATGATCAGAGGGCTGGAGTACCTCTCGTATGAAGGCAGGCTGAGAGAGTTGGGGTTGTTCAGCCTGAAGAAGAGAAGGCTCCAGAGAGGCATTAAAACACTCTCCAGTACCTGAAGGGGGCTACAAGAAAGCTGGAGAGGGACTTTTGATAAGGCCATGTGGTGACAGAACAAGGGGGAATGGCTTTATACTGAAAGAGAGTAGGTTTGGATTAGATTTTAGGAAGAAATTCTTTACTGTGAGAGGGAGGCACTGGAACAGGTTGCCCAAAAATGTTGCAGATGCCTCATCCCTGGAAGTGTTCAAGGCCGGGTTGGATGGGGGTTTGAGCAACCTGGTCTGATGGAAGATGTCCCTGCCCATGACAGGGGAATTGGAGCTGGATGATCTTTAAGGTCCCTTCCAACCCAAACCATTCTATGATTCCATGATATTTTCTTATCATGGGTTATTTGCAGTATTTGCTTGTCTGCTTTTTTCTGTAATTTTATTTTGCACAGATGGTTGCAGATTTGCTACTTACAACCTTGAATTTTGTCACAGCATACATCACATGCATACCATATGTTGCTTCCTGAAATATTTTAAAATTGTTATAATCATCTCTTTGTGTCAGAAAATTGGTCAGAAAGATGTAACAAACTTTTGAACTGTAGGGAGCATTTTCTTAAAACCTGAAGTGTTTGCTAATACTTCTTGCTTTTGCATGTGTGTGAAACATTGCAAGAAGGTGAGATGCCATTTGGAATTAACATCAGGCTGCATATGTAAAGCAGACCCAATATTTTTTCCCCATCATGGACCTGAGTCGGCTGTTGCAGAGCAGATCCTATTCCACCGGGCCTTGTGTTCAGCCGTCACAAGAGAAAGGCCACCCCTCCCTGCTGTCCGCACCAGTTACTGTAACAAGCGAATGCAGCACAATTCATCAAATCACCTTTGGCTCCTGTTTTCTAGCTAAAACCATGGCGTGCTCTGGAAATACAAGATGCTGGAGTTCTAACAAAACAGATGGAAGTGTATTATTCAGAGATCTTAAAAGTTTTAAAAAAATAAAAGTCAGAAAATGGAACCATTTTTCCCTAATTCATTTTAATGAGAAACAGAATGTGCCAAACATCAGGGAGGGTAGGAATTTACAATTTTGTGTCGTCTCTATAGGAAATTTGTGGCAGATGAATTGGGATGAGTCCCATTGCAGGTGGGGCTGATCTTCATGTATTCCAGGCAGGTTTGCTTTTCTATGTCTTCTTCGTAGGTTAGCCTGGAGAAACCCCAGACCCCCCACGATTTATATTCTTAAGAGGAGAACGAAAGGAAGTACACGGCAAAAACAGGCTCCAGAGCTTAAAATAGTGGTATATATTTATTATCTAACAAGCTAAAAGTGAGACAAGAATAATGATATTAAAGATATTAAGGCAAATCTCCAAACATCCCTTCTCTTTCCAATACATCCCAACCTCTCTCACTGATCACACAAAGGGACATAAAACATGGGATTTTGATCTTTTTGATTAAGAGTTCTTATTGCCATTTTCTGGATGGGAAAAGCCATGTTGTGCCATGGGTTCCATCCCATGGAAGATAGCTCCCAGTGGAGTGTCTTCAGCATGGTTCCAAACCTTCAGAAACCACCACAGGCCACCCAGATTCTGCAGTGGTGAATTCTTCCTCTCTTCCACAAGAACTCGCGTTGTGACACTCCCATTGTGTCCATGGGTCACAAAAGGGTCCAATGGGGTACTTTTTTAAGGACGAGTCATTCCAGCCTAAAAGTAAAGGTAAAAGTATCTCCCTCTCATTCTTCATCTCCAGAAACTACAATTTCATCTGCTCACGACATAAAGTGTTCTTTTTTCTCAGGCTGTGTGAATTTCCAGCATCCCCCCAAATGTTTCTTAATGAATTATAGAGAAAAATATCTTGGTTCTATTACAGTTTCTCCCACAGCTTACAGAAAAGAGTCAGTCTCGGTAGTAAGATGGCTTCTCCTCGGCCACTTCCTCCTTCTCCTCAGTTAAGCTGCTGGTTGCCATATTTCTTCCCCTCATGTGACTTGCTTTCCTTTCTCTCTGACTTGGAAGAGAAGTTAATATTTGCAGAAAATACCTGCAGGAGAATTTATGGGGTTCACATCGGGTTAATACTCGCCTGCTCTCTCCCTCTTGGTCACACGCCACTTTTATAGTTGGTATCAGTGAAAGAGAAGGGCTGCCCCCCCCCCCCACAAGCCATGCCGTTGGTGCTGGCAACGGCTCTAGTAGTTTTAGGGCTGCTAATTAGCAATAAACCGCGGCATCAGCTTTATGTCCCAAGGTCACTCTTTGATCTCACCGTGTCTATCTCATACAGGGAAAAGGGGGGGGGCAGTCCTCTCTCTCCTTCGGCAGTCTTGGCTCTGGCGTCTTGCCGGCTGGTTCGGTCCCTCCGTGTGCCAGATGGAAACGGGCTAGCCCTCTCTCAGGGACTAGACGGAGCGGGAGCCGGCACCTGCTGGCCCTGTCCCAGGGCCCTGTCCCGGGGCCCTCCTGCCGTGGGAGCTGCAGGGGAACAAGAGACAGGATGTATTTCCTGGGTGGTTTTTCTTAAACATATCTCCACAGAGGCGTCTCTAACTATCAGTGGTTTAAATAATTGTCCATCACCTGTTTTAACCAATCAGATTTCTCCACACTGGGTCAAACCACCACAGTCTTTCAGCAGTGGCTTCTTATGGTCTGGTCTACACTTTGCTCAGAGCAACTTATTTTTCTTTCAGTTACCTCCTAAGTGGGAACAGAAATGGAGATCCCAATGAGCATTTGTTAGTTCTCTTCTACAGAACCACAGAATCAACTAGAATGGAAAAGCCGTGGAGATCATCAAGTCCAACCTGTGACAAAACACCACCATGTCCAACTAGACCATGTTGGATGGCCACATCCAGTCTTTTCTTAAACATCTCCAGGGAGCGTGGCTCCACCAACTCCCTGGGCAGTGCATTCCGATGCCCAGTCACCCTTTCTGAGAACAAATTCTTCCTAATGTCCAACCTAATCCTCCCCTCAGCTATTTGAAATCTGCAAAAGGCACCTGGAAAAGTTTCTAAGCTCTTATTTCTGTAATGGAGTTGCCAGCTCTCCAGATACTTCTTTAACGATCTTTAGTGAGTTTTCTCCTTACCATATAAAAACCACTCTCCTGACAGATCCACCAGAACTTTTGAAGCATCCTGTCCATTAAGAAATGAATTAATTTTCTCTTTCCCATTATGCAGTGGATTAATTTTCTTAACTAGTGGGCACAGCAGTTGGAGGCTTTCTTGGTTAGTGTTTGTTACCATAGATTTGCACTTTCAAGACAGAAGTTTTGGTATTTGGTCTGGCTTTGTGAGAACAAGCTTGAGGAAGAAGGCTGACTGCAACTTAGCTCAGTCTCTGAAGGCATTAATGAAAATATAAACCAAGTACCACAGCTGAAACAAGCACACCGAAACCCCAAACCAGTTTTGGAATCGTAATTCTGGACAATCTTGAGTCACATTTATGGAAATAAAACTTCCTGGCTCCTTTTTCTCCTTGCAAAACTTGGCACCAGCACAGAAGCATAGCATTTGATGGCATTTCCAGAACCAAATTTGCTGTCTGAGTTGAGCAGTGGTAGAGGCACTTATCCCAGAGGAGCAAGCTCAGGAGAAGACCTCAGCAGCCCTCAGGGCCTGTCTGGAGCAAAATATAACCTGGTAGTATGTAGTGGAACGTATCTAGTAGTCAGTGCTGTATTAGACTTGCTTATCAGGTATTAGCACCTCCTGGCTTGCTTTTTCCTCTCAAAAGCAAGTTAGTAGTCATACTTGCCACTCAATTCCTCTCTCTGCCACTAGTCTTGGTCTGTAATCTTTCCTGCAGACTCCTCTGCTCGCCATTGTGATACCCAGGGTTCAGGACAAGGCTTGAATCCCACTAAAGCTTTGCCTTTGCAGGGAGGCAAGCTCAGGTGCCTGTGGTTCCCTTGGCCTGGGGCAGTGCGTGGTGTGCTGCTGTGCTGGGCTTTTGCAGAGCAGTCAGAGGAAGGGACAGCAACCTGACAGATCCAGCCACCCTTTTTCCAGTGCCTCATGTGCCCTGGAATATCTTGTCCAGCCCAGGTGTGGGCCAAACAGACACAGGAAGTTACAGCTAAAGAGTTAATGTGGTTAAGTTCTGGTCTTTGCACTCATCCCACCACCTACTTGAAGATCTCCATAGAGAGCAAACTTGATAAGGGAAGGCTGCTGTTGGAACGAGAGAGGAAGCTTTATATCAAGAGTCTCTGGTATTTTTCTGTCATCCTACAATATGCACAAATACCATTCCTAGGAGGCAGTAAGCTTTTTGCATAGCAGCCGTAATAAATGAACCAGTAGACACTGTAATTTATTCCGCCCTTCTGGTGCAGCAACGGGTCTGAAGTTGTGCTGAACACACCACTTTCAAGTTGCTTGGTTACTCCATGCCCAGTGCTTCATTTGCAAAGCTGTCCTTATGAGCCAGTGGATGACCAGTTTGACAAGCATTTAAATTTGGAGGATGGCTTTTGCTGTCTGCAGCGAGGTGAGTTGGGAGAGCCTGGCATGTGGGTGGCTAAGCACCCACCAGGGCCCAAAAACACACTTCAAGAAATTATGAGAGTGGAGAGCTGACCTAAAAAGGCAGCCAGAAAATCTCAGCTGTTGGAATGCGTCAATCCATCTTTAGTTTCTTGACTCGTAACATCTTACTGTTAATGGCTACAGGACCAGATACTATCTGACAATTTACACAGCAGCATAGGTTAAGTGTATGTGTGTTTATGTGTGATGCCCTGTTTCTTTGGTAAAAACAGGAGCATGGAACCTACTTCAGCTGCTGTTGCAAGGCAAATAGCAGACCACTGTTATTCAATCCACCTGGGCTTTGCAAATGTCAGGATGAGATCACCTATGTTTGCTTTGTCATTATTACACCTAATCATTTTTATTAGCTGGTGAACCAGTCAGTTTCTGTAGATGTGCTGATTTCTAACAGATTGTCCCTTCAAATCATGCAGCAAAAATACATAGCAAGCAAATTATTATTTCTCCAGCCCAAGCTCCTAATTTTAATGCAGTTCTCTGTAATTGTAGAAGCTACGTCTATAGGAAGTTTTCATTAATGATGAATTTCCCCATTTCTGAGGATTTGGGCCTCATTTCCGATGTCAAAAGTAGGAGACAGCACCTGTGTTAGCAGCATGCTCCCAGCAGGTCAAATAAAGCCAGAAACACTCAGGTTCCAGAATAGTGTTGTTACCCCAACAAATATTTGCTATATTATATATATCAGGATATTCCTGCACTCCAGATAAAAAACACAAAGGACTAACAGGTTTCACAATGACGGAAACTGATTTATTCAAATGTAAAAGTGCAATTTCACCTGTAGAAGTGGGACGTCCCAAAAAAGACTGAAATTTTAATACTGGGGCTTTCATTCCGAAGAAGCTTGATTTCTTTGGCAAGCTGTCCTGTTTCGACAGTCCCTCCTCCTTTCCAGGCAGTGTGCCAGGCAAGAGACAGCAGTGGAGACAGGCAGTCAAAGGAAAACACGTGAGTCGGTAGTATCAGCTCTTTTGGGATAGAATGAGGGCTTGCTTCCATCAAATTTAATTAGATTTAATACTCAACTGCTGGGAGCAGCTACTATTTTGCAACTGGAGAGAAGAAAAGATGTTTGGCTGAGCACAGGCAGGATGTGTTGGGAGAAGGTGGCGGTGATTCAGCCCAATATAAATGTGCCACTGCTGGGGTGGGGCGAAGTCAATTTTAAGAGGTGCAGCAAGTGTTGGCAGCTGCATGAAATAAATTAGTAAGTCAAATGAAAAAAACATCACTGGCTCCAAGTCATTAATATGCCCATGACCCAAATTTCCCTTCCTGACATCCCACACTTCTCTGTGTGTGTGCTGCAGTTACCTTACAACTCAGCAAAAAATCTAAAGGTTTATTTCTCCCAAGAATCCACTTGTCTAACAACAATGCGTCTGGAATGGAAACACTTGATCCTGTACAGGTTGCTGGGCTGGTTTTTTCCCCTTTTTCATTACATACATTTTTGGTTAGTGAGCAGTGCTGCCCCATTACAACCTTCCTAATAAAAAATCACCAATTTTAGCTGCCACTAACGCAGACACTGCTTAGTAAGGCAGATTGTCTTAAGTTAGAAAAGCTTAGTTAGAAAAGTCAAAATGCAAGATGTATGACAAATGGTTGAGGTCGTTTTGTTTGTTCAGCCTAGAAAAGAGGAGACTTCATTGCAGTCTACATCTTCCTCATGAGGGGAAGCAGAGGGCCTGGGATCGATCTTTCTGGTGATCAATGACAGGACCCAAGGGAACGGCCTGAAGTTGTGTCAGGTGAGGTTTAGGTTGGATATTAGATACAGGTTCTTCACCCGGAGGGTGGTTGTGCGCTGGAACAGGCTCCCCAGCAAAGTGATCCCAGCACCAAGCCTGACAGAGTTCAGGAAGTGTTTGGACAACGCTCTCAGGCACAGATTGTGACACTTGGGGATGGTGCTGTGCAGGGCCAGGAGTTGGACTTGATGACCTTGTGGGTTCCTTCCAAATTAGGATATTCTGTGATGGCTCAACATAGCTTAATGCAGTTATTCCCCTTTGTAAGAGAAAAGGAAAATTTTTTTATATGCCTAATCCCTTAAAACATTTGCCCTGGCCAGCCTGAAAGCAGCCCTCCGTGCCTGCCCACCTCATGGAGTTAAGTCTGCTCAGTTCACACTTACAAATGCCATAACACATGTCATGGAAAATCCCAAACATTGCATCTCCTTTGGTGGCATTTGAGAGCAAGTGAAGGAAGGATCTTTGAAAGGGGAAGCGTGCAGTGTGAAAAGGTTTGCTAACAGTTTGGCCTCTGTTTTTTCATTTTTTCCCCTCAAGCATATTGGCTGTAAGTAAGTTTGCAGTTGGTGTTTCTGATGTCAGGAACAATAAGGGCAAGGGGAATTTAAAAGCGTTGCTGCCTTGGCACAAGTGGAAACCCATGTTGCCGAAGCAGAGGTTATTCCTTTGAACACTAGCTGAGCATCTCTGAGCATTCATGCCAGATGCTGCATCCTTGCCCTGACAGCTCGCAGGAAGAGCTCAGGCTGGCACCACGCTCCGTCCGAGCCAGCAGCAATGCGAGCTGGCACACAGGGAGCCAGTTGTTTGTGCAGCCTGATGTGGACTGAAAAAGCCAGTATGAAAAACTTCTTTCTGCAGCCTTTGCTTAAAACCCAGACATGTGGGACCTGGGAAGTGCCAGAACATGGAGTGCTGCCCTGCCACAAATAAATGCTCGGCTCTGGTAAGGCTGCAGGGCCAGTGCCCAGCTCTGTTGCTCACCCTCCCTACCATCTCTGACCAGCTGTATGTCCTTGCTGGCTCTGCTTATCCTGCTGAACAGTTTGATCTGTACAGTTATGCCTTGACACCTAGCTACAGTCCTGGTATACTTGTCCCACGCAGTTAAATAAGAGAGATCCTGAGCCTAGAAGCTTCTCCACTTTCTTCCCCCTAACCAGCTGCCTTCACAAGAAGCAGAGCATGTCCCTTGGGACCTGTCTTCCTGTACGAATTCTAATGGCACCTCTTTAGTACTTCTTTTGAATCGAGGTAGTAGATAATGCAGAGCAAATGACTGCTTCTGATCACTCAGGTTTCAGAGAAATGTCAGATAAAGTCTTCAAGGCAAACTGTAATGAA
This sequence comes from Ptilonorhynchus violaceus, assembly GCA_013397565.1. Classification (NCBI taxonomy): domain Eukaryota; kingdom Metazoa; phylum Chordata; class Aves; order Passeriformes; family Ptilonorhynchidae; genus Ptilonorhynchus; species Ptilonorhynchus violaceus. The sequence continues at coordinate 473,935 of VZRJ01008870.1, read as the reverse complement.
CACAAGACTTTTATGTTCTTCCAAGATTTTTTGTTTTTCTCTAAGGCTGCCCTGTTTTTTCTGCCTCTTCCTTTAGGAAATATAAGAGCTATGATCTCAAAAGAGGTTGCATGTGTGCACACAAGAAAAACTACTCCAAAGGGTAAAAGTGCAACCAAAACTTCATTTCCTATTTTAATTCTGCTTCAGGCAGAAATGAAAAGAGAGTATATTATCTCTATGCACAGTCAGAAGCATCCTGTATCATAGGCTGCTGGTAAAAATGAATTATCTATGCAAGAAAAGTTAATTCAAGAAAATATTTTAGGATATCTCGGTTCAAAACAAACTTGAAAAAAGTTAAATTTAAAATTGAGATTTCTCATGTTCTACTTGTATGTACTACCAGGGCAATGGCATACCTGACTGGAAACACAGTGCAGTGACTTTCAGTCCCTGCTGAGGGAGGAGATGTGCCTTGCTGGATCAGATCATTAGCCATGTCACCATCTAAACCACGCACTGGAGAGGAGTGCAAAGTCCTTCCAGACAGCTTGCCCTTGTGCAATTCCATAGGGCTGCATGGTAGACCAGACAAATCCAGACAGAGCAGCAATGCTCCTGTGCTGAGCAGGAGGCACAAGAGCCTTTAAAATGAACAGAAGCCCGAGGTGACATTCTGTAGGAGGCTGGGTGACAGGATCAGGCAGAAAACATCCTTTCCATTCCCTACTCCCCAGCTCACATTTTAAAGCCTCACCATCATGGTGTGTCAGAGATTCAACTGAGCACTAACAATGAGCACCGAGGACCACACTCTTTGGACCTGCAAATTTCCAAGAACATTTCTCATTTAATTACATATTGTCTGAAGATGTCTAATTCTAGCAATCCATGTGTGGAAGTCAAAGACAGAAGTTTCACCCTGTAATTCTTTCTGCAACAAAACCTCATAGAGGAGGTCTACAGGCAAGGTACAATAATTTTATATGCCAGATAACACACCAGTGTAACAAAATCCTGTCCCATTAGGGCGTTGAAGAAGTTGCTATCACTGAAATCTTGTGTCTTATCAGCACAGAGTAACAGTTTGGGATAAGGTGATATGACCAAATATAAAAAACCTGGTAACTACAGAAATAAAATGCAGTTGGATAATTATAATTTTCAAGATGAGATAGGTCAGATATTTAACCAAAAGCCCATCTAAAGTCTAAACTTGATTCATTACTAGTTACAAGTCACACATAGGAGTTAATGCCACTTTAAAGAAAGATATAATCCTGAGGCATAACTATTCTCCATAGCCAGCAATGCCCTGCCTGCCATCAGCTGAGGCAGAGAGGGGAGAGCTGTAACCCGTGTGGGCACCAGTGCTTCTCACAGGAGGCAAAGCAGCCCATTTCTGCCTTTAAACTGTACAAGGGAAGGTTCAACCTCATTTTTCCTTTACAAACAGAGAGCACACTGCACTGTGTAAGCTGCTCACATCGGTAAGATATTTGGAGATGTCATTAAAGGAGGTCATTAAGACATGCTATATACTTTATGCTATACCAGAGTTTAACAATTACTTGCATTCCTGCGAAATGGTGAGTGCTCTAGGATATTACAGAACAGCTAAGGAAGGATCTCCTTATTTTGGGCTGGGGTTTTTTTAGATTTTAAATATATGTGCTAGGTGAAGTCACACACAAAAGTCACAGAAATTCCAAGTCAGCACAACAGATCCTGGGGTGAAACTGTAGGCAGAAGATGGCACAGGATACCTAACAAAGCACTGACAGTCAGAGAAGTTGAGAGATGGGTTAATTTTCCTGCTCTTATCAGGACAATGTTAGAACATTCCTCAGGACATCAGACCTCTGACAAAACGTCACAAAACCTTACCTGTAAGGTAACCACACAGCTCCTCACAACTGCTGCACCAACACAGTGAGCTGGAATCAGTCAGCATGAAAAGGTGACAGCATTTGAAATGTAGTCTCAAACATAACAGATGGCAAGCAGAGCCCAAAGCAAAAACAAATCCCCAAAGAGAAACACAAAAACAAACATCAGCGACAAATGGACATTTAAAATAAATGAAGAAATGCACATAAAAAGAAAATGCCTTAAAGGGAGAATCTTGGAAGAGTTACAAAATCATCAATAGGGATAAATGTGAAATAAGGAAGGGCTGAGTTGTGTAACACTGCTCACTCAGTCTGAAGGAGACTCCAGATGTTCCCTCTTACTTTCATGAAAGTACAAGTTGTGAAATAGCTGGTTTGCAGAGGGTGGCTAAGCTGAGGCTGGTCACGGTGCCTCTTGTCTCACTACGAGAGTGAGAAACTACACCTAGGGAAGAGAAACTACATTCCTTTCACTGCGGTGATGTATCCACTGGCCTGGTAGAAGAGTGCGCAAAGCTAACAGAGAAATAAAGTAGGGCCAATTCTGGTGAAGATATAGAGGAACTACTAGCAGTGGCTACTGGTAGAGCCCTGCTACTCATGGATGTAGAGAACAAAGTTAGGTCCATATCAAAATGATCTGTGGAGTTTAATGAATTGATGAAATTCCAAATTTGGACTGACACAGTCTTTACAGACACAAGAATTTTAAAATTAATGCAAGACTAACATGCTTAAAACTATGAGATAGTTTGGTGATAAACTGCAGCAGATCACAATATCCATAATAATCCAAGCTCAATTCCAGTTATTTATAATGGTAATGTACTTGAGCTTATCCTTCCATGCTTTGGGACATTATCAGTTACCTTGCTTTTCACAAACTGGTCGACTTGGTTACTCGTGTAAGTCCTATGAGCACACATAACAGTCACACAGCAGCAGCAAGCAGCACCTATACCTTGGGTGTGATCACGGCAGCAAATCTCGTGCTCACAGCACTTATCAAGCACCTGATTTAAAATAAACGATCTGGTTGCTGAAAGACGTAGTAAGTATGAGCATCTCTTTGTCCTCATTTTTTTTTTGTGTAGCCTCTTGTGAGTGAGAAATCCTCCCAGCCTGGACAAAGCCAGCTGCTGAAGAAGAGCCGTGAAGCCCACGACATGCACGGCCCGCTGTGCTAGGTGGCAGCAGAGGCAGGGAAAGCCACCCCTCCAGTCAGCCTGGCTCTACATCCTCCGGAGCTTTTTGTCAGCAAACTGAGCTCTCTTCCCATTGAAACAGAGTGCACATGAGCACATGAGAATAACACTAATGTAAAGCAGTTAAAATATACATTTTTGTGTAAACAACATGCTTTAGAGAGTAGTGTACTTTAGAGTTTGCTTAGCCCAAAACCATGCCGGAGTAGGTTTCCAACCCATCTTCACATCAAATTCTCCTGTGGTTCTGTGCTTGACCACGGGTCTGAAATGCTCCCACAGAAAAAGTACTGTACATCAGTACTTACTTTTCTGCTTTCCAGCTTCTTTTCTGAAATCACTGACCAAATGCATTTTATACCTGTGCAGCATTCAGGAGGGAAAAACCAACCTTCTCACCTCTAATCTACCTTTCCAAGTTTCCCATTGTTATAATAGGAAGACACTGCTCCTTCTATGCACACGGGTCTCTAGGTCTGCATTATTAGCAGTATTAAGCCAAGCCTCTTGATAGTTCCAAAGCTAAGTAAAGTAGGAGAAAAGCCCTGCTTGAATAGTTTTGCCAAGACACTGGGGACTTTTATTACCAAATCCCTCTATTTAGTTTTCAGAACTTTTTTTACTGAAACTGTAGACATTTCTGTATTCTTTTAAGGCAGAAGAGACAAGAAGTGCTCTGAATAAGCACTTTTCAAGCCACTTGCAATTTTTTTCTCTCCTTCTGTTGTTATGAATCTAATTAAACTGTCTGCTACCTTTGTTCAGCCTAAAAAGAAGCTGCTCTGATTCTTTCATATAGGTTTTCATTAAAAGTCCCCCAAAGAAATCCTTTTGCCTAGAGATAAATAATTTACATAAAACCATGCAAAATAAATCCCTTTTGCCCCAGGCTAACTAGACCCCACTGTGGCAGCTGCCCAAACAGTTAATATGTCCCATGCAGCCTGCATTTGGGGAGAGGAGTGGGAAACCATGCTAGAGGTAAAAAAGTATTATAAAGTGTGTTTCTATTACTTGCCTACCAATTTTGGAGCCTTTGGTGAGGAGTCCTAGGGTTACAGGGGCTGAGGATTTAGGACTCATATGAAATATGCCCAGCACTTTTGCTGGGCTGCTGCTCCCTCCATTGTGTTTTTCCAAGTTAAAATAACAAACTACTCCCTTCAAACCCTTAGTCAAACACACGAAAAACAAAACCTCTTAGAATCTATCAGTCCTGTACCATCCCTACTTGCAAATTCAGTTACCCAAGATACTTACATACGTATTCTTTCCTCTCTTTGAACTCATGACAGTCATTTAATTGTTTTGTGGGTGGTTTCCCCCTCATCTCCCTTTCTTCATCACCTGAGGGAGGCCAAGAAGCAGCATCTAAGAAGGAGTGGGAGAACGGCTATGGCACAGAAAGGCTGAGCAATCTAGGTGCTGGCCTTTGTTGCACAAACTTTGGCTGCTGATTGAGGTGGCGTTGCACACACAAATGTGGCAATGAAGTCCAAGAGGGATATTGGATATTAGATGTTGGAGATGCTGCCAAAGACAACAACAGCTTGGGTAATAGTTTGATGTTTAAGCAGTTGCCCAGGAGGAAGAGGTAGAACCATCTTTCCTGGAGTTTTTCCCAATGATTGGGGTCAAGACAAGGGTGGGGTGAGGCTCAGCTCTCTCTTCTCCACTACTCAATGGGTATCACTGAATGGTGATCCTTTCAGGAGTCTAAAGGGGGTTTAAAAACCACAAAGCCTCTTCTTCTGTCTCCTGTGACCAGGCCCTTCTCAGGTGATGGAGAAATCTTGGGTTTCTGCACTCCCACAGCAGCCCTGAGATTTGAGCCCAGAAATCCCCCTTTCCAGTGGCAGGATCAGGCTCCTGCCTCTCCCTTCCTTGGTGTTGGGGACCGTCTGGGGACAGCTGGGCAGTGTGGCCCCGTGTGGGAGAGAGCTTTGGCTCAGTGGCCAAGGAGTGGGGAAGACCTGCTGACCTGTTCCCTGGGCAAGGGTAGCTATCTTTGAGTTCTCTTTTCAAGGCAGCACTTAGAGCCTCATACACAGTGGCCAGAGCACTCTCTTCTGCTGCTCTGGGCAAGATGCCTATTGGTATATCTCATGATTTCCTGGGGGTCCCTGCTGGAGCAACACCTATAAGATTGTCCAAGCCCCAGGTAAAGTCTTCTCCTAGTCCCAGGGGTAACCTGGGTACCCCTTGTATCACTCCCGTGCTCAGAGATGGGAGCTCCTGTGATAATACTGCCTAGAAGCATAGAATAATTACTGGTGGAAAAGATCTCTAGGATTAATCTGTCCCAAACTGTTGTCCAAACTGGACCAACTTTTTTCTTCTTTGCTAATAATTTCAGAAGCTCAAAGGTTAGCATCCTTTTTCTGATCCACTAGGACAAAAGAGTTTTAAAAAGGACTCAAGAGACATGGTAAAATGACCACAGTGTACTTTATTTAATGATTTTGGTACCTTGTGTTGCAATAAAATAAAAAAAATCTACAAAATCCAAATATATAAAATTTTCAAGTTTCCCTTTTAAGTTTTACAAGAAAAATCAAGTTGTAACCAAGGAAATTTGTTAGTATGAAGCACTACTTTCAACTTCATTTCATCACAAATTGCAACTTACTTAACAGACCAAAATAACTATGGTACTGCAGTACATCAAATACTTCACACACTGTGTTCTTTACTATAGCACATGTAACCCCTGCCAGGGGAGGCAGCGGTCTCTAGCCCATAAAGACACTCTTCACAATCTGAACTCTAAAGGAATGTTTGTATACATGGATTCAGAATATATATATTTACAGGAAGATTTATTTTTCTTTTACTTTTTTTTTTTAATAACTATTTTGTTTCTTCATTTCAAATAAAATACCAAATACATTTTTACAATGTTTACAAGTCAAAGCACAAGTTCTGCAATGATTATCATTCACCTCTAGTCACTGTGCTTGTACTGGGGGGGGATATCTACACTGTTCCATAAACACAAATATGATCTTCCATCACTGTATTTCTGCAATGGCGACTAAGGAGTATAAACACAGCAACAATTATTTTAGCACAATCAGTGTATAATGCAACAGTTTACAACAGAGAACTGAGAAACTATTGGTTCATTCTGTTCAATTTGCTGTTTATCTGCCAACTGTTATGTTAGTCTTTGTCACATAAATTGTGTACAAGAGAAGAGTTAGATAACACAACTTGATTAGGAAAGAGCACACTTTTTTAAGGCAAATTAATAAGCAGCTTATGGTGGTTTTTTGTTAAACTATACCCCAACAGAACCTAAAAATAAAATGTATGTTCTGCAACTGTCAATAATTATGTCTTCTTAAACTAATCTCCTCTATAAATTGATCAACATGGCTTTGAACCTGGTTATTCAAAATTGAAAGAATTCCTCCCCCCAAATCCCCAAATATAGAAAGTGCATGACTTCATATGCGCCAAAACAAAACAAAAGGCAGCTGAGGTAGTTAGATGTAAAATGTATTTATGAAAAATAATTGGAAAACTAAAACCAGGACACATACAGTAAAAACCCACTCATTTGGAATTAATTTTATGCCATGCAACAACTTAAAGCAGGAAAGTTTATGACTTCCGAAAAAAAGGGTAATAGTAACATAAGAATGAATACGGAATATACTATTGGAATTTTAATTTCAAGTATTTGAGTGTATTTGCATGTGCATTTTTTTACAGGCTTTGTATAGTATTTGGAAGTCATTTACTTTTTATCAGGCATCACATGAGATCTGGTTTACCTCTGGGACTGAAGCTCCTGGAAGGCAGAAATATACTGTGAGTGCCTGAAGATATGCCACCATGTGTGCCTGGAAGCACCACCATCTCAGCCTGGGTGAACTTCTACACACCCATCCTCTACTGAGGTCACCTGAGAGTGACAGGACCAGGCATCCTGCACCTACATCTCCTCAGGACTGATTGGATAGATGTCCTGGGAGCCTGCCTGGGATGTACCCAGACATGTGGATCCACGCAGGATGTGCCCGTGTGGTGGGGATCCCTCACGTGATGTTCCTGAAGAGCTGGTGTACATACACCTAACCCAGGCAGTGATCACATGCACCAAAGAGGAGATCAGCTTCCACTTTGGAGCACAGAGTTACAGCTCCTCTTGGGCCTTCCTGCCTGTGCCCTGCACCATTCCATTTCAGCTCTCACGGGGACCTTTTCTTATCCAGATAGAGGGACAGTGTTCCCCCTCCTGCAGACAGGACAGTCTCCAAGAAAATGTTCGCTTGAGTCCACTCAGGATGAACAGGGATTTGGGCTCACATCATGGTCCCGGAGCTCCAGCTAACAGCGCCAGCTTTCCTTTCCCTTCCTGTCTAGGAAGAGGAGCAGGCAGCTTTCTTTAGCAAAATGCCCAACTGGAGGTTGCAGGTGCATAAAAAGTCTTCAAGCTCTGGGAATGAATGTCACAAAAAAAAGCCTGCTTGTAGGAGACAGATCAATATGGAGATGTGTTCCTGTCTTCAGCAGCAAAAACCTAATAACATCACATTACTAAATGTTCATTTTGCTGACTCTTTTGAGTCCTACTGTTAGATCCCTCTGCTGATCCCTCTGTACAAGATGGGTACATGCAATTTGATGCCATGAATTCTGCACTGGCACCTGGCTTGAAGAGCATCAGAGCAGTTTCACAAACTGAAATATTTCTGGTGTTTGTGGGTGGTTTTACTTCCTTTTTTTTTTTTTTTTTGATTGGCCTGTGAAAAAAGTAGGATTTGTACTTCTGAAGTGTGTGCATATGCCATCTTCCATTTTTATTTTCTAAACAACAAAATTCTAAAGCCCTTTTTTCCCCTTTTTTTCTCTTTTTTTCTTTTCTCCTTAATTTTACCCTTCTAAGCTTACTGTATTTTAAATATAATTTTCAAAAGTGATGTGTGATTTCGGCCAACTTCTTCTCTAAAACTCCAAAATGAGGAGTCACTGATGTTCACAGAGTGCTGAACCTACATGCTATAGTGGCAGAGCTGGTAATGGCCAACTACACTTGGACATCCTGCACGTTGTGGCCGTTTAATTTTTCCTGCTAGAACTGAATGGAAAACTAGAAGACTGGACTGTGAGATTTCTTGATGTGGTGTGATATCGCAGCTTTCCGCAAAATGTTTGTCAGGAGTTTCTGCTCAATTGCTCAGATGTTTTGAGCATGAGAGGGAATTTATCAGAGAAGCCAGGGCTTTATAGCTTTATGCAAACATAGGCACAAAAAGGTGCTCTGATTTTGAAGAGGGGGGAAATATTTTTTAGGTCTGATTTCATAAAACACAAAGATGCTAAAAGGCACACTTTTGCAATGGATGTAAAATCTTTTTTCTGCATGTGAAACAACAGTAAAGACAACCCTCTACAGCCTAGGCAATCCAGCTCAATGCTTCAGTGTGTTGGCATTGTATTTGACATATAAAGACATCCTCTCCACTGTGTCATAACTTTTATTTGTCACCTTTCCTTTCCAAATACAAATAATATTTCCAAGTCTCAGTACTCACAGTCAACATCTGCCCCAAGAAGAAGCAGTCCCCCTTCTTATCACTACTTCAGTTGTGTCACTGGTAGCAGAAACTGGAAGAGAAGAGGATCTAGGATCTACCTGCACCTGCCTAATCCCTATTCTTGTACCACTGAGCTGCCTCTATCCTCTTTCTGTATGACCTAGCACTATGAGCTGAGCACTATGAGCACAATGAGATGAGATTTGTCAGGATCCAAATGCTGGATCCATTTTCAGGGATTTCAGTGGTGAAGAATGAAGTATCATGGAGGGCTGGGGTAGCAGGCTGGGTAGAAAAACAGGAGGACTCTTGCCTGAGCTTAGGAAAAAATTCTGCTTCCCCAATTTGTCCAAGTTTTTCCCTGGAGTCCAGTAAATTAGACTTTACAGAAAGATGTATATTTATCTTCAAATTGAAATTGAAATGTATAGCTCAAATGATAGTTTTTATTTCATAGAAAATATTAAAATATAATTAATATATTCACAAGCCGTCTGAAAATCTAAACAGTTATTTTAATTCATCCTGGAATCCAGCCAGGTATCTTGGCCTTATCCAGTGACTAACAGAATTGGAAGACCTAGAAATGCTTTAGTATTATTTCCAGTGGACTACTCTTTTTAATACAAAGCCTGATATTGCTTACTCAGACATTTTCAATAACTTAGCCAAATCAGTATTTGGTGCACAATGACTGACAGTTTCACTTGACAGTAAAGTTCAAGTGCACTGTAAAGTAGTTACTAAAGAGATTTCTTAAAAAATAAATTTCATTTAGAGTGATGTTGTGAAATTTAAAATCAAAATGCCCACATGCTTTCTCCTGGGGCTAGTTGAACTCCATTAAAGTCAAAAGAAAGTAATCCATTTGCTGTGGTGGACCTTCAGGGAAGCCCTTTATGATTATAAACTGCCTGTAATCAAAGCAAATTCCAGTATAATAAATGCTCCTGTCCAGACCACTGGTGTAAGTATGACTTATTGACATGTGCACCAGGCAAAGTTTCTCTGTCAGTTCTCTAATACTGTCTTTTGGTTTGGTTTTTTTTTTTGCTTAGCTGTAGATTATTGAAGAAGATTTTTGTAAGCACAGCTATTTTCAAGTCTGTCTTCTAGGATCATTCGCCTCATGTGAAATTGCTGTGGAAGGCTCCCTTGTTTTACTAATAGCCTAGAAACACTTGCACACATTCCCCAAACCAAATCAAGTCCACCAGTCAACCTGAAAACAAACTTTGAGTTCTGATATTAAGAAATGGAGGGTGGAAGAACACAGAAATTAGTTAGCCTTATCTGAGTATGCATTTTGCTGTAATGACTGGAGGATATGTTTTTTTTAATTAATACTGAGTTAATGAATACATTTTGTAGGAATGCATTTGAAATATCCAATGTGAATTTACTGACACGCTCCTTGCACATCGCAAATTTCAAGAGAACAATGTATACCGAGGAAGAACAATTAAAAGTTGGCTTTATTTTTTTTTTTCTATTCCTTGTGTTTTTTTTTTTTTTTTTTTGAATACAAGAAGATTACACAGAGCTGCACAAAGTTTCAAAGCACAGCTGTACTCTGGAAAATTACTATAAACCCAATATGATGAGGAATTCTGTTTTTTGCATCCCAGAGGGTACCATTTCCAGTGCACTCAGCTTACAGTGAGAAGATGAATCTCCCATTTGCTAATAACACAGGTCAAATCCAGGAGTCAGACTGGGGTTTGCATGGCTCTGCAGCATGTGAAATAACAATTGTTAAGTTAACATTTGATTAAAGAGGCAGGTGAGCAAGCATGGGAAGAAGAACAGAGTCAGCTGCCTCTTTTGAGACAGTCTTATACAGAGAATGGCATCTGTAGGAAAATACAGTTATTCTCATGTGTTAGAATAAACATTAGCTTGTTAATAATACACAACTCAGAGAATAGACAGCAAAATATCTGTCCGCTCAAGCAGAACAAATTACACAGGGGACGGTTTCTGCCCTTGAGAATCAATAGGAATTGATTTAAAGGAAATGCAGTCCTGGTAAAGAAGAGCTGCAGTGGGATGGCAGATCTTTGCTTCCTAATTCAACATGATTCCTATTACTGGCTGTTCTGTGAGTCAGAAATTACCTTAGAAACAGAAGATACTGAATTCAGGGTTGCTATGGGTATATACCAAGGCTTTGGAATGATGAAGTAAAATCAGCCAACATCGAGATATGACAGCTGTCTTTAAAAAAAATTTTGCTTTGCACTTGAGAAAATTACTTCAGTATTTGCATTTTTAACTTGTTTTTCCTTCTTTACTATAGAGGTTATCCCACAGCCAGGTGTTTTGCAAAGGAATTTTTGAATTTTGTATTATGACATTAGAAAAGAAAGTTTCTTAGATAACCTGAGGATTGTCTTTTCTCATTGGTGAGGTTTGCATATTAGACTCATAAGCACAAGAGAAAAATGGAAGCAAAGAAAAACATCATCTAGAACAGTATCTAGTAAACTTTGCCAAACTTTTTTAGTAAATCTTTGAAGAAAACAGACCTATCATGATATGCCACACTTATGGATCATGCATGAGGCTATGGATAACTCCACAGTGTTTTCTACTGAAATCAGGATGAGACTGTTTCTGCTTCTCAACAAGCAAGAATTGATGATAACATCTAATATACTTGAAAGTTCTTCAGCAGTAATTTCCATGATGAGCTGAGTGGCAGAATACCTGAGCATGAACAAATGCTCAATGAAGACTCACCTACTTTATAGATTCATGGATCTTTCCTAATTATAAGGCTTCTACCACATCATCTACTGATCCTCATCTTCTCTACTTTTTTTTTTTCCTGCCCTACACATTTACACTTTTCCATGAATGTGTTCCTCAGCTGTGCACAAAGAAGTTGATGTGAGGACTATTAGCAATAAGGGAACATGCACCTGCAAACCCACTATTTGCTTACGGACGTACTGTGTGAGAAACAGAGCATGAGAAAATGCACAAGCGGTTGAACAACACCAAGCCTATAGCACTTCATACACAGAAAAGACCATCCTCTGAGCCTATTTTAAACCTTATTTGTTTTGTGGAAGCTATCTGAGATTTATCCTCCGTAAAGAAGATAATGAAGTTCTCTGACCTGTAATCTATTGTAAAAGCCTGTCATTTCTAAATTTAAAAATCGCTGGCATAACTGCCATACAAAATTCTTGTCTCCCAGGTCTTAGTTTGAGACACCTTTCCATCTTATTGCTAATAAACAACTACTGTCAATAGCAACAAAGTTATATCTAAGAAGTATCTTTCACTGCCTCCCTGTGTGTTCCAGTTAGTTTGCAACATATCTAGAATTTTCTCAGTCAACATCTTTCCCAGAGGAGAGAGTAATTGCACCATAAATAGTATTTTCGCGTTAAGGTTTGTTGGTTCGGGTTTGGGGATTTTTTGCTGTTAAAAGACTCTGCTCCTCCCTTTATCCACTGAAACAGCAGGGGCAGCTTTTCCACAGTGTTTCACAAACATCTCTTAATCTTGGCCAGAGGAATCCTCCCTTTGCTTTCGTGTCTTTTTGATCTCTGGCCTCCCTGCTAAGGTCACTAGTGGAGATGCTTCCGCAATGAAACGTGTGTGCTGATCACTCACACTGCCCTCTGCAGCCTGACTGGACGGCATCCTGATGTGACAGCATCCCGCTTGAAAACTCTGTATCAGGAGGGCCCCAAGCCAGAGCTCTTGCTGAATCCCATGTTGCTGTAATTGTGTTCCTCCAAGTACCAGAGTTAGTTTAAATATTAAGCCACCCACTCACTCTTGCTGATTTTTGTAAAACCACAAGTGTACTAACCTACATCCTTCCTGATGATGAAAAAGTTTTAGTGCTTTGCTGATCATAAGCCTTCCATTATTCAGATATCACTGTAAGCAGCATTATTTATTTTTTTTTTTACCTTCTGCTTCATGTCAAAGTAGCTAAAATCCACCTCTGTGTTAAAAGCAATGAATGCAATATTTTCTTCATTCATTCGCCCACTTCTTAGTGCTGTTGCTAAATGCAGTGCGAGTTTCATTACAGTAATTTCTCCAGGATAAACAGTTGCACAATCAGCACAGTCATCCCAAAAAAGAAATTGTACTGGTGCTGGGTAGAATGACTTTTTGGTTGATAAGATGAATAGATGACCAGAAGGAAATTTGGCCAGTTCCTCATTTATGGTAACTAGAGCTGTCTCAACCCTAGCAATCCTCTTTTAAATACAACTCCTTGCATGTATGAAACAAATCGAATAGATAAATGTTTCATGGGATGAATGATGAAAGCTTAGCTAGGATGAATTTACTAATGTTGCATTTCTTCTAGATCTCTCTTTCCAGTGTGGGCACCTTACGGAACACAGCTAACAATGGCTTGCTTTTTTCCCCCCCGACCTGATTAATATTTGCGCACGGGACCTTGATTACTGCATTACAAGTCACAAATTTGCAAGATTAAAAATGTCTGTTGAATTAATTAGCTGCAAATCAACCTAGGCACAGCTTGACAAGTTCCAAGCTGTTCCAATAAAATAAAAAAGGAGGAATCGATAGCAGCTACAAATACATGACAATATGCTGGCACTTTGTGACTATAAATAGTGGCAGCTGCCCTCCCTGCTGACAAAGGAAGATTTTTCATTGTCCATACAGTGCTATCTAAAGGCTAAATCCTGCTCAGATTGGTGTGGCAATCTCACTGATAGCTAAAGTGCTCTCAGTGAAATATATTCTGTGGGCCAGCCCAATAACCCAGGGAGAACTGGAGCTGGAAACAAGCTGCCTATTTTGTCTTCAGTTTCAGCCAGAGTGAACACTACAGTGCCAAGTGCCAGGAGTGCCACAGCACAAGCAGATGCTGGCTGACAGAAGGACCATGTGTGTCCCAAAGTGGAAATGCAGGGAATGACGGCGTAAGTCATTAGTTACTAGTTTTGAAATTTCCCTCCATAGTTACTGCCATTGCCTGACCCAGTCACGACAATTTTAGATCTCTCTGTCCATAAATCAGATCCTATTGGAAAGTCACTAGTGTTTCCCAACACTGTCCTTAATGCTGAATGGTGATGCAGGTTAGGAACTCTAGACATATATCTGAACTTCAGAGAAGCAAGTGCCTTCACTGGCTAGTAGTCTCTTCCTCAGCTTCACAAAATTTAAAATTAATTCTTATCCAATATTGTCTAAGAAGCAATCTGGGATAGACAGATAAGACAGATAAGAGTGCAGAACATATTGAAAAAAGCATCAGTAGTTAAAATTTCAGAAATAGCTACTGCGTAGGTATGGTACATTTAAATTGACAGGAGTATCATTTTCAAATACATGCATTTGAAATTTATCTTCAGTACATAATCTGTGCAAGAACAAGTCTGTCCTTCTGATAGCTTGTATCAGGAAACTGCATATATGTTGGATAACAAACACTCTTTAGTGTTCTTCAGTCAAAATACAAGTAAACCATCTTAATTATTGCAGGTCCTTCATAAACTACTGACAATGATAACTGATAGTGAAACAAATACAACCAACATTACATTACATGAAACAAAAATTTAATTGATCCCTTTGCCATTTTCCTATATGATTTTTTTTTCTTGATTAAGTAAGTGTGATAAATCCTTCTTTATTCTACACAATTATCCCTGCTCTATTCTTTGACCAATATATTTAAGATATGAAATACAGCATTAGACATATTTTCTCCATAACTTTTTGTTAAAGTGCTGCCACACTAAATTACAAGGCTGTCTCCAATAATGACTAGAATGTATTTTCCAATAATGTTTTCTTTTTGCAGTTATCTCTTGATTATCCTTGATGAAAATGTTCCTGATCCTTTTTTTTTTTGTTGTTTTAGGCTTAGGATTTAAATGAATTGTAAGATTGAATCCTAATAGAATCTCAGGACTCATTGTCATGTGTATACACAGCACACACACATATATATATACACATGTATATATATATATATATAAATGCATTTGATACTGTAAATTTGCTCTAGAGCATGAGATAAGATCCTACTGTTTTTATTATGATAAAATCAAACACTTTCACAAAGAGTATTCATTATAGCATGCTGTGGACACTGAACGTCTTGCAGTCACCATAACCTGGGCAATTTGCACACCACTGTGGTTCAAATGTAGCATCCAGAGAAACCATGTCTGCTCCACATGCTTCTCTAGATAGCCCAGAGCCTGTCTGCCCTTTGCTCAGCCCAAACTGATCTTTGTTTGGCAAAGGAACTGGGACCTCAAAGTGTATGAAACTTTGGCTCAGGGAACTATAGATAAGCTACAAGTGTAGCTCTGGTGTCCATACAAAGTCTGCCTGAGCTCTGATGAAAAACCAGGTGATCGTGGCGAGAGTAGCACACAGTGCATTAACAGACCTGATTCAATGCAGCATGTAGAGATTCAGGCTTTGTCACAGTGCTAACCATGTTCATACAGCTTTTGGTCAGATTGGAAAGTGAGCAAAGTGATTTTGCTTCTGACCCAGATGTTTTCTGTAGACATTACTCTGGCTGGATGGTGGCAATGGTACTGAACATGCTCAACAACTTCAGAATCCTCAACGCTAAAGGGACCAAATATGTCAAAATACTACAAGTATGTCTACACTACACATGTCTAGATTTGTATGTCTATATTTATGTTTTCCACAAAGAGGAAGAACTGTTCAAAATATGAGGCAGGGAGCATTGCCCCTCTCTTCACTAGAGTGCAGCCCTATAGCCTTCCCCTGAGAGATAGTAGCTAGAGATATGAATCATTGCTAGCTGAAGAGATTACTGCATCTGGCTCTCGCCTTGGTCTCTGCTTACTACCAATTTACTGCTGGAAAAGCCCTCATGAGTGTTTCTGTGCAAAGCTCTATCTGATAGCACCACAGAGGACCCAATGCCTTCAGGTAAGATGGGCAGGACAATACCTGCTCAGGGGATCCTGGCAGGCTTAGGTGGGACATAGGAGCTGAGCTAACTTTGTGCTATGAAACCAAGTTGTTTCTGACCAAGTCCAGGAATCAAATTTTAGGTGCTTGAACACCTGCAGTAAAAATGTTCAGGAGCTCCTAGTTAGTGCATTTTGGAGGAACACAATATTAGCCTGAGGCCCCCGACGTGCCTGCGCTGAACTCTGCACGTGTGCTGACACGTGCCGGGTACCCGGTCCCCGAGTGTTGTGGCTTTCATCCAGCCCATGCACATGGTTTCCCTCTCTTTTGTGGGCTCTTTGGTGCATGAGGTGGGGAAGAGAGTGCTGGACTATGGCCAGGCCTTGCCCTGAGTGGACTCGTAGCACACAAACACAGTCTATGTCTTGCCTTAGCGCTGTGTTATGTCTCTGTAGGCTCTTCTAGACATTTAGCCAGCAGCTTTTTTACCTTGAGAAAATCACTGATCTGTGAAATTCTGTTTTGCAGTACCATTACACATGAGGTGGCTGAGTGGACACACCTATTTCATGCTAAAAATGCTTTTGTGAGGTTTAGCTCAATGCAAAAAACTACCCCAAACTTAACACTTTGTTAAAAGGATGTGGACTTTCCTATAGCAGAACAGATCTTGTGTGGAAAAGCTGTTAGCATTCCTAGAGCTGCAGCATGCCTAGAAGTAAGATCCAGAAGCAATTGCTTCCAAAGATATCTGAAATAAGAGGCTGAAACCTACAGATAGAGAAAATGTTTGTACTCTTAGCAGTCATATCTTTCTTTCTATGAATGTAGCTTCTAGTTACATTGAAAAATCTGTTACATTTTTAAATTTATCCCAACCATTCCTGGAAATTAGATTTTTTTGGTTACACTTTAAAGTTTCTTGGCTGTTTTTAGTTTGCACTACCTTGCATGTAGAAGTTTGAGATTTTATCTTTCTGTTAGTTGACCACTTGCATTACAATTTCTTGTAAACCTCTATCAATGAATACAGCATCTATATATATGTCTGTTGTAATTATACACAAGCTTCTCTCTGACATCTCTGACTGGTGGAAATCACCCCATAAATGTGCTGAAGAGGACTTTTTGCTCTACATCTTGCATATCTGTCCTCTTTGCCCCAAGATTCAGAGTAGGCATATGGTTTACTTACGGGTATATAAGATCCTCTGCATAAGAATGAAATGCTAAGCATTCAGAGCAAAATGTAAGTACATGAGCCAAGCTAACAAGTTTAGAAAATGTTCCTTTTAATGAATGTGGTGGTCAGCAGTTGGCTTTTGTAAGAATCACTGGAAATGACTGGTTTCAGATACATTTTTCAGAGTCTTCTTTAAAGGATCACAAAACAGCAACTCTCTCAAAGTGGGTATATTCTTATATGTTTGAACTAAAATGGAAAGAATAAGAAATATTTGATTCATACTGAGTTAGCACTAAGTTTAGAATATGTATTTCGAGTTGAGCCAAGTGCAGGCTTTTTGGCATTAAGCAAATCTCCAGCTGACTTCAGTTTGGAGCAAAAGGTGAAGATTTCCACTACCATGGTCTGAATTCATGAGGTTGTTCATTCTAGGCCAGGGCCCGATTTTGACATATTCATACCAGTGAAGAAATCTCACCAAATCCTGCACTGAGGTCACTACAGTAAAACAAATGGTGCCTGGGGATCCGTCACGTGTTAAAATACTAGAAGTATGTCTACACTTCACATGTAAATTATCTATTACACATACATTCTAAATGATCTCTCGATCAGTCAACCATTCTCCTAACTTTGCATGAGCCAGGCTTTGTAATGTCATTTCTGTCTCTCCTGTGATGAAGTCTGCTTATACCAGATGTGAGAAATCATCTCAGAAACAGATCACTCAGTGATTTGCAGCCAAGTGGAAATGATGACAGAATTTGTTTTAAAGAATTACTACATGTGAACTGCAGTAATCTGTTGTGTCTTTTCATTATTCCCAGATTTAAAAGTATCTGTTCTCATTTTGCATTTTATCTCTTTTATCAGAATAAAGAGGAATGGATTCAATGCTGTAATGAAAAGACATAGTTCTGCAAACAGTCAAGTGAGGATTTCATAATTTAATGTCTCTGGTACACGAATGGCTGTCTGCCACTTACTCCATTTGGCTTTCTGCTGACAGCATGGGCTTCAAGTGAGCTAATTGCTACAATTAGCAAAATTAAATGGTTTATTGTGTATTTAGACAATTCTTCCCATGTCCTGCATTGTTATAGTGCAGAATCAGTAAGTGTGGTGTTGGACTCGTAAATTCATGGACACGTACTGCCATTATTTTCATCACACACATCTTGTAGGGGCTTAACCTAAATAAGTTTGTTTAAAATGGGTACACAGATGCAATTTACTCCACTTCCCACCATGCACAGGAGCAAGAGAGGCAGCAGTAGGACCCCAGGAATCTGCTGAAGTCTTTTCCTTGGCATTGTGCAGGCAGTGCAGGTGGTGCAGAGTAAATCATAACATCTCAGTCACTCTGGATTGCATGACTTCAGGCAGGGAGAGGAAAAAGGGCAGCGGCTTTAGAAGCTGAATCACTGGTAGAGCCAACTAAAACTCAGTACAGTGCCACTTTTAAGGCTCCTTAGGAATTATATGATCAAATCACAAACACTTCAAAATTGTTTAATTTGTGTTCTAAAAAACTCAGCAGTCTAGTTGTGAATATTTGCTGGCCAATAAAAAGTAAATGAACATACTGCATGATTTTCCAAATAAAGCAGCACTTCTACTTTCAGTACCACTTATGAATTGCTCTTTTGGGAAGATAATGATGTATTGGAAAGACCATCATATGTTTTAAACTAATATGGATTTTAATAGCGATTCACCACATATTAAAAACTAAATCTCCAATAAAATTGTAATTTACCTCCTCTGCTTAAAAGTTTACAAAATCTGGCAGATTAGGCCTAGCATTAAATTCAGAAGGAAAATTTTCTCCAATTTTATAAAAATTAATTAATAGAAAATTTGTTGATTTGACAATGAAAATATTGTTTACATGCCATCAAGTCCATATAACCCAAGCAAAGAAACATGGTTCTATCACAAGAAACATATTTAAATTGACATTAAAAAAATTGGAAATTAGTTATTTCATTATTAAATATGCATGGAAAGAAAGTATTGCACATATTTGCAAAGAATTTTTTTAAGAAAAATTATCCTATCACAGAACAAATAGCTTTTAAAATAAGTCAAAATTTTTCTCTTATGTTTTCTTACGTTTCCTGAATGAACATGGGTATACATTACCTCTTCTGTATTTAATTACAGTAGTGATAGCAGTTAAATTCTCTTTTCTGCAACAGAAATCCGCAACTCCTAAAATTTTTGGATCAGGTATTTAAGCAGATAAGTTACCATTAAATCTGCTGGTAAGTTTGTTTGGTTCATTAGAACAATGCTCCCATAAGTCTTACTTCTAACAAATAGATGTGATTGCTTTTCTTTACCAGAATGTAACTATGAAAATACGAACTTTTTTATTTTCCTGTATTCTGATATGAAATTTAAAAGGCCTGATTTTTTTATTATTTCAAAAGCAGAAGTTCGGGTTTTTTTACAAGTACTTTTTTTTTTTTTTGCTATTGCTGTCTCAGTTGAACTTTATTGATTTTAAAACTGTTGGTGGTAAAAAGAATAGTGCATATTGATTATTGTCTATAAGGCCATAATGAAATTTCAACATGGATTATGTTTAATCTTGGCAATTTCTATTAAAAAAATCTTACAGCTTTTAATGTGACTATTCACAACAATGCGAATTATGAAACTGTCCATGTAGTCACCCGAGTGTTTAGATTTCAATCACTGCCCTGTTCTCAGTACAAGTGACACTGATTTATGAACATCACAGAGCAAGGTTTTGGAGAGCAAATTTTGACTCAGTGTCTAATGACTTCTCCCCCTGCCTCAAACAGCCGGATTGAATTCTGAGGACAAGGCTGTATGTAGCATGTAGTGCTGCATATATATAAATATATATATATATATACACACACATATATGTCACTCTGCACTCGCACCTTGCAGTAGTTTGCTTAAGATAAACGTTTTTATAAACATTATTTAAAAAAATTAAAAATGCTGTAAGAGTTAAGAAAATAAATGCTAGGCATGAAAAACCACATGGATAAAAACCAGCTCTGTGTCCTTCCTTCCAAAACCAAACAAGAGCAACCAAACAAACTCATCCCAAACCTTCTTCAGGAAACTTGCGATGCAAGCACTGGTGCAGACCTTAACCCTTTAAATTCTGTATGAAGCAACATTTCTTCAATTCTGTAAGCCTGATCAAAGGGCTCACAGCTGTGAGAAAGAGCAAGAGAATGAGAGGGACATCAGAAGAGGAAGAGCCTCACTGACAGCAGTGATGCTGCCCCTCTCCCCAGGAGGTGCTGGAGGGAGGCTACAGCTTGAGAAGGCTGCCCACTGTGCCTCAGGCTTCAATTTCCAAGTTGTTAAAGCAGCAGCAAACACATCAGAATTTCCGAAAGAAACCCTCACATCTTGGATCACAAAGCTTACATTTGCCTTGTTTGTAAAGAAAAGTAGCAATTTTCTTGTATGAACGAGAATTTGATTCTGGAGTGAAGGGTCTATTGAATTTGAAAGGAGAAAGGACTTGCTCCCAAAATCTTTTTTAGCAGTTCTTACAGTGGTATATTGTCTGACAAAACATGAGTGCTTTTCTCTGAATAATCAGCTTTATCTCCACGAAGAAAAGGGCAATCACTTTGTAAAAAGCTTCAGGTTTGGACTATCAAAGAATTGTTTTATTTAAAAAATTATTATAGAGGCAGTTGGCCATTGCTTAATTTGAAAATACCTAAGAAACCCCTGAAGCATGGGTGTTTTCTGATCTGTGTAAAGTTCCCTCTGCCTTGCAGATTCCTGCACTTCCACAGATTTTTGTTTTGAGGAACTCGCCCCAGCAAAGAACAACAGGTATTGAACATTTCACTAATAAAAAAAGTCAACATTAAAAATGGCTAATTGAATGCATACAAATAAACATAGTCTGTGTAACCTTGGCCTTTTCATAGTACAAATATTTGTAATAGGAAAGACAGAAATTAACCCAGCAGCATACACAGCAGTGACTACATTGGATATATCTGACAGTGAAGATTACAATACGAATCATCAGGTCTTCTCCATCCTGACAATGCCATTTACAACAGTAACTCTTCAGTTCTGCTTCGATCTCCTAAAATGGATGGAAATAGTTATAGCAAATTGTTTCTCATGGAATCACTTGGTATCTTTACAAGCCACTTACATTTGAAGCAGGATCCACAGTTTATAGAGTATTCTAAAAGTACCCATGTAGGCTTTCATATAGCATTACACTGCAAAAAAAATCCATGATGTGTGAAAACCAGGTTTATGTCAACCTGCAAAAGCCATTTGATAAAATTCATGGACCAATTCTTAAAATCTAAGCTATAAAGAGAATGAAATGTATTAAAAGATTTGAGGTTTATAAAAAGTAACCTTTTACACCATATTTTTACTTTACAAAAATATTGAAATAATCCGTGAGTTTTTCACTCTGCACCAGCTTTAAAAAAAATACTATCAAATTTTGACTTGCACCTTTAATGCATCTGAAAGCACCATCAGGGGATACTTTTAACATAAAGGATAATACAATTAACTAGATTTAGGGAGGTATTTAAAACCCAAAAGCTTACAGCAAAAGCACTCTATTACAAGAGATTCAGTGTAACTTTTAGACGCGTCTGGACACAAGTCTTGAACAGCCAGAAGAGGCTCTTCCACATAACTTGCTTATATTATACTTCGGTGAATATACTTACTAAGAGGTGGCTGAAAGCCTTTAAAAGACATCACTTTCACCTTGGGTGGAAAAATCAGAGCTGTCTCTACACACTGAGAGCTTGGTTGGTCTTTCCTGCTTCTTTTTCTGGTAGGGCTTGTGCCACTTGTTGTGTCCCTCAGGCAATATCAACCTTGCAGTTATACAATGTTTGGCACTAGAAGGGTATGGCATGTCACAGTCTCTTGTCACACCTGCATACATTCACACACTGAATCATGCATTCTCAGTCCTGAAACAGAGAAGTTTCAGTGTGTTCAGCTCCTCGTAGTGTCTTCCGAAATGTCTGAATGGGGTCCTCCAAAAAGTTTAGAATATGAAAACTACACTTCCTTGTTCTTTTACCCTTTTTTTTTTGTTTTTTTTTGCAAATTGAACACTGAATCATGATTATCATTTAATGAATATCACTACGTGCTAGAGCTCCTTATTTCTCCTCAAAACCAGAAGGGAGCTGCATAGAGTTTCCATTGAAAATAACATCAAAAAGTTAAATTGCATTTAAAAAAGACTTTGAAATTCCACAGAAAACACACAGTTCTGGTAGTATTAATTTTTATGACCTAATTAATCAGAATTTAGTTTATTTTCCATTGACAGCCTTATAAACATGATGACATTTCTTTTTAATTAAGAACTATTTTGCAAACCTATTATAACCTGAATGGTTGATTTATGGGACTGTTGAAGACTACTAAGCTCCTATTTTTTCCCCCAGAAAACAGTTTTCACAACAGCAACACTGTGTGCTACAGTTTTGTTATTTTTGAAAAGGTGTGGTTTTTTTGTTTTTGCCATTGATTATGGAAATATCAGTCATTCATTTCTAACATAAAATGCACTACTGGCTAAAGTTGAAAGCTCTGAGCCTTATTATTGGTTTGATTGTAACTACTGTGCAGTCAGAGTTTCATAGCAGTAAGGAGTCGTGGGTGAGTTTCCCCAGCTGATGTAACTGATTTGTATGTGTGGGTCAGGGTTTGGGTTTTTCTGAGGCTTTCAGATGACGCTGCTGTACCAGTGTCCTGCAGGCAGACTGCACACAGTGGATCAAATGATAATCATGATGATAGCCAGACTAAGAACATATAGCTTGCTGCTCTACTTGTAGTACGCAGTTTAGTTATTCCTACGGCCCTACTGTCAACCCTTAACTTGGACTGTAATGTTGGAGCTTCTTCAAGCTGTGTTTTTGCTTTGTTTACAATGTGGTTTCATATTCCAAGCGCTCCTGAATAAGGGCATCATCTTTATACTGTAGCCGCGGAGGAGCAGGGGAACATTCAAATGCTAAGATTGCCTTCCTCAGGCTCCTGTCCAACACGTGTCTCTCCCATGCTGGGTACCTGTTCCTGAACAGATCGATTTTAATGACAGACTCCTCAATCCTTGGTGGCCGGGATGAAGGTGTGGATGGTGCAGTGGGTCTCACCTGAAACACAGGCACACACCCATCCCTCTCCGCAAATTTCTGATCCCGCTCGCTCGTGACACTCCGGTTGTTGGAGATGGAGCGTAGTGTGCTTGTGGCCACCTCGGGGGGAAGGGTGAAGGCAGTGGCAGGGTCCTCACAAGCACAGCTTGGTGACTGCCCAAACCTTGGTCCATTGGGGTGAAAGAAGGCATAGTACATTAGCATAAAAACAATGCCTGTTAAAAAGCTGCTGAACACTACACACAGTGCTGGTATGGCAAATGCATCAGAGATTGGAGGGGCCTTGTACAGATACCAGAGAACACTCAAGGCGGTGTTTTCCAAAAGGATGACAAAATAGTAGATGAAAAGCCTACAGCGTGTCCTTCCTTCCTTGACATTGAACCAGCTGAAGATATAGATTATCCCAACAACCATGTCGAAAACTATCTCCTCCCATTTAGTGATGCAAAACTCTGTCTCGCAGTGAACAATCCAGAAGGTCATGATGCACCAGTGCAGCACGATGAAGATCCCAAAGTACAGCTGGAAAACCGAGGCAAACAGAGCAAAAGTAATGACCCTTGCTGCAATCGTGAAGAAATGCCAGCAAAACTGGATTATAACAGCCATATAACTGATGGGTTTCTTGTCATCACGGGAGTCACGGAGGGCCTTTTGGTAGGAAGCCAAAGCCCAAGCCAGGGATACAAGAGATGCTGCAGCAGTAAGACCTAGGAGGAAACAGGAGAGGCAGTTAAGGCATAATTAGTATGTCAGCACTTGGCTGAAAACAGCAATATCCTTGCTGCTTTAAATACGTTCTCCACCACTGGCATAATAAAACCTCTTCCTTCTCCTTTAGCTCAGAGAACTAGATCTCTACTGCTGAGATTTCGTTGCCCTTATAATGCTGGATACACACAAACAAGAGCGACTATCAAACCACACTCTGAATCTCTTCTCTAGCGATTAACATATTTGAAACAGATTAATTAATTCACAACTTTGAGCAAGTTGGGAATAGGCGTCTCTGTCAGCTGTGTGATTTAATGGGACCTGCTGTGGTTATTGCTTTCAAGAAAGAATACGAATTTTCTGATTTTGATAAGTCATTAAAGAAGTCTAATATAAAGCAACAAAATCTTTCTAATTAAAATGCCAGTATCATATACATATAAATTAAATTAATAACAATGTAAACATAAATCTACATGTTAAAAATAAATTTATGTAACTCCTGTTACATCAAAATTTGAACTGACTGCTTCACTCTTGCTGAGGGAAAAAAAATGCCCATTTTGATATTTCCACCACTTTCAAACAGAATTTTAATACGTAGAAAATGTCAGAACTTATTTTCTTCCAGACAGAAATTAAATTTATTTTAGAAATGTTGGAATTTTTTACTGAATTAAAATTGTGAGTAACAATGCTCTTAAAGTAGGGGGCTATATATTTTAATTTGTATAGCCATTCTATCTCCTATATACCAGAGAATTGCCTATTTACAAGGCCCTAAACCACAATATTTTAGTAAAACTTGACAAATATTTAAAACATTCAATAAGAAATAATTTCTCATAAGATTTCTAACATTAGTTTTGTGAAAATACAAAAACTCTAAAACAATTTTTAAAAAAATAGACCTTTCTATGCTTGTTTTGCATGTGTATTATTCTTTTCTCCTCAAGAGAGTTTGATTCTTGTCTGTAGGTAAATTTAGGAAAAAAAAGTTGCTTTGAAACTGAATCTAATTCTTAAACTAATCTGTTGCTTCCATACACTACCAGAAAAACACCTTACATTCCCATTTCAAAAGTGGTATAGTTCAGCATAGTTATTCAAATGCTTAATACTTATATAGCATTCTGTTAGAAATTAATGATAATTCGTCTTTACTAGAAGATTAATTTTTATTTACTTATGACTCGTATCAAGCTGCTTTGAATGGAAATGGGAATTGCAATTGAAATGCAAAATCCCTGCCTTTCAAGTATATTTATTATTTAAATAAAAATGCAATAAATGTTGTATACAGAGGAAAAACATATCAAACATTTTATACTTAAAACTGGTTTATTACCAAAGCTAATTTTACATACAGCTAATGAATGAATTCATAAGTCTCAGCATCCCAGACTGAGAATTTATTCACAGACCATTTAAAGATAATGATGCTTCAGTTTATTCTATATTTAAGCAGTTCCTTAACTTTGAACTAGTTATTGAAGTAAATCAGACTGACATGAAGAAAACATTTCTTTTGTCTGCTGTTAAAAGCTGTTTAATCATTTCAACAACCTCTGGTTCTGGATGCATAGCCAGTGTTTTTCTTCCCTATTCAATAACTTTCTTTAGAAGTTAACCATCAAGACTGGTTAACCATCAATTACCTAAGTATTATAAATTTTATGGTATTGTGTTAATGTGGAATGTTTATACATGTTGCTATTTATTTTGGAAAAACCCAAAAACCAAAAAAGGTTCTTTTAAAACAGAAAAAATTTAGGTTATGGAAATAAAATCTATTTGAACAATTCACTTGGCTTAACACACTAAGACTTTCCTCAGTAAGCAGCACAGAGAGATTCATTGCTTTCAGGAGGGATTGTGTTTGTCAGTGTTTCTCGCTCTCCAGCAAGGTGTTAATAATGTTGTGAGCTCCCATGAATCCATGAATTTAAAATCCCTTTGTTTTAAAAGTAAAAATAACAACAAACCAATCATCAGAAACATAGAGCAAACTTAGGATTTCAGGGAGAATTTTTGATAAAACTTCATAATTTTTCTTCCCATGCTAATTCTGCATGCCAAAACACCAATGTTACTTCTGGAATCTTCCTTCATGAAGAAAATAAGCTATCAGCAATGAAGACAGGAAAGAGACATGGTATAAGTTAGCATTTTCATTTCTGACATGTATATTTGCTTTTTCACACGAGGCTGCCTTTCTGTGTCCATTATCTCTGATGACAACCCTGGGAGCTTAAAATTTAAGTTCTTGTTTTCCTGCAGGAATGCTTTCAGTATTGAAAAAACATAGTTCATTTCCCTCACAAAAAGAAAAGTTTGGAAAGGTAGATGAATA
The DNA here is from genome assembly GCA_013397565.1 of Ptilonorhynchus violaceus. Lineage (NCBI taxonomy): Eukaryota > Metazoa > Chordata > Aves > Passeriformes > Ptilonorhynchidae > Ptilonorhynchus > Ptilonorhynchus violaceus. The sequence goes on along the minus strand of VZRJ01008870.1, from coordinate 447,966 downwards.
GGACAAAGGATAAAAGAATCTTCCAATACAAACAAGCCACTCTGAACAAGAACTCAGGAATAGCATTATCAGCATAGGAAAAAATAATGTGAGTGAGAAATCCATATATTTTCTTTGCAAATCTAACTTTAATGACCTCACACACTCCCCCAGAGGTTTGTAGTGATATCATCAGTTTTGCATTAGGAAGTGTAAAATAATTCAATAATGCACACAGAATATAATGTTAAATTCATAGGAATTTCCACTGTTCTAATGCTAATTAATTCATAGTCATTGTCTGGGACATAAAGAAGCAAGTACAATAGCTATGTAATTCTGTTATTTAAATAGTCGTTAATAGGGAATCATCCTTTGCTTTTACAGAACAAACCCAGGGATACTGGCATACAAGAGAGAAAAGGAGACAAGAAAATGTATAAAAGGGAAGAACTGCCAGTTAATGTATTATGTATCTACTCTTGTGCTTTTGGCAATGGTGTTAGGGATATAGAATTAAGATAAAGTTAAATGCTTCATGGGCTCCATCCATTTTTCTTTATTGATGAGACCAAGCACTAAAGAATTATTGAAAGTAAATTAATAATGAGAACAATGATGCAAAAGTGATGCAAATGACAGTTTGCTAATAAATTTCACTATATATGTAATTCACTGGGAAGGGTTAGAGATAAAGTGAATTATTTTAGCACTGAATGGATAATTCATTAATTAGAAAATATTGATGCATTTGCTGAGTATATGTTCATATAAACCTCTTTATCTCTATTTCAAAAGAGGAAGTAAAATGAATTTCTATTTTTATCAAAACAAAATTTTAGCAATGCAGGTGGTTTAACTTCTGCAGTCAGGAAGGCTTATTTGCCATTCAGAAATGAACAGAGATTTGACATGATCTGTGGAGCCACCGTTCATGAAGAACAAGAACCAGCTTTCCCACTTGCTCATCTGCAGTCTCTGTACACTTTTTGGGTACTGCAGTAGCTTTCTGGTGTATTTGACTGTCTTGTATTATGAGAGTCATGTATTTAGGGTCTTGATCTTGGAAATTAAGACTAAATAGCCATTCCCAGTGAATATATACACAAGCAACTATATACTCATCCACTACAGACTGTTAAAAGAGCAGGAAAGCAGGAATTCTCTAAAACGGAGAATTCTTAGGAATTCTCTAAAATGGAATTCTTAGGAAATACGAAAGCATAACCCTGTTTCTTTCCTTTCCAAAGTTGAGCCTTCAAACATTTTCCTCAGTATATTATTTGATCTCTAAAGTTCTGTCCTGAAGAGGAAAGAAATACAGGTTTTGCACAGAAAAAGCATCACACAATTTGCATCAGGCAAATGATATTTTTGTCTGTTTCCAAAATGGACACCTGAAATACTCTAAATAACAAAGAGTGGGAGTGTACGTACCCACTTTCAGCCTTTGCAGCATAGGCCATCGACAATAGTCACAATAACACGAAAATAGTGCATTGTATCAGGACAACTTTCTGCCAGGAACTAGCTATAATCTTGTTTTGAGTGAAAAATATAATTTAAGCCCTTTTATTCTGTTAATGCTTTGCATTACTTTATATTATTTGTATAAAGGAATGACAACTTTTTAATTACAGATGAGTTTCAGATGTTCTTAAGATAGTACACTTTCTGTCTGATAAAAAAGAACAGAATTGCCTTGATTGAATTATAATTTTAATTTCTTCCCCTGAAATCATTAATTTCTCCATATATGAGATGAGCTTGCATTTTATCAAGCGTGGCATATCTGTACCAATACTTTAAATATAATACGTAATACACTGCAATGAGCTACAGCTCATTAAAGACAAAATTAAAAAACCACAAACATGACTTTCACAAGAGAAAGCAAACATATATGAAGGAAAAGAGAATGTGTACAGAGATGAATACATTCACAAACATAATAATGTTTCAGGGAAGTGAGCAAGCTCAAATAACTATAGGAGAGCCAAAGAAATTCTCCTCAACAGATTCGTGAGAAATCTTACAAAAAATATTTTGTTCATGAGTAATCCAAATAGAACTGTTTGCGATACATGAGCGTTCTCTATATTGCATCTCATTATAACTCTGCTTGGCAATTCTCAGGTTAATTCTATCCTAGTGATACCTCTGCCTTTGCATTATATCCCACAATGTAAGCTTTTGACTGTGGTGTAGCTGAAAAAAATATCAGTCTCATTCTCACACTAATTTTATTTAACTCCTGATTTAGACTTGAAAGAGTAAAGGCATATCCAGGTCCATAAATGACTTTTTTCTATTCACATCAGTCCATAAATCCTATATAGCATAAGTACAGAACAGCTTGAGTCAGCTGGAAACCCTACAAATGAATGAACTGATCTGAGAAAGTGCTCCTTGACATTCAACTTGATTTCAGAAATCAAACTCCTGCCAAGGCGTCTGTCTCTGCTTCATCCTTCCTTTTAAACTTGTACTCATCTCACCATTTCCAGGAGTAAACTCATCTAAAAGCAGGAATACCAAATGCAGCAGGACATCCAGGCATGACAACATTGCCTGGGATCTAGGACTATCTAGGACTATCCTTTTATTTTAGGAAAGCCTGTTTTGTCAGTTTCCTACTCAGCTGGAGAAGTGACATTACATGCATCTAGGCATCCAGGTGCTTCTCTGAACCAAAGCCAAGGATCTCTAATATTCATATCTTAGTCCTTTAGGAAACAACTTATCACGACTGCATCCCTCCAGTGTCAGAAAATGTTTTGCTATATTTACACAACTTTTGCCATGCTGCTCTGCAAGCATAGCCACAAGCTAAAAATTCACGTGGAGGCAGCCTTGCAGGCAGCTTGACAATAGTCTATGGGTTTCTGCACTAATTCTTTTATTCTTATACACAGTACAGCAGTGTATGACACTGTGTACATACCGTGCTTCCATATGTGGTTTCATACACGAGATACTTTGAATGCTGTAAGGGCAGCTTTTGATCCAGGACCATGTGTCCAGGTTGTCAGTAAGTGTTTCATGCCCATGGGTCTCATTCCCGGACCAACACTGTGAGATAAAAATGAATCTTACTTTTTTAATGCTTTCCTATTATCTAAAGGGATAACAATATAAACTCTTACTTTCACCTGGGTTATTTCCCCATAAACATGTTGCCAAAATAATCCTATTACTTTCCCACGTTAGCAAGTTTGTCACATATTAGCTATCTTAAATCAAGATCAAAGGTTTTCTGTTCAATTGAAATAAGCTGCCTGAGGTCAGAAAAGAACTTTTTCCTTCTTTCTTGAGTGCCACTAGATCTGATCGTGTCTAGATAGAAATGGCACCCTACTGAAATATTCCACTCCTGTGGTTTTACACTCAGACTGTTTGCTACTCACAAACATGGGAGTGTCAGTGTCTGAGGATGAGTCTCCAGCAGCTCACGTTTCCAGTTTTTGCCATGGGCTGCATTCATAGCTGGGGATTTTCAAGGCAGCATAGATGGTTTCATCGCCTTGCCAACATTCAGCTTAACTTTCTCCCACTGCATACCAAGGTGGGGTAATACAGCATAAGGGGTGACAGGAATTCTTCCTTCTTGAAATATAAGTCAGAATAATGCCTGATATTATTTCTCCTATGTGTTACATAATGCTCGTAGAGCACACTAGCATATATAGGAATAATTTCTCCCATGATCCCTCTCAGTTGCTTTCTATAGATACTTTTGCTGAGACAACTTCCAGCTGTTTCTTTAATTTGGCTCTCCACAACTTACCATAGCCCTGGAAGTCTAGAAACATTCTAGTTATTAAATGTTACTTCCAACCTTACTTATTTCACCCACTCCTAATTTTTTACCAGCAGTGATTTGGACACAAAGTCAACTGGCAAAAGTTTGGCCTATTGTATGTATCTTTAACAGTGTCTTAGGGTCCGTACGGGACACGTGCCTAATGATTTCTCTCTTGCTGCACCCAAGGTCATATCCACCTTAGCAAATCTAACTGTTAGACACAGTGTTGAGAAGCTTCTGTTGAGCAGTAATCCTGGTCATAACTTTAAATGCGTGGATGATGATTGTAATTCTATTTTAAGATAACATCAAGAACAGTTTCCCTTTGCCTTGCCCTTAAATCCAAATTAACCCTTTTACCCAGTTTTTGTTGTTAGTATTTCAGGAGTTGTATTAGAAACTATGTATAAAATTAACACAGATAAAGAGAGGCAATTTGGCATGAAGAGACCACAGGAACCATGGCATTTGAATCTCTCCTGTCTTTCAAAAGACCAGAGTAAATAATTCAGGTCTCTCTTTCTTCACAAATACCAAAAGCTCCACTACCTTCTCATCAATCTGTAGAAGTAATTGGCTATTTTAGATACTTGAATGGAAGTCGTACTGCCAGAATACACCAGCTAAGGCCAGTTACTAGCTCACATGCTGAGTGATCTCTTCCCTCTCAATTACATTTTTCTGATATTTGTTAGTTTCTTGTTCTACTAAAGATGTTTTATATTTATAACTTTCAATTTAGGAGTCCTTATTAGCCACCAGTCAAGTCCAGTCCTTCACTGGCAGTGACAACTGCCGGGTACTCATGTGTGTCGTGCAGTCTGTGTGCTGCCAGGCTTGGCAAGACAGCATGAGATCATTTTGCCTGTTAGGAATCTAAACTCAGACTTCTGTACTTTCACAGCTAGACACCTTGTCTGTTAGGTAATTTGGTATCTTTTATTCCAGTGAAGTATGTGCAGCACAAACATACCCACTGACTCCAGGCTCATTTCCATGATTTCTACATTTCAGGGCTCTCAATGCCTTGAGCTTGCTGCAAGTAGTTTACAGAAATCATGGGATTATCTGGTGAGTGTAGCAACCCCAAGCAGAACAAAACCTCTGCCATTAGCTCTTAAGAAACATCATGACAACATAATGCTAAGTTAAATATAGGGCACCATCTATGGGAGACAGGTCCACCTGCACTGCTCTGTCCAATGCACTGTGTGTATGCACACCTTCCATAAAGCCATGGACAGCGTTAGCACTTCTCCCTGCCACCCAACAGGAGAAAGAAAAACAGGATGTAGTTTACTAGACACATGCAAAAATCCTGTAAAAATATAAGTTTTGAGGAAATGCCTTTCTGTTGATCCACATTTCTGTAATTTTATCTGTAGTCTTCTATTGAGCTTTTATATGCTTTTCCTTACATAGCTTCTGGACAAATTTTATCCTGATGTATTTCCCTGATTTGGAGGAACCAACCATACAGATTTTCACTCCATGGCCACTAACAAGATCAACTGGAACTTTTTTGTTGGAAACACTTTGGAAAAATATTAAAGTGAAAAAAACCCCAAAGATATACACAGCAAATGCCATTTAGATTATTTCAGTCTTCTATTTAGGAATACACAATTGAAAAAAAATTAGTATTAGCATTTGTTTCTTTTGCAAAGTCACTGTGTCACCTGTCTTTATGCTGTCTTTATGCTGTCCTTTCCAGCTCACAGGGCAGTGGCCTGCCGACCCCAGCAGCTGGCTTGGGGCTGCTGTGGGTGTGGACTGAACTCACACACCAAAAAATGGCAAGAAAGTAAAACTCTGGAATAACAACTCTCAAAGCAACAATAGAAATGAAATGGTACAAAATTTGGAAATAAACCTGTTGAAGTGAAAGCATGGTCGTGCTAGAAACAGTATTGGTTTCCTAATCAATTCTCCATGACACTGTTTTCTAACGTACTGGTTGTTGGTTCCCGGGTGCCGGCAGGGGGACACATGGAGTGGCTTCCATGAGGAGTGATGAGGGCCTGTCCCATGCCAGACACATATGGTTTCAGCCAGTTTCCAGACAGCTCCAAAGTCAGTCACCACAGGACACAGCTGAGGCCGTCAGCCAAGATGTTGGTGCCTCCAGAAAACATATTTAAGAAAGGGCAAAAATGTCTGACAGGCAGAGGAAGGGGGGAAAATGAGGATAAGAGAACAGCAGTGTAAGCCCTAGGGTGAGAGAAGAAGGAAAGGGATGAGGTGCTCCAGGCAACTGTGGGAGAGAACCATGGTGGGGCACGTAATTTCCCACTGCCTGTAAAGGACCATGATGGATATATACACCCTGCAGCCCATGGATATTTCTTGAAGGAAACTGTGGCCCATGGAGAGCCCACACTGGAGCAGGTTTATCTTGAAGGAACTATATCTTGAAGGAACTGTATCTTGTAGGAGGGATCCCATGCTGGAGCAGAGGAAAAGTGTGAGGAGAAAGAGGCAGGAGAGATGAACCGTTATGGACTGACTACTACTCCCCATTCCCCATCATCCTGTGCCACATGGGATGGGAAGCCAGAAGGGTCAGAGATGAAAGAGTGAAGTTGATGCTGGCAAAAAGTTGATACAGGGGTAAGATCTTAATTTAATTTGTCTGTATTTCTCACTATCCACATCTGTTTTCACTGGCAATAAATTAAACTAAAAGTTGAGTCTGTTTTGCCTATGGTGGTAACTGGTAAGGGACCTCTCTGCCTTTACCCTAGCTCACAAGGTTTTTTATCCTCTTTTCTCACCCTGTCCTGTTGAGGAAGGGGAGCAAATGAGCAGCTGGCTGGGGGTCTGACTGCAGTCCAACATCCACCCATAGCATCTAATCACTTCACACCAATATACTTTTGCATGCACAAACCATACATATGGTCATAGCTTTAGGGGCCAGGTTGGATTTGTTCCTTCCAGGACCACTCAAGAAAAGGATTTTTTCCTTGCACAGGGATATACGAAACATTCCTCAAACTTCTGTATACTCTCCTTTTCCTTGCACAGGGATATGTGAAACATTCCTAAACTTCTGTATACCACCTCTGAAGGGTGTCTTACCACCTGCCAGCAACCTACAACAAACTGTCTGCCTCAAAAATGGATGTCTGAGAATATTAAAACTGTCACATTATTTCCTAAGATTTGATGAGAGGATGTATGAGCAGAATCCACCTAATACTTTGGATAATTGGAGGGTTACTACAAATAGAGTTTTTCCATGCCTGTAGAGAAAAGTACAAATTCTGAAAAAGGAAGTACCTATCAACATTTTTTGTTTTAGTTTAACATAGTCACAAAAAATTTACTATCTTAATTTTTTATAGTGAAGCATATAAAATTTTTGATACTTCAGTAATGTGTTTCATAGATACAGAGATATATTTAAAGTGAGATAGCACAGTAACTAATCAATGTAAAATACAAGCCACAGAGCATTGCCTCATGAACACTGAGTAATCCCATACTTGTGTTCAAACAAGTAAATGAGAATTCAAAAGTTTTAAACATGGGAGAAAACATCCTTCCAAAGAGTATTTACCTTGACTTTAAAAATGCACTTTTTTTTTCAGTCAACTTTATCTTCCTTTGGTTTTCAGCTATTGACTTGGCTGAAGTTCCATAGGGTTCAAATGACTTCAGCATAATATTTCACAGACCTTCAGAATTTTAAGAATTAAAATTTTCCAAGATATCAGTTTTTCACTTAGAAGCCCTCGATACATAGATGAAGACAATTTTCCTAAGTCTGTAATGAGCTGGTGAAAGATAAATATTTTTTCTATTAACCAAGCTTTCCAATGTGTTTTCCACCAGCATCCCACAAGCAAAACAGATTGAAATGATCATACTGGCTGCAATATGGTGGGATATATCAGAAATAGCATCTGGCAAATTCAAACTATCTCCTACATTTTTCTTTCAAGAGATAGTGAGTATCACAAACTACAAATAGCAGTATCCCACTGGCTCTAGAAATGTCTGCTGAGTATTTGGAAAAGGAAGGGCTAAATCAATATTTCAAATACACCANTTTTTTTTTTTTTTTAAGATATTGCACTAGCCGTGGCCAGCATCCAAAGCAGAGAAGACTAGAAGCCAAGATGCATTTTGGCATGAAAAATATCCCAAATACCTTATACTAGGTTTTATTGCAAATCAATAGCATGGGACCAGGTCACTGGCAACAAAATACTGATTCCATGCAAAGACAGCATGGAGCCCTTAAACCTCCTTAAGTCATAATTTTAGGATTGGCTTTCAGTAGTTCATAGACTCATATTGGCTTTCTGAAAGGGGATAAATTTCAGCCCTCATTAAGGAATTGATGTTTCTCCCACTCGCATATTAAAATGTCTGAAGTTAGTACCTTATTTGACACAATTTGTCTAAGAAATATTTTATATATGTAGGATTTTTTTGTGTTTGCCTTTTAAGCTTCTCTAAGCTCTGAAGAGATGCTGAGAATAATGCCTGGTATGGTGCCCTGGGACAAAACGCAATTAGCAGCACTCTGAAAAGGAAATCAATTTAGTATTTGTGCAATCCCATTTAGCAAAGGAAAAACTGCAGCTGTTATCTCACGTTAGTATGTGATGCTATAGAAGTTTCCTTTGGATCAATCTGAAGTATTACAGTCCTCACTCTTTGCTATGTTTCTTTCACTTTGAAAAAGTTCAAATATATTTTCACAATAATTCATTAAATAGACTTATTTTCTTGTTAGTGGAAAAGCGATCACTAACCTCTTCTCCTCCACCCCAAAATAAAATCCCTATTTTCACCTACTGTGCAGATAATGCAAATAGAACAAAGTCTAACAAACTGGTTTGAAGAATGTTCAGTGTATTCTTTAGATTAATTCTGCTTCCAGCTCATGCCAGGCTTTGGATTATTTAAGATGTCTAATTTATGTCTTTGTCTTCAATATTAGTTACAAAGCTATTCATTACCAGTAAGGAAGCTCTACAGTCATATGCCTACTTGTCTCTGATATAGCTGGAATATATCCCCACAATATAGGCAGGTAAATATTATGTGTCTGTGTACATTTTGTATGTATCATATATTTAGAGTTATATATTACATGCAGATAGATAAACTGGCACAATTTTAATATATCAAGCAAAATAATGACTTAAAATTTCCTCTGAAAAGCTTTTCCAATATATATCTGTGGCTTGTGCCAAAAACTTGCACCTTGTTCCAAGTTTAAATTAATCTAATTTCCATTTCTGCTGCTTGTCTAGAAGATTGAAAAAGTTCCCCTGGCTCCTGTTATTAAGCATTTTTTTTTTAAATGTATAAGTACCCAGAGAGAGTGATTGAATTACTTCTTCAACCTTTTCCCAATATTCTAGGCTCATCAGTTCCTAAAAGTCTTATACCAATGGTTGATTGATGGCCTCTGGGACCATTTTTTTCGTGTCCTTTGAATTTCCTTCAGTAGCTCCATCCTCCAGGAAGTGTGAGTCACAGAGCAGGGCACAGTGGTCTTATTGGTGGTGTTCAAAGTGGTTCGATCATTTCAATATGTCTACTGTATATTTTTTTTCCTCTTCATCCATGGATTAATATAAGGTTCAAAGTCACCACTTGACACTAAGATCTCCCCAGAAAGCTATTCTCTCTCCTGACTGCTATGCCATCTTCTGAATTACTGGTTTTAAGACAGAGATTTTCCCACTCTATGGGTATAATCTGTGTTCCGATTTTCAAGCACTTTTCTGTATTAAAGCGTTATTAGTTGGTTGTGATAATTTTGACCAAATTATTCAGATCAGCCTGTGATAGTAGCTGTCCTAAGCACTATTAACCACCCTCACATCTCTGTAAAAAGCCTTGAAAAATTTAACCAGTCACTGGAAACCCAGCCAGTAACTAATATATATCATCATCCATTAGGCTATCAAACAAGATGAGAGCAAGGACACATATTTAGTAGGTGCTCCTGAGCACTTCCTCAGTCATTCTTTCCTAATTTTCATATACATCTAGATGACAGATTTTAGTTTACTTTATGTGAGCTCTACTCATTCCTGCTTCAAGATCTCAGGTGATATTAAGTCCCATCAACTTAAAAAGAATATATTTATACATTATTCATTATAGTTGCTGTCATCATTCTAACTTGTAAGCTTGTCAATGAATGATAACAGGTCTGGGTAACAAGACCTGATATTCAGTAAAAAAGAGAAGTGGTTTGCAGAATTCTATTATGTACCTTCTAATTCTTTGTTACCTGAGTGCACAGTTGACATTTGTATTATTTTATGTTGAAGTCAGGCTAATCTATACTAATTTTTAGCTCTGTGCACCTTTTCTTTTGTAATTTTCAGATTTGTTTCTTTATGCATCTGCACATCAGTCTGATCCAGGGTAATTGTTAAGAATGACCAACTGATTTCAACAGAATTTGACACAGAAACAGATGTTTCAAAGATACTAAGTTCTGTGAAGTTCAGGGAAGATAGAAGCTAGAGAAGGGCCCAAAGACGTTTTCCCACTTAAAGTATAGCAGACTTCAGGCATTTTATTTTTATGCCTGAATTTTAGGCATTTTTATGCCTTCAGGCATTTTTATTGCAACAGCTAGGGACCAATTAGTAAGTGAATAAATATGTTCCTGGCAGCTGGTAAATTCACATAGATATAATTTTGAGCTTGTCCCAGCAGATATTGCCTCTTAGCCATCCAAACCCAAAGTCATGAGAGAGAACTTGGAATAAAGTAGGAAGTGAACAGTACAGTGTAGCAACCCAGTGGATCTGAGAAAAAAAATGGATATATTTTCAGGGCAACATTTAAGGCAGGAATTGAGGCTTCACTATTTTTGCTGCTTGAGGAACCTACATTAATAGGCGCTCTGCTTTTCTCGGACTCCTCTGCTTCTCCAATATTTTGTTAAAATTTAATGATTCAGTGTCTATAGACATCCAAAACAGCACCTTCCAGGCTGGAGATGGTATAGTTCAGGCTGGACATAGAACACAAAGAGGGCCCTGCAGATGGAACTCAAAGACTCAGATTACGGTTTAAAGATTACTGAGCATCTACCTCAAAACCAAAATAAACGGATATTAGTTTTACACCAGTTTGACTCTAAATCAGGTTCTCTGCAGACACAAAGGGGGAAGTGACAGTCAGCTGCATACCCAATATTTATATGATTTATTGTTTTTTTGATACAGTGTGACAGCAGATTAGCAAGGCATTTTTCTGACACTGATGATCAAGAAGTTATCAATTCACATCACTGGAACTTTTTAACAAAGAAAATAATAATAAAGCATTCAATCTACAACTGTAACCTAAGTAAACAATTTGACATAAAAATCCAGTCTTTTCTCAACAGCAGCAGCAGCAGTAGCAACAATTGATAAAAGCCCAGAAGCAGCAGTTCTAAACCTACTGGACTAATAGAATGCCTCTACCCTGGTCCACCTTATTAATTTTGATTTGGAGAGGAAACAAGATAGTGTGTGTGCCCTCGTTTTGGGGAAGATGATGATATGCTATTTCCCTTCAACTTTGGAAGTTGTTTGGATGTGCAACTGTGAATGGCTCTTCATTCAGCCTGCAGAAAAATAGCTTATCTCTGCTACTACTACATTTGGATAACTCGTCCCTCTCAGTCAATTATAAACATAGCGATTCTTTAGAAAACAGAGTTCACAGAAATCCCTCTGAGCCATGCCACAAATACACTGCCAAACAAAGAATCAAACTCAACACTATGACAAACTAATATTACATTTTGAGATTTGAAATGTAATATGAAAATACACTTCAAAGAGTTCAGATTCCCAGGTAGAGGAAAAAAAAGTGCCATGATCTATTTAAGTAAATGATCTTCCACAGAGACATGAAGTAAATAGGCAAATTTTTTTTTTAATAATTGTTTTCTTACTAGAGCAAATGCAAAATAACTTTCCCCAAACACTTGGGCACTGGTGGAAAAAAAATATTTCATGTTAATCAAAATTCCATTCAGTATGCGTGTAGATTGTCTCTATGTCTCTACAAGTTTTAATATTAGAATACCAAGATGAGTTATATTTTGATCTCCTAGTATTTAATTTGAACTCTTAGCACTTCATGGCCTGGTTATACCATAATGAATTTCATACTTTTCTATTGCTATTACTGTTTTGAAACAACATATCATGGGCATTAATACTAGCTTGGGAATAAATGCAATACTCTTGCAGTAACCCAGCACAGTTGAATTATTAATTTTTTTTTTAATCTTAACCTGATTTGAGAAGCAGGAGACTGAGAGAATTTGTTTTGATTATGATTAGAACAACATTTGAGTACAAAGTTGTTTAGATATCTTCCTTATTTTGTTCTTGAAAAGTAATATCTATCAAGGGGAAAGAGTGTGATTCAATTTATCTTTCTGAGATACTCAATGCTTCCTTCTCCTCTGAAAAAACAACCACCTTAATCACAGCTTAAACATCTTGTGCATTTCAGTTCTACATATTTTCCTTCCACTGTTTCTGACCCTAAAAGAAGTCGGCATCACCTTCCTCCCACATGTTCTCTGAGATACCTTCATTTTTGCTTTGTCACCTCATCTGCAAGGTTTTCAAATGGCTCTTTTCCCAATGCTCCTTATATTTCTTGCTTTCCCACAGGTTTCCCAGCTTGTATATTTGTTTTCTGTAGAGGTGCTCCAAACCCTTAGCCCTCTTCCTCCCTCCCTATTCCCATCTCATCTGGTATCTCTACAGTACCCGTATCCATCCCACCACTGGGACAAGGTGCCCAGACCTCTACATTCAGATAAAACCTCTTGATGACTGGAGCACTGAGATCAGAGCTGTCTGGTTCAGGAATGAGTTGTGGTCCACCATAAAACCAAAGAGCTGCATCTCGTGCTCACTTCTCTTGGCAGCAGCATCCTGTCACAGCAACTCACTGCTCTGGTTACCAGCCTGTGTGTAGTCACACATAGGTTGTACCTATTTGTTGGTTGTCAAGTTTTCCCCCAAAGCCAGCTCATCTGCTTTCCTTAAACAGCCAGGTTTTTAAAAAAAATCCTGTTAAACAACTGTGGCTATTTTTAAATTTTTTTTTTAAAAGATCCTGCTACAGCAATGCATTCCATAAGAAACTAATATTCTTCCTAATTTTAAAGAAAGTTTTAGCCTTGTCACCTGCTTTGTATTTTAATATGAGATGTCATATTGAGGACAAAGGTCTCCTTGTGTGAGGAGCTCTCAAGTCAGCAAGGGTATTCACTGCTTCCTAATTTTTCCAAAGCTGCCTTCATTATCTAGGGCATTTCTATTCACCTTCTTCTCTCCTGACTAGCGCTCCTATTTGCTGAATTATGTCATCAGAATAACCCCTGCCCTGTGCCTCTATACATTTTTATTACCTCTCTTTCTCATAATGAGGTGAGGAAACTCTGAACACAATAGTCAAGTAATCAGGTAAAGTTCAGTAGATTGCAGGAATATATTTGTAATTATTTGCTGTCACATTGTATTTCTGCCTGTATTAAAATAATTTATGCTATTCACAGAGTACCTGGATCCATAAATTCATAATTTAACATTAAAATAGATAAAACCATAGGCATGATTTCAACACAGCCTGTTCTCAGTGCAAAGAGTTCATAAACTATCTCAGAGGCTTCTGGGAAATGTGAGTGATGTTTGTACAAAAAATGGTGTCCGACCATATTCAGTTAGTAAAACACATTATTTCTGTCCACAGTATAAGACTCCCTCTCCTTTATCTGTGCTGAAAAGGTGACAGAATTTCCCCTTATAGCTCCATTGTATCTCTCTAAGCTCTTCAAGAGGAGCAATGTTAGCTCCCAGAATGTGCATATTCCCATGAATGAGACATTTAACAATTCTTTGCAGATCTAACACCTTTTTTCAAAATATTTTAGTAGTCATTGCATTATTCTTAAAATAGCTTATGAAGAATGTCAGTATGACATCCATTTTCCTGATGCATGAACCAGAGAAAAAGGAACTGAATGATTTGCCTGAAATATCACCGTACCAAGCCTTTTCAAGAGCAGGAACTCAGGAGTTTTAAAGCAGAATCTATAATCCCAGCCACAGAGCATGCCTTCAACAGCACCTCTGTACCACTTTGCAGCAGACTACTTGGCTAAACTTTCAATCACTGAATTATCTGCCTGCGTTGGTGCTGTGCTTGTCAGTGGACCCAAGCACCACTGCCCATGGGCCAGCACTGCAATCTGTGCCTGCACTGCAAACATTGGCTCATTGGCATCAAGTTGGATCTTCAGAAAATTCTCTCCTGAATGATCAGTTCATCAAAAAGACAAACAACTTGTATATTTTGGAAGCCAGTTGAGTCCCGCTCAATCTACCAAAAGCAACTGGGCTTTGAAAATAGGTCAAAGCATAAAGGAGAGAATGTTTTCTAATTAGCCTTTAACAATACTGGGCAGTGACAGGTATTTACTTCATTCTTCCAAGCACTTGGCTAGCAACTACAATTCAAAATTATCACAATTGCCATTTCTCAAGAACTATATAAATCAAGCTATGCTACCAACTTAGCAGCTTTCCGCATTCTAGATCAAGAAGTGCTTAGTTTATCTTGTTACAGCTGGAGGTGAAGCTCTGTGCCTGTGCTCACCCAAGACACTGTTTTACCACTATCTTTCAGATAGTGAGAAATGCCTGATGCGAACACTGGAATGCCTTTGGGTGAGTATGAGAGACGTTTTCCTGGAATTTTTCCAGCCTTAGATGCCATTCACAATATTATCACAGTGGTGATAGATTTGTTCAAGACTTCACATTTGTGCACACAGACTTCTAATGGGTTTCATGCTAATTCACTGGCAGTAACTGTTAGGTGAACTAATTCTTCTTAGATTAGTTTTGCAGAGGCATAAAATTTCAATAGCTTTCCTCATCTGAAAGAGACTTGAGGACTGGGTATTTACGAGCATAAATTCTATGGGTCATTAGCGGAATTTGGTTCGCTAAACACTTAGGGGCCTTTTAAAAATGTCTTCTCTGATAATACTCGGTAAAATTATTCAATCAAACACCGCAACTTGAATTTATTATTTTTGGCCACTGGCACATTCCAGCAGGGTCGCATCTGGAACTTCTGAACTATATAGCGTATATATTCTACTGTTTAAATAGCAATTTAATAGCGGCACTGCCTAAATAAGGATAATGGCTTACATCAGTATTTTCTGAAATGTTCAAGATTTTCCACTTGTCTTTAAAAACATCTTTTGCATCTTTTGAAATCAAGCAGCAGTTTTACTGGCATATTTGCAAGTAGAAAGTTAACAAATTTCCCTAACTCTACAAAAGCTAATATACACTAGGTATCACCAACCTGAACTGAATTATTACTGCTTGGTAATAATGTCTTCAAAATAGAAGCCTATAATGTGAACACTTAAACTCGTGTAATGAATGCCAATTATTCTATTACTCTGCACAGTGTATAATTACAGAAACTGGAGAATATTCTGGGCTTTCAGTTACTCTGTTGTTGGACTGTTTGGTCAACTTGACTGGCAGCTTCTCTGTCATTTTTTTTAACCAGAAGGGAATCAAGTCATGCAGCCGTTTTTGTGTGACAGCTAAAGAATACTGACTAATAAGCAAACATTCCACACTGCATTTTATAAATGCAATCACCATCTAGGAAAAGGAATTGATGTAGCCAATTTGTATAAGAAATGACTTTATAAGACATACATGATAAGAGAACAGAGGAAAAATGAGATGCCAGTCCAGGTGGGCTGGATGCAGCAGGGATCCATAGCACAGGATGCCTCTACTTCTTGAAAGGTAAACACCACATACCTTGGCTAAATTGTCAACCAATTAAATAAGTTGCTAATATAATTAGTTTGCTCATTTTTGGTTTCCTGGGATGAAATTAATGAAAGCACCTTTTCCCCTCTTGAAGACAAACACATAATCACACATATTTGTCATAGGAAATGTAGGTCCTCGGCCCTCAGAGTAGGAGAATGGATTGAGAGAGTTTGCCAATACATTATCCTGGTATAAATTAAAGCAGCTTGAAGGTGGCTGTCACTTTCCTTTGCTGCCGACAGTTTTAAAGGATTATTGATTCAGCTGATGAGCTTTGGAGGAGTGTAGCCACATTGCCTTTCCCAAGGCCACAGTCTTCCCACAGGGGGGAACAGCTACTCACCTCCCAGGGCATCAGGGGATCGTTGCACACTGGCAAGCTCTTGTGCAGTACCTGGCTGTGAATTAAGGGCTGCTCTGTGGTGGGAGTTATTGCCTGTGTTTGTGAAATAGGTCAGCCTGCCAAGCCATGCAAGGCTCTTTCCTCAGTTACAAAGCATCAAAGCCCTAGAAAACCACCTAAGTTAAATGTTTGAGAGAGAAGAGGGTAAGAGAGGGAGGGAGGGAGGGAGGGAGGGAGAGAGAGGAATGAAAGTTGAGCAAAGGTTTAATGCATTGTATGTAACCAGAAAACACCCATGATTCCTTCTATGAGCAAAAATAAGGCTCACCAGAACTGCTTTTCAGTAAAGGCACATAGTCACACAGAAGGAAAAGAGTACTGCAGAGAAACATAAAGAACTGTTTCTTAATACAATTCTCTCTTGTGCTGGCTGTACTTGCCAGCATTCCACCTTAGGGGTAAAACTTTTTGTTTGTTGACCCGTGGTACAACGAGGTGCAAAGGCAATGCATAACTCAATAGGATTTGAGCCACGTTAAATCCATCACAAGAAATTTGTGAAATGTCCCATTTCCAGTTTCATAAGTAACTTAAGCTTCAGCAGTAATTAAGTGCTTAACCCCCCTGATGTCAGTGGGAATCAGACATTAAAGCACTTCAAATGAAATCCTATCGGGCAAGATCTCCAAATCTAAAAATAACATTGATGTTAAGTTTGCTATAAGACTCCTACTACAGCTCAAATAAACCCTTATATCGAATTCTTAGTGCCAGTTCCAATTCAGTATAGCTTTGGAAATGTAACCTGAGGGCACATTGACCCAGTCCCTTGCTGAGAACATGTTCACTGCCTGTCTGGGAAAATTACAGTTTCCTAGGCTTGAACTATGTTTTCAGTGGTATTATTCTTCTGCTAACTGATAAAAGCTCAGTCTTCTTGTACTGCTTCCAGGGCTCTATCCAGCTAAGATACCTGTGTATCTTTTTCTTCCTTCAGTCGGTCATGCACCCATGAACTTGCTTTTACCCATGATCTTGCTTTTCTTCTGTGCTGAAGCTCCTACTTAAACAATAGAACTCAATAAAAAGTCCAAGATAAAGCTAAAGCATCATTAAAATAACCTTCCAGGAGGAAAAGCAGACATGGCCAACTTTTCTTCTGAATTAACTTAATACAAATGCTCAGAAGAAGTAACAATAGAGCAAACAGCTTCACTAATGTTTACCCAGCTGAAACATCAAATAGCAAGCCCAGAAAATATGTAAAAATCCTACCCATGATTTTGATGGAGATGAAATTATTTTTGCCCCCTTACAGTTTGTGATTACCTTCTGTAATCCAAAGGAACCCTGTGCTATAAGTTTCTTATTTTAAAACTTGGGTTTTACTCAGAAAAATTTCAATAGATGTTGAACATACTTTGGGAATTTTCAAGGTTAATTGTCAAATCCTTCATGACATCATGTCAGCTTCTCTGTGGTAAATATAGGCTTGTGATCAGCAGACTGTCAACTGTATTTATTTATAAGCCAGTGTTCCTAGAAACACATCTAAAGGCTATACTTAGAGGTTGTGCCACAATACTGCAGTGCTGCAAAAACTGGTCACATATGGAGGTAAACAGTTTTGAAAGGTTAACCCTCGTCACTTGTGATATGCTCTGACATCCTGTGGATGCCAACTGGCTGAACACAACCCAAGAGGAAGAGCTGTGGGTATGTCAGGAAAGAAGACAGTTGCTTATTTGGATGAAAATTTACAGCTTAAAATGGTAGGATGGAAAATCTGCAGGGTATTGTAGGAAGGTCAATGATATGGATGTTAAGACCCAGAACAGGCTCACAACTGACTTAGTCTTGAGTGAGTTTTATTCCTGAGATCATGAATATTTATTTAAATAATCAATTATTTGTATTAGATAGCATGTAAGTACATTTATTATAAATATATTTTAAACAGAGTATTAGTTTAAAAAGGCAAGGCACCTAGTCACCCTAGAAAAGCATGCAAAAATTCTCAAAAAGATTTTCAAGGTCTAATTTTGTGCAGACTTAAAATAAACATGTCTCACACTCATCTGTTCTAAGACAACCTCCTAAGCAAATATGACTTGAGTGTCAGTAAATTCAGTTTGGTATGCACTCCTCTTGCAGCTAATAGAGCCTACACTATCAAACAACCCTCTCAATTAAAGTCCCCTCAGCATTTATGATTGAGCCTCAAACATCTTTGTAAAGTATTGTTATGTTTCTATTCTCGTGTTATAAATTAAAAACTGAGACATACATAGATCTCTTTAAGAAATGTAGCTTGTTTAAACATTTTTTTTTATATTTGGGCACTGATGAACCATCAGTTCATCATACTCTCTCCATGTAGCCAGGTTTGGTATTTTTAGAAATGAAATGCAATATGACTCAGGTCTTTGTCCTTGTTAAAAGATATCTAGGTAAAATTTAATGGATGAGGATATACAGACAGTTGGACCTTAATTCCTATGAAACTGCAACTGTCCCAACCAACAGAATGACCTCTGGGAGAAGTTGCAAGATTAATCCATTTTCCCATGTCTGAGGTCCTTCCTTTTCTACAGGAGTTCTCAGAATTTCTCTATTTTCTCTTGCTAAGAAGAACAGACAATTCCATGGTCAAGAATATTTTACAGAAAGCATCATGCTTTTTCCCTTAAGCCCATCAATAAGTTTTCAAATACATGCAGTGCTCTGATATTTCAGAAAGCATGTTCCATGGAGACAAAGAGACAAGAACGAAATACCCCCCGCCCCCCCATCCAGTAGATAAGGCATAACTTATACCATTCACATGTGGTGCAAGAGAAAAATACACCACTTTCTTAATCTCCAGTGAATTAAAGAGAAGTTGTAGGCCATTGTTTACACATCCTGGTTTACTTCATACCAGGTATGAATTGTCATGTTCCCACAGTAGCAGCCTTATTCAGGGTCATTGTAAGGATCGCCGGAGCTGTTCTTAATGAAACTTTATATGTTTGAGAATATGCAATTTTCTTTTTCACAAAAATGTGTTGTGATGATCACAAAAGTAAAATTCAGAGAGGCAAACAACCTGTCCATATAAGTCTCTGCAGAACCAGATTGTTCAACTTGTTTGATACATAAAAATGTAACAGCAATAGCAACAGATCATTAAAGATATCAATTTAAAAAAAAAAAAACACCAAAAAAAAAAGGAAAATTCATTCACTCAAGTTCAAATCTACACACTCTTTTTCCTAGTAGGGTGTTTTTGTAAACAGTCTAAAAATAAAAAAGGTCTTGTCAAAAAGAAGCCTCGAAAGAAAGTATCATCCTCAAGGGTTACTGAAAAAAAGAAAGTAAGTTCAGAAGAAATATGTTCTGCCTCGTGCAAACCAAAAGAGAAGCACCAGCAAATTCCATACAGGCTGATGCGGGCTTACCAGTGCAGCTAAGTCATTTCCAGTGTCTTCTTTTCAGACTAGCTGGTAAGATGTGTGGTCCTGTGTTGCAGGGTATGGCTGAGACTGCAGCACCATTTTCCTGTGTGTCCATGTCCCCCCATGCTTGACCTAATCCTTCTGGCAGGCTGTGGTTTTGGCTGGGGTAGGGTTAACTTTCTTCCCAGTGACTGCTAGGCGGCTGTGTTTTTGATTTTGCCGGAAACAATGTTGATAATATAGAGATGTTTACATTATTGTTGAGAAGGGCTTGCACAGAGCCAAGGCCTTTTCTGCTTTTTGTGACATCATACTCAGTATATTAAGCAGGAGGAAGAAAGAAGAAGGGGGGATGTTTGGAGCGATGGCATTTGTCTTCCCAAGTCACTGTTACACATGATGGGGCCCTCCTCCCCTGGAGATGGCTGAACACCTGCCTGCCCAATGAATTAATTCCTTGTTTCGCTTTGCTTGTGTGCATAGCTTTTGCTTTCTCTATTAAACTGCCTTTATCTCAACCCATGGGTTTTCTACTTCTTATCCTTCCAATTCTCTCCCTGATCCCACTAGTGGGGAAGTGAACGAAAGGCTGTGTGGGGCTTGGTGGCTGCCTGGGGTTAAACCATGACACAGGCTGTGCTGGCTCACCTGTCTTTGCATAAGTGTGATTGACTCCATGGTGTGTTGAGGGAGCATCCTCAAAGATAATGGTCCTGACAGAACCATTGTTAAGGTTAGGATAAGTTTCAGATGGCTGATATAATTTCTGCCGGAGTCCATGCTATCCTCGAGGCAAGGGAATCAGGGTGGTGGAAACCTAGGCCTTGCCGTTGAGAAATGATAGCCATTGATGAGTCCTACAGGAGTGGATGTTTGCTTATTTAGTTGATAGAAGTATTAGAAAAGGTATGATACTTTGAGGCTGATTCAACAGACACAGAAACCATCTTGTGATAATTTCCACTTTGTTGAAATCTGTTTAAAGTACCTGATTACCTGCAAAGAACAGTGTTAATGAGTCATTATTTTTTATTGTTGAAATAGCAAAAGAAAAACCTCCCTCTTATATAAATACCAGTGAAGAAAGATTAAGGAGATAGAGTTGCCACACAGGGCTCAGGCAAAGCTGCAAGAAGCCTCTGGCAATGGCACAGGTCAGTCACCTAGGTACACAAATAGGAGAGCTGTACTCTTCTCTATCCCCAAACGTGAATTTTTGTTTCAGCTACCTTCAATGCTCTTTCTCTTTCATGACTGCTCCCAGCTTTGCTTTGGACTTGTCTAACATTCACCATCCAGAACATCCTCACACCTTAAATATACCCTATATGAAAAACACATCTGTTAGTTCATTCTTAATATACCATCTGTTAAATTCCCTTCTTAGTCATCAGTGTACCAAATGAAACTGCAAACCGCTTGTTACTTCTCATTGCACTCACAAGTTCTTATTTCATACACATCATATGAGCTGTCAGATTTCAGAAAAGGCTGAAAACACGACCCGTATGCGTTGAATGCCTTCAATGCAATAACGCATCTACTTTTGTTCTCCAGAGAAGAGGAGCTGCCACTAGGACAAAGAGACCACAGAGCTGAATAAGGCACCATATGATTGACTCATCCCTGGTGGACAAAAGCCAACATTAGACTTTTCCTGCTGCACAGTGGGCTGTTCCAGTCAGAAAGATGAGGGAGAAAATTACACAGCTTTTCAGTAAACTCCCTAAGGATGAGACCAACCCAAAATGTCTGCCTGTACAATACTTTTTTTCTATTTATTTACCAATCTTCATTTTTATACACTGTAAAGAGCAGTGAAATAGTTAATAGAGTGGTCTCAGTTCAATAACTGCCACGAAAAATCTGACAACATATTGACACAAAGGAGATATTTCACAGTGTTCAACACTATTTATTCAGAATTTCTGTGAACACAGGCACACATCACTTTCTTCATCTGGAGTTGTTTTAATTTACTTCATAATTACAGGAATTAGGAACTTTACATATAACTAAACTAAGATTCTGGAGGACAAAATATCAGCCTCAAACAAAAACAAGTTACCTTCCAACTCATCTGAACGGAGCTTCTGGCTGAAGCTTTTATGTGAGATCTTTCTTACGTTGGTCTCAATTTCTGAGGCTGTGCAATTATCACAGCACACACCACTATGTCAGACACATCCTGTTGACAAGGGAAGAAACTGGAAGATAACTCGGTCAATTAGAGTCCGAAGAGTCTCATGTATTTTTTATAGACATAAGAAATAAAATGAGGCTGCCATAAAAAAGCCTGCAACATATCAGTCACTCACTATCTCTGTTTATGAACCAAGTTTGAAGTTTGAAACATCAGGCCTGCTGATGTCATTTATAGGAAGAATCAAATAAAAGAATTTAAGAAAAAAGTTAAAAACCTCACATAATTTCAACATGTACCTTTGCAATGGGCTCGCATAGAAAGCAAAATGAAGCTGTTAAACCTGCTTACCTGAACGTCTTTCATTACTAGGTTATCTTTTCTGGTTCCCCCCAGAAAATAAGAATGGGAAACTGATGTCTGTTTGTAAGAGGAGCGATTATTTTGAATTGGTGGTGAAATCAACAGGATGTGTACAGGACCTGCTGCCCTCAAAGTCCCTAAATGCTACTTGGACAATTGGTCTAGGTTCAGTTTTGGCAACTAGGCAATTTTTTAAAAATGTTGACCGTAGAGCTGTTATCTTCTATGTATTATCTTCTGAACCCGCAGTTCCAATTAGCTTTGGAACGTATTAGAGACATGTACTTTAGTGTGAGGGCCCATGCAACCAGTTTTTCTTTTCCTGCAGCAGTTCCATGCAGATATTTATATGAGTTGTATAGGAAATCTCCCCACTGGTAAACAGAGGGGCTATGTATGTATATGTCATAGGGACTGAATCCACCACTGTTTTCTTGGCAAGGATGGCCAGCTTTTGTCTTTTGCAGAACTTCATCACAAGGGACATCCTGCAATAACAGCAATGTACACTGTAGTATACATTACCAGTCAAAAATATATACAGAAAAAAAAATATATTCAGTATCATATACTGTTACAGCACGTAGCAATAAACACTAAGAAAACCCTTTAACAGGGTATGCCTTGTCTGAAAAAAACAAAGGAAACTTCTACCTGGAATAATGTATATTATTGGAAACAATACATTTCCATTGTAGGGAGTCTGGATGGTAAATGCTCACCTGACTTACGGCAGCCTCTTTCTCGACTCATCAATTTTCATATAAAGAAATACATTTCCTCAGCAGGGGAAAGGGCATGTTTCTGGTCCATTTGCACTGCCTGAATGATGTAATAGATGACATAGTGAAAGTCTTCTCCTTTATGATGACCAAGTGGGGCAATCGTAGCCTTTGTACTAATGGAGGTTTAGATTCTTTATCAGACAAGTCCTGACCCATTTCAATATAATTTCACTGAAGATATCTTGTAGAAAGTCTAGTTTTTCTGCTCCCCTGTTTGCCAGTAATTGATGGCCAGGCCCACTCTGATTCATGGGTCGTAAATATATCCTTCAGCAAGTGGATAGGCCATGCTTCTATCAAAAATATACATTGGATTCATTGCTTTGTTGTGAGGAATTATTAATTATTGCATTATTTAGATTCTTGGCACAAATAAGCTTCTGCTCCATGGTCTGGGTATTTTCAAGCAGTTTAATTTCACAATCAATCTAGTGTCTTCCCCAGCCAACAAGAAATGCTGTGACAAATAAATAAAATAAAATTCTAGTCACTATGCCTAGCTCCCTCTATAAGAAAATTACACTAAAGATGAGCTTTCCAGAGAGTTTATAAGATAACTAATACAGGCCTTAATGGGTCACATGGGAGATGCAGTCTAAAGCTCAGAAGTTCACCATGAAGAGCATTTGGCCAAATGCATGGACTTATACCAATGGAGTTGCAGTACTTCAGCAATACCAGCTGCAACAGTAAGAAATGGGTTGCACCAAATTACTCAACTCAGAAGTGATAACAGCTGTTGTTTTGGCATGTTACTTGAAAGGGAGAACATGGAGAAATCTTGCTTCCTGAGTTATTTTGGTATCTGTGCTGTGTGGTGAGAGACTGAACTCTGCAATGACAATGAGAGATTAGACACTGTACTTAAGTGGCCTAAAAGCATAAGAAAATGCAGTTGGTTATAGGTAGCCAAAGCAGTGGAAGGCTACTATACACACCTGTGATAGAAATCATGCCATCTCTTTTGCTAATATCAGTAAAATCCCTTGCTATCTCTGGGCTTTTCTCCATTTATGACCTTTCAGTCTGGATCGATTTATGCATGCCTCCTACAGAACACCACACAGCTATGAGCACATCGCATCTACTTGTAATCCATACTAAAAAGACTCCATGACAGGAGAGCAATTACCCTCAGGTACTCATTAGGTCCTGCCAGAGGACGAAAGCAGAACAATGTAAGGACCATATCACCCATCCTGTTAGACCTGCACTGTCTTTCACAGTAGGAGTTCGCAGCTTCTGACAGCTCTAGAAGAGTCAGTGTTTGTAACTTGTTCCTTCTGCTGCCAGGAATGGGTGAATAGGTCATGCAACTTCTTTTCCACATTCAGATTCCAAACAGACTGGTATCTTTTCAGTACGGTTTTGGGGATAGTATGGATCTATTTTATCTACAAAATAACTAAATGAGGAAAACCCAGCTAATGACCACTGGGACCAGTCTTCTAAGTCTGTTTGTGAGCAGCAAAACAAACTATTGTTGATGTTGTGAACTGCCAATGCATGTGAGAGTTTCTCCGACTATTCATCTGCAAGTCTATGAGGAAGAATAAAAGACAGTAACGAGTTGCAGAAGTGTTCAAGATAGCATTGTACTTCCTACTACTGGAGCAACAGTGACAGAAAAACTGTTCCCAATTGCCATTGTAATAATTCGCCAAGAATATGACTTCAATAAACACATAAAGTTGTAGTGCTGCTTCATGGCCAGTGAACTTGGGATTTTCTGAATTAATTAAATTGCAGAAAAAAGCGCGTCAACTCAGGGAAAATTCTGCCTCTGGTTGCCCAAAATACAACATATGGCTTGGTAGAAGAAGGACTATAGTGTATCTGGAGTGTAAACATTATTCACTGAGAATACTAAACAGAAATTGAAGCTGATATTCATTCCAGGGTTGTCCCTTCTACAAGCATCAAATATATATTAATGGGAAAAACAGTACTGTAGTGGCAAGTTGCATTATTTTTCTCTGGTCTAGATTAATATAGTCTTGTAGTCCTGGCAAATTTTAACTGCCAAATGGCTTCTTAGATAAAAAGAGTTAAATGCAAAGAATAATTAAAAATCCAATATTTTTTTTTTCATAAACAGCTGTTGAATTTCTAATTCTGATGTTTCTTTGATTCAAAAACTCCCAAGTGTTTTTCGGGTACCAGGTAAATATTTAGAAGAAGTCATACAGTGTTTATATGATGTGGATGATCTCTGATACAGTTGCTTAATTAAACAGTAAGGTTTACAGAGGCACAGCCCAAGGCACAAAGCTCTGTTTGATTTAGATCCTGGCTATCAGACAGCCATCAGGGTGTGGAAAAAGTGTTCTTAAACTAACAGCTACCTTTCATTAGGTGACAGGCATATCTGTGGTAAGGTATATCAGAGAGAGACCCTAGAGTCTGAAAACTCATTTTGCTTTTTAGTGAGCAGAACTAGAAAAAATTCACCCAAGGGTTTTCTGTTGGATTTGTGCATGAGTCCTACTTACATTCTTGTATTGGTATAGTTTCTGAAGAAAGTGTAAGCATTTTATAATGATAAAGTTTTATATAATATCTATCACTGAAATGCTATGTAGCTGAAGTATTTTGATACTGCCAAAAGGATATCCACGCTGTCCAAAAACTTGAAAGTTTAAACTGAGGAACTCTCTAGCTGAAAAAAAAAAATAAGAATAAAAGGAACATAATACAACCTGAACTAAAAATTACAGATTTTCTAGGCAGCACTGTGGGAAACTAGGCACAGGTGTGAGATGACCTACTAGGTACTTCCTAATGGGATGCACAACACATTATTGACCCAAGTCTAAACCAAAACAAGTTAATGCCTGTTAGACTGATTTGTTTTTATTGCAAAGTCTTTCAGGATCTTTGGCCCTTGTGTAAGAATACTTACATATTACAATTATATATGAAATATAAATATTAATAGGATTACTTATATTTCCCAGTGTAAGCTGACATCATAACTGTAAATTAATTTTATTGACAGTGATTTATTCACAGCCTACTAGAGATTAGGTCTTTCTTATATTTGCCTCTGAACTTTATAACCTATGTAGGGCCAGACTAGGTAATATCCAGAAGCAATTTTAAGGTGCTATGAGAATTTAGATATTCTAGTTAAATGCCTCAGTGCTAAATATTAGGTCTCACTTTTATAGAAATATTTCAATTAACCTGAAATATGAATCTATATAGAGACTGCAAAAGGATGACTTATGAAAGTCTAGTAGAAAAAACAGTTAAAATGTAAGCCTGGTATTTCTCCACAGATACTAAAGGGTTCTGCTAACATTACATGGTTAGAATATTATTCAGTGCAACTTCAAACAGGTTACTTCAGACTGCTCTAGAAATCCCACTGACAAATACAATTGATTTATGGAAGTAATTGGGGATACAGTGGACATACAGCAAGATTTTGGTGCATGAGCATGATGAATACCTGATGAGTATGTGTGGCAATTAACCATTTTTCATTTGCCAGACACAGAAGACAGGACAACGTTGTCTTCTCTAATGTTCACAGCCTGGCCCAGTTTTCTGCAGGCCACTGCAATATTGGGGTGTTGCGGTGCTCTAGTCATCAAAGGAGCAGTTTGCCACAGAGTGACATTCCTCAGACGTCACTCACTTTACGTTCCTCCTCCTCACAAAACCTTAAGCTTTGTAACAAGTTGGCTTGATTTGAAATCCCCTCTAACTATATTGTGATTCGTCAGTTTGAATTTGTTCCCCTCTGAGATGTTTCATTGGTTTTCTCTCATGTATCCCTATTCTTGGATTGGCTAAGCTTTGTTATCCCTACCCCTTAAAGCCGCAGAAACAGAGCCAGCCGGGGTCTCTCTGTTGTTCCCCTTCAAGTTAATGACCCTGTCCTCCCAGGACAGAGAAATAAAACTTGGAATTGAAGCAACAGAGTTTCCGCTCTTTCCTCCTTACTCTCGCTTGCTGCCTTGGAAACAGCTGCTGCTCGAAAGTAGCTGGGAAGTGTTTGTTGCGGACGGCTTTCAGGCCAGAGAAGCTGAGGCACTCGAACCTCAGTAAACAGCAATTAAGCAGTCGTCTTTCCAGACGGGTTTCGGACCCTCCGCCGCGGCCAAGCCAAGCCAGGCACTGGCAGCGCGGCATTGGGGCAACACATGGAGTGGCTGGCCTAAGACTTTGGCCTTTCTTCCATCCACACATCTATTACCAGAAAACCCCTTTAATAGCAAGGTTCTGTGGGAAGGTCATGTCAGGTGTTAAGCTGGTACAAAGGGGTATTGCACTTGAGCTCAGTAATAAGGCCACAGAGATCAGTCATTTTACCATGCTCATGTGTGAGAACTGACTAGCTCTCCTTCCTCTCATTCCTCTGTGCTTTGCCCACTGTGGCTTAGCAAAGCCATTGCAGAGGAAACCCTCTTCTTGGCTCTGGAAAGGTAACAAAAGAAGCTGCCTTGATTTTCTCAGCCCCTGCTGATGTAAACACAGTTATATAGTGCACTACTCAGGCGCTGTATGGATGTGAAACAGTTCAAATGCACCTGTTGAGAGTGGATCAGATAAACATGTCATAGATTGACTCATCACTGCCATTGCAGCTGCTAAGAGGACTTATACACCAGATGGAATGCTTGGAATTGCTAAATGAAAGTTACATCATTCAAAGGTAGCATTCAATCTCTCTAGTGCATTTTAAAAAGAAATGTCAGATTCATTTCTAAGAGCTGCTTTGATAGTGCTGATAATGCTGTGATCAACCAGGCTCTTTGTAGACAGACTCAATAGTTTGCAGCCACATAATGGTCACTACAGATATTAAGAGTTGCTGATTAAATCTTACATGAGGAATTAATTTCTGCCAAGTTACTCATCTAAGGCTATGATATTTACACTTATTTCAAGGTAACAGTCACCTGCTCATCTAAATATCTTTCAAATGTTGATTTCTTGATACTCTTAACAGCCTGAGAATTCTTATTTTATGATTACTGTTACCAGATACAGCATTAGAAATATTACTGGTGGCCTTCTTATGTCAAGAGGTCTTGTCTTTCCTTTCCTGTCCTGTCTTGCACTACTCTTAAAAACACCATCTTTAAGAATGAACAAGGAGCTTATTAATACTCCCAAATACCAAAGGTTACAAAAGCCTTTCAAAGAAAAGCATTTTTGAAAGAAGTAGCATGCTCACATTCAAGATGGGATGAAATATTAGAGTGGACAGAGAGTGAGACCTTCAGATCTGGAATGTAAACTTAGTGAACATGGATTTTCATTGTCAGTAAAACTAAAGCAGAGTGAGAGAGCTATCCAAGGATATGCTCCACAGCATAGCCTAGATAACCATCGGTTCTGTTATTCTTCCAATTTAGAAATACATTAAACAGCCATGAAGAAACCGATTTTAGAGATATTCTAGGTCCTGTAAACATTGCCGACTTAGGAATTAGCGATCCTGGGTTTTAGACTTTATGCTTGATGAAAATGGGATATTCACTTTATTTAGCTGGAATAATTTTCTTTTAATGTAGAACAGAGGCAAGAAAAAAAGCTATTCATAGTTACTCTCGATAAAAATCAAATATAGAAGAGATCATTCCTAAAATGAAGCAGGTGAAGATACTATCACAGATTCTGACTACTCCAAGCGTAGTGAAGAGGGGCTTGCCTGAATGTAGAAGTTTATAAGGACCGTGATTTCAGTAAAGTCTTCTCTGCCTCCATTTGCTCTGTATCCAAAACAGTAATTTGAAGAAGCTGCTGGACAATCATTTCAGTTGGCCACTCCCTCAGCTGGCAGACTGTAACAGACTGCAAAGCTCATGCTATTATCCAAAACATTAGGGGCTGCGGTGTAGATCTAAGATGAAAAAGGGTCAGTCTAAGTAGGGCAGCATCCTTTCAAAGAAGGAAATTAAGTCTGTTGGAAACTGCTTAGAAAATATAGCTCACACTATACTGATACCTGCACACAGTCCCTGTGACACTGCATGTTGCAGTGCAATTTCCACTGCTGAGATGGGTGCCATGCTCTTGGCCTCGCTAAGGTATGGAACAAGGAGAGGTTGATGCTTAAGGAGCAATCCCTAGCAGCCTGAATCCTGGTTGAACCAGTTGGAAAAGCTGATCAAAAAGCTGAGTTACAAAACCTCCTGGGCTTAGGAACTTTGAAGAGACTGGTGTTGGCAGCCAGGTAAGGCTGAGGTGGGTCCATGCCGTGAGGACAGCAAGTGCCAGGAGCCTGCTGTGCCAAGGGCAACGGGGCTGTTTTCCAGGTTGTTTTCCTTTGTGTTCTGATGAACCGACCATGTGGAGCAAGATGCCTACACTGTGCCTTACAACTTAACAAATCATTTTAATCTTCAAACTGCTGTGCAGAATAAGCAATCCTTGCTGAGCCTCTGTGAAGTATGTTCAGTTGCTCAGTCACTACTGAGATGAGTGCACTGTGCAGGTTTAGGATAAGGAAATTTACTGTCTTAATTTTATCTTAGGTGCAAACAAGGTAGGGAGGAGGTTAGGAAATGAGCATGAGGTCTTGCAGTAATTCAGAGGCTTAGACTACACTGAAAATTCGTCATTTTAGAGTTATTATGCTTAACTCTGCATTATTCTCTCCCTAGCTGATTCAGGTCACTCAAAATGGGAGCAAAGTAAAAAGGGAACACAGCAAAATGTTTGGATTCAGATTTTAAACAGCTAAGCTCAGTGAAAAGAAACCATTACCCAATAGGACAAAAATAAAGACAGAATCCTGTTCAGATCAGACCTAGGACTAGTCTTTAAAGAGCATATAAATATATATTTTTAGCTCAATTGCTGATTGACTTTACCTGTCAAAGCTTCCTTTTTTTGTTATCGAATACTTCACACTGTAAATTATTTATGAGTTTTAGATTGAAAACTATTTGTGTGTGTGTGTCTGTGAAAAGACTAGAGGAAAAAAATGTAACACATGCAATGATTTGACTTTGTCTCATGCATCTTTGCACTCTCCAGATATCAAAAGCACAAAACAAGTTACTGTCCTGACCTTGTTAAGAGCAGCTGCTGAAAATTCCTTGTTTTTGTTTTTCCTAAAGACAGTAAAGTTGGCCAAACCATTTCTAACATACAAGAATTTGATTTTATTCATTCAGGCACATTCAGATATTCTCACAATACTTTTACATTTGACCATTTCCAAGCAAACTTCTAATTTAAATAACAGCTTACCAAGTAAACAAGGCTTTTTGGGCAGAGAGTGGGAGACTCTCCTACTGAAACACAGGGGTGAGATCTTACAGCCCACCTCTCCTCTTCTCCACAGCACTCCCAGGTGCCTACTCCATCATTTTTACTCCTGCCCTCCCTTGTGCCAGCAACAGCCCTTGTGCAGCTTTGCAGCTGGTGGTTTGGCAAGATGATCTGGTTGAAAATTTGAACAGTTTGCTCATGCACAGCATTAGCTTCAGGAGGGTCTGTGTGGCCCCAAAAGTCCTACCACTAGAAAACAGAAAGGTAGAAAAAGTGCTAAGAAGAAGGTGGGAGGACTAAGCATTTCATCAGGAATGTGACTTTAAATTGGTGTATGTTCCTTGAAATACTGGCTGTAAAAATTGAATTTTAGGTAACAATTACTTTAGCTTTCCTACTTTGAGAAAATACAAAACAGAAAAATGCTTTGAAAAGAATTAATCTGTTCAGTGTCTGGATCTCTGTGTGAAGCATCTTCTGTAGTCTTAGCTATTTCATTTCAGTGATTGGAAGCCACTGTTACATTAAAGATGTACATAGTCTGCTTTGACAGAGCTAGAGCTTCTGTATTCAGCTGAATGCGTAGATGAATGCATAACTTTAAACAATCAAATGTACCCACATTTAGGAAAGTATTTGAAGTGAGGTGTATTTTATTCATGATGAACTTCGATAAAGGCATTCAAATGCCTGGGGCCAACTACCTGTTTAAGGATTTTGCTGAAGTAGAGTCTAAAGGAGAAATACAGATTTGAAAAATCAACACAGTCATCTACAAAGAACTGACCATGGACTGCTAGGGTGATTTTTTTCTTTAATTGGTTTATATTTTAATTGGCTATATATTTTTTCCAAACTTGTGTTTTTAATGGGTAAAGGTCTCATCCCACATACTTTTTGCTCAGTAGCAACAAGGGCTTAAAAAGTTCTTATCTTCTCTTTTGTCTCCTGCATATGCCTTAATCTTCACCTCATCTTCAGAAATATCTATATTATGAAGGAAGCCTTTGAGAGAAACAGGAGTTTAAAAAAACTTAATCATTTAAGTTATCCGGTTTTGAGGGTAATGTCCTAAGCAGCTACAATGGCACAAAAGTGAATGATCAGCTTCAGAAGGGGGCAGGAATGAATAGGTTGCTTTGAAACTTATCTTGTGGTTACAGGCTGAATACGAATGACAAGTTTATGAACCCAGCAGTTGTCAGCATCACTTAAGATACATAAAAATTTGTGTGTGCCTTTATACTGCTTAGGTGTGCAAATGATTAGTTTACATGCAAATTAAATTACATGCTGTTTACATGCTGACTGTGGATTTCTTTAAAAATGATACCTTCAACATGGTTCTTTGCTGCAAAGTTACTGGAAGAACAATATTGCAAGAAATATATGGGGCAAGGTTTGTTTCTTTAAAATCCAATTGACTTCATGTGAAAATTAAAGGTGTGCTACTTTTGCCACCAGTAATGTAAATTCAGGATATTCTTTAAAATGACATTACTATCTTACTTCAGCAACTATAAGAATTGTGCACTTGAAATTTAGGGCTAAGTCCTGGTTCATAGAAAGGTGTCTTGGTGCTCTTTTGACTAAGGAGCAAAAGTCTCCCTGGGACTGACACACTGCTGACTGACAGAGAACTATGACCATAATATTCCAACATGCATTGAGTTTCAGGGACAAAACTAGATGTTTCTCCCAGCTGATACAAGGGAAGAATAGGGAGCATTAACCTGTCTTCCTCTGCGCTGCTAGCCATTGTTTAGAGGTGCTTGAAGACCGAGACAGGAGTCATCAATTACTTAGATGATGCACAAGCTGAAACAGCAGTGCCCTTTGCAGGTTTGTTAGAGGCTCAAGGACCATTTGGGTAAAGGCTGTAATGGTGCTTAGGTGTTGTGTTCTACTTGGCACAGCTTAGACCAGTTGGTCATGAAAGGCAGCTGCATGAAACTGCAATAAAGGAAAACAAGACATATGGTTTATAGTCAGACTCACACTGTGTCACCCTGACTCCTCTAAAATAATATTTTTGGAGAAGGAAATGGGTTATCTATGGAGTTCAATAAAAGAACTTCTCAATGTAACTTGAGAACATCAAATCTTGTGAAAATTAATGTAAGAATTGGAAAATGTCTGTTGTTTTTAAGCATACTCAGAAAACCTAGCACAATTAAAAAATCAGAGTATGTATGCTTGGTTACTTTTCATCCCAAAATAACCATGTGAGACTAAATTGACAAAAGACTAGGGGGTGGAAAGAAGCAATTAAAGCTGCACAAAGAATTAGGTTGGCTCTGGTTATTGTAGAGGGTTGCTATTTTCTTCCTTTAGAGGAAGGATTGAGATCAGCTGTAAGTTGTGTCATTATCTGCAATTCTTTTAACAGCAGCATGGTGAAAAGCTGCCAAAGCATTTAAAATTAATTCAATCAGGCTAAGAGGAGTATGTCAAACTGACTTATTTGCCTGCAAATTACAAAATTATCTATAGTTAAAATTAGCTTCTAACCATCCTGAAGAGGAAGGAGATGAGCTCCTAAAACTACTGTTTGCTGTGGTGAGTCTGTGATGCAGGCTGATGCCCCATCATCAGGACTTGCAATGTCGGTTGCTGTTGGTAGAGCTGTTGAGGTGTATATACGGTGCACATGTGATTACCACTGCAAAATGAAGGAGGTGATAATAGTAACTGTAAACTATCAATAGCAGGTTATTATAATGGAAAAAACATTAAATCATCTAGATACTGAATTATGTTCTCATTTCTCTTCAAAAATCAGCACAGCATAGCCTGCTTAACTCATGCGTAAAGTAAAATTAACTTTCTGAGTTATTACTACTAGCTAGAAATGCCAATAAAATTTCTCTTAGCAAGTTTGTTTTCAGCCACATCTGTCTTCTGATTACTGTCCTTCAGCACAGGGACCATTACAGTCAATTACATTGTTATCTGACTCAAACATGTGGACAGCTCAGTCAGTGACTTTAATTACTTTCTCATCAAAGCCATGTTGGACAGTCTCTGAAATTCCTTCTTTGCCTCCTAGGACATTGTAAAGGACAAATGATTTTTGCATTCCTTTCATCAAACATGACAGGAAATCTTTTAGTTTAGTTATCTCAAGTCGAGTTCTACCAAAAAAATGTATGTATACATGGATTGTCAATGGGCTCATATCTCTTGAGATCTGACAGGCGTTGTACACCTTTAGCTTCATGGATTATTTTCAAAAACAATTGGCAAAAATCCACATCTTCACTCACAGTCTGAAATCAATATTTTAACAGAATCCTTTTCTTAAATTAGTCACTACACAGTGTAAAAATGTTTTTAAGTGGTCTCCACTGGAATGAAGATTCACAACATCCTGTGCTTACATGATAATCAATTGTGCTCTGCTTTAGCCTTGCAGGAGCTACTGGATGAGGCATGTATAATTTTTCAGACTGAGTAGGACTTTTAGTCCTAGCTGTAATGACCAAGACACTTCTCTGCAGTTATTTTCTAGCTTGGTCTACAAATTCAAAGCATCACATCAACAAAAAATCCCCCTCAAACTGTTTGTAGATTATTTTGAATGTGCAATGAACATAATAATACCTAAGTACTTCTTATTGTTACTAAAGTCCACGTGGATAAAGAGATAAACAGGATGCAATTACTGGATGTTCATATCATTAACAGAAGGATGTTGCATTATTGCAGAAAGCAGGGCAGATACCTATAGCAGATGCATCTCATAAAACTACTAAAAATAATTGCCCCATGGGGCCATAATTAAAACTTTTTAATCAAGAACACTTACTTCCACAGAAGGTGTATTTCAAATGTTACTGATTTCTGTTTGATAGCTACAGCTGCCAGTCGATGCATCTAAACTTGGCATTTGAGCCAATGTTTGAATAAAAATAATCATGGCCTGAGACAGAATAAAATTCTATGAAATTATAGTCTAAATACTGTTGCCTTTAGAACAAACAAAACTGCAGCTGTTCATTTCAAGTAAAACAGATTTAGACACATGCAATCAGGGGGAGAACCACTGAGAGATGCGATAGCTCTCTGATTGCAGAAAGGACAATTACTCCTACAGGGTTTCTAGAATCAATGAGGGACCTGGGTCACCTAGTCAAACTCCTGCTCAGGGCAGCATCAACACTGAATATAAGCCAAGAGATTCAGGTCTTTTGATAATCTCCAAGGAGGGAGGGTTCACAACCTCTCTGGATAATCTCTTCCATGATTAATTGTCTTCTTGAGGAATTTTTGTTCCCTCTTACATAGAGTCAGAACATCCCTTGTTTCAATTTATGATCATTGATTCTCATACTCCTGTTGTGCAACACAGAGGAGAACCCGCCAAGAGGAGGGAGAAATATTTCCTACACATTTTCCCTAAGTATCTCTCCTACTGGCCACTGTCAGAAATAAATTATTGGTCTAGCATGACCTTCAGTTTCATCAAGTGCAGTGCCTCATGTTCCTATGACAGTAGCCTCACCACTTTTCCATATACACCACTGAATAATAATTACTAGTTTTTAACACTTCTGCTCAGCATTGGCTAACATATAAGAAACATGAAGGAAAAAAAAGGGTCTGAACTACAGATCTTACAAAAGCTGTTTGTCATTAAATGCCTTGCATTGTAATCTAGAAAACTGGATTAATTTTCTAGATAAAACAACACATGAGCAACATCATTTAACAACAGAACCTGGTGAATTATGGAGCAGGGATGAGGAATTGAAAACAGCATTGAGAAAGAGCATGCAACAAACCCATGTAGTTGGCAAACGTGCATTTGTTAGCAAATGTGTCACTATGATTCTGAACTGGAAACTATCATCTCCCACTGCTGCAGCACTTTCGCACCTCTGTTCTTACATAAAGAAGAAGAAATTACAAGTGGTACAATGGAGGTGGGGATACATCATTACAACCACCCCCACTCTGGGAGGTACCCAGGCATTGCTGAAAGAAACAACAGGTTCAGACCTGAAGGAGTGCAGTTTGGAGGTGATGTTGAAGCTGTTGCAACTAGTGACCTGACTGGTTTGTGAACATGGGCCAGAGCATGTGTACCATAAAGGGTTTGGGTTATGCAAAGGAGTGCTATCACATAACAAGAAGGCTGTTCAACAGGATTTACTCAAGCAGAATTGTTATCAGAAATTAAAGTGGGCTGGTATTGAGTTTGTGATCTGAGCATACTCTCTTGATTTCTTCACACAGAGTTCATGTGTGAAACTCAAATGTTCCATGACCATTTAAATATTTCATATTAATTTTTGAGTTTATGTTGCATATAGGTGCATGTGGGGCACTGGGATTTCTCTACTAAAGCTTAAGGAGAAAGTGCTGCACTGCCTTCTGTCCGCTATTCTTTTGTAACCTCTGCCTTCATCTCATTTACACTTGGAATTCTTAGCCTGTGCTGTAAAACCTGATACTTCTTTAAAGAATATAATTTACTTCAGGACAAGTTTGTAGAGGGAAACAGTACCTTTTATTATAAAAACTTCACTTATGTCCTCAGAGCATCATGATTACATTGTTATTTGAAAAGTGGATTGCATTCCATTCTTAGAACTGTGATCCTCATTGGCTCTGTCAACCCATACACTAATAGCTTCAATTGGCACTTCTAAAAGAAAGTGATTTGAAGTAAATATTATGCAAAAAAAATTGCTGGAACATTTACTTGAATTCAAAGAAAGCTGAAATGCACTCCCAAGTCATTGTTTCTTATAAACACAAAGTAGCTTTCAAATACACGTTAGAAGCATAAAGTAAGCATGACAGATATTTTGCTCTTTTTTATCTTAACTTCTTAACTTTTAAAACCTTTTAAACTTGGGTTATAAAACAAATAGTGGTGGGGGTTTTGTTTCTCTTGTTTTTATCGAGGTAGTGCATTGCAGAACATATCTTTGGGTGCTTATAAAAGAAGTGTAATCATTAAGGCACTGCAAGTAGAATACAGGAAACTTGTACAGATTTCACAGTTGTGTTGTGGACTTCCTTTTTTACTCTGGACAAATGTTTAAAAAACGAATACCTTTTTCCTCCAAACTTTGTCTGTTTGCATACTAATTTCACTTGAGAAGAGACAATAACCTTCCAAATGAAGGTAGAGTACAGCATGGACCCAGAGAAAATGCAAATTCTACTCTGTTAACTGTAGCTGCATGCACTAAACTGGCAAGGGTGCCTGTTAGTTAAAATATTAATTGCTGCAGGTATGTTATTTGTCCCCTGAATACACAAATATTTCGTCTAAGAAGCTGCAGAAAACTTTTACAAGGGCACAGATAAGCAAGCTTCGTATGTATTTGTATGTGGTATAAGGGATTTCAAGTTCTAACATTTAGTGTATGCCACTAGTTTATGCACTTAGTGGTGCCACTTAAACTGGTTCGAGAAGTTGCCACCCTCCCCGCCTGGAATTGGTTCACACCTCCTCCAGTGTTGTCATGGCACATGTGAAATCATGTCTCTGCAGCAAACTGGATCAGTTATGTCATCCAGCCAAAAACTGTTTCTGTCCATGTTATTCTTCAGCAGGGTTAGTTCTGCACAAAGAGAGAGTGAGGGTTGGATGGTTGGGCTGAGGTTGGTGGTTAATAGGTTGCATTCTACCTGGAGGCTGGCGAGAAGCAGAGCACCACAGGGGTCTGTCCGGGGACCTTTACATCTTTATCGATAACCTGGGGGATGCAACACTGCACATTCCTCATATGAGCAGGTGGCACCAAACTGAGGGGACCAGCCAATACACTCAAAGGCAGGGCTGCCTCCTGGACAGGCTGGCGGAGCAGGCCAACAGGAAACTTATGAAATTCAGTAAGGACAGCAGAGTCCTGCCCCTGAAAAGGAAGAATGATTGGCAGTAATGCAGACTGGAGACAGACTGGTGGGGGAGTAGCTCAAATGAAGAGGGCCTGAGGACCATGGCAGATAGTAAGTGGCACATAAGTCCCGTGTTCCCTGGTTGAATGGCATCCTGAGTAGTGTCATTAGAAGCACAGCCTGTAAATGCAGGGAACTGATGACTCCATTTATGCAGCACCTGTTAGGCCACATGTACATACATACATACATGTCCAGTTTGGGGCCCCCAACACAAGATGCACTGATCAACTAGACTGAGTTCAGCAGAAGGTTACTGAGATGCTCAGGGGCTGGAGCCCTTGCCCTGTGTGAAGCTGCTGCAGGACCAGGGCTTGTTCAGTCTGGAGAATCTATGAGATGTTCAATAAGATGGAGCCAGGCTCTTCACAGAGGTGCAGGGTGGGATGATGAAGGCAATGAGATTTAGTTGAAGCAAGGGCGGTTCAAACGGAACAGAACAAAAAAACTTTTTCCCCGTGAGGACAGTAAGGCAGTGTCACAGGCTGCCCAGAGTGGTTTTACAGTTCCCATCTTTAGAAATGTTCAAGGTCTGACTGGATAAAGCCCTCAACACCTGGTGCAACCACATTGCTGCTCCTGCTTCGAGCAGAGGTTGCTTCTAACCCCAGCGACTCTCTGATTCACACAAAAGCCAGCGAATGCTTGAACTGGTTCTGCTATGGACCAAACATATATGAAAATGTTCTATTTATCCCCAGGATCAAGCAGTTGGGGCACATTATGTCAGCAAATGAAACACAATACTTCCAGCCCCTAAAAAACATGGAAAAGAAATACTGTGGTATTGCACTCTATTCATTAACAGCTACTGGATAAGCAACACAAAGAACTTCACTACTAGAGATTGTGTTTATCCCTCTCTCTATATGTAGTCTATATTTTTTTGTATTTATATCTGTGAGTATGCAAAGATATCACTGCTTGAGAGGTTTATCCCACGCAAAAATTACTCTGTACAGAGTGTTTGTTACTGTGCTGCTTACATTTCCTAGCTGTCTCAACAGTGAGAAGAGTTAAATGTTTAAGAAGATTTTAGAGGGTCAGAACTGGTTATAAGGGTGTGGAGGGATTTGGATTATGCATCTCTGACTATATGAAATCAGACAGTCAATGAAGCTGATCTCTACAGACACACTTGTGCTGAGTGATTGCAGTACTACACGTGCATAAGACTATCTTGTATATATTAGGAAATAACTGGCTTGTTGTGCTTGTGTGCATTATGCTTCAAGAGATGGAAAAAATACTGGATTTAAGAGGAAAATAAATATCAATACTTCACAATTCTAGCAGACTCTCCCATGATGCTTGAGACACGAATTACTGATGTTCCTTTCATATTGTATTGTAAGGCAGGCATGCTTGATCCTCACCTTCTCAGCTGAAGAAACAGATGCACTGAAATTGAATGGCTTGCCCAGGATCACATGTTAAATCTGTGATGGAATCACAAAGAAAACCCACATATTAAGGGCAGCATGTCCTGTGCCTTTCTATGCTTATCTTCCATCATCTTTTTCTGCTAAATAAGAAGGTTACTGGGTCAGAGAAGCTGTTTTTTCTACCTGCCTGTGAACCACCTACCTACCTTAGTACAAGTGTTATTCCTTAACCCAACAGTGTCATTTCTGTCTGTGTACAAACATGAGTATCAGCTTTATCCTGGTAGGCAGTATTTGGAATTGGAATGGAGCCGCTGTGAAAGATGCTGATATCCATCTGACATAATCTTGTAATTTAGCCTTCTATGAGCAGAAAAAGTAAAAGTGAGCTTGGGAAAGGAAGAGCAAGACAGAAAGAAGGGAAAGAAAGGGAACACCATAGAGAATGCAGAAGGCCAATTGACATGGAAAGGAATATGGACAGAGAAAAAATATGAAGGCAGAAAGAGGAAGGAGTAGAGAAAGAGGAGAGAGAACAAAAGCAGAAGCAAAAGATGGCTAAGAAGGAAGACAAGAAGGAAAGCAGAAGAATTAAATAAAAGAGAATGCATAGCAGGAAGAGAGATGAGGGGACAGAGACATCACACAGGACTACTAGAACCTGGTATCTGATTATGTGTATTAATCAAAGAAATGTAACAGAACTACCTAAACTACCTTTGTTTCAATGTATAATTCAATGGATTGTCATTGAATAAAGAAAAAATGGCTTTAAAGTTATAGCCATAATTTCCAAGTTGTAGTAGAAAAATTAAAGCATGAAAAGGAAAGATTAATATTAACAGTCACACTAGGCCATACAAAGTTCAGCCTGATCTACATAGTAAACTTTCTGGAGACAAACTTATGTTTAGTATAACAAAGTGTGGAAAGTTTATCATATGGTTCACTGCATCTCCTAAAGCAAATCCATAACAAAATACTCTCAAAATACTGTATTTCATGATAACATGGAAATTGCATCATGGAGAAGCTTTATGATACATTTTTTGCCAGGCTGTTGCAAAACACCTTTGAAATTCATTCTGCAATAGATACACAACTTTTACCATGTGCACCACCATAGAAACAACTATTACTATTTTTTTCATTTAATTTTTTTTTTTTATAATTA
The DNA here is from genome assembly GCA_013397565.1 of Ptilonorhynchus violaceus. NCBI lineage: Eukaryota > Metazoa > Chordata > Aves > Passeriformes > Ptilonorhynchidae > Ptilonorhynchus > Ptilonorhynchus violaceus. Next base: position 408,534 of record VZRJ01008870.1, on the reverse strand, counting down.
ACAGGGCAGTTGGAACATTAATAATAAAGAGAGAAATCTGAGATTTTTCTACATTCTTTCCGAGGCTAAGCAAATGAATTTAGACAAAGTATTTTCAAGTGAAACATACTATCATGTACAGATACTTCTGTATCCAGCTGGAAGTAAAGCATTTGTATTAAAAGAAGATTCAAATCTACTTGGCAGAATTTTTTTAAATAGACTTAGTCAGAGAACCAGGTACCATTACATTATGATATGAATAAATATCAGCTCAAAATCTGGCAAATTGTCAATCAATAAAAAATTGTCAATAAAAAACCTGTCACTAAGAAAATTGTCAATCAATAAAAAAATGGGGAAGTTTAATTTAATGGAGAAAGATAACTTATGCAACTATCTCTTCCTTTTTTTTTGAGGATATACTCTGCAAACTTTCTCTCTATTGTTTCTGGAAAGTGTAGCCAGTTCAGCCTGCCTTCCTATAAAAGTCTCTTATATCCTTACACAGGATAGTGTGAAAGTGTTACTGTGTGTTACACAGTAACAGAGGTGAAAAATCATATCTTTATCCATGTTCAGACAGTGGGCGGGCACTATGTGCCTTTGCCTTAGGTTTAGTATTTCTTACATACATACTCTGTCTCTTAACTTTTCTCATCTGGAGGCACTGACTACTTTCACTCTTATGGATAAAGTACTTTCTTCTTGCAAGGGCGAGGACACTGACATTGATTCTCATCAAGCTTTAATTTAAAGAGGACAAAATAATCGAAACATTACATGCACACTTGTCTGCTCTCAGCTCCACAATTCATCATAATTCCAAAACATTTAATATGTGTTTTCATCTGAGAATGCCTCTTCCGGGCAAATGACAAGTTTGAGTTTTTTTGAGGTTTGCCCTACAGGACATGTTAGACAGGAAACAGAGATTAAATAAAAATGACATTAAAGAAAAATCCTAAGTACATCGGTCTCCTAGAAACTTTGCTGTCACTCCTTTTCAAAGGTGACCCAACAGAACCCTGCAATGGGGGTCACATGCTACCAAAACACAGGAATTTAATTTAGTTTTGTCTGCTCTGTGAGGGGAAGGTATGGAATGGGGAAAATTTGTTCTTTCTGAAGAGCAAAAAACCAACAATCAAAGTCATAGAAACCTTAGGAAATCCAGTAGTGAGGCATTGCTCCAAGGCGGACATCCAGATTATTGCAATCCATTCCTCATCAGCTGAAGGTACATAGAGAAGAAATGAATGAAGCTATCATACGTGACTGGGAACTAAACGCTCCTGTGCCCCGCACTGACCTCACCCGGCTTCTGAAAAGGCCGGGAGCAACCCAACCCGTTTCTGTGCATCCAGTCTTTAACTGAGAGTGATTGTCTGTGTTCAGAAGGGGTGGACATGTCTGAAAGGTCAACTATTCCACATTTTGGTGCCTGACTTCCCAGCCTGCTGGGAATAAATATAATTTTGATTGGAGTCATTCAGTAAGAATAAATGCAAAACACAGTATTAAGTATCATGATTCCTAGTTCCTCAAAATGAAGCAGCATGATTTTATGTTTTAACCACACTGCTAAAACATTCCATCCACGTTTAGAATAGATCCTTCCAGCCTGCTCAGGAATGGGGCCCTGCCCAAGGGGCAGGGGGACTCCAGCATGTACCTTGTGCTGAGCTCCCTCCTGTCACTGCTCGCAGACAAGTCAGTGCTCCTCACAACAAACCCACATCACCATCACAAGGGCGACCAAAGTGAGGTCAAACTCATTATCTGTGGTGATGTTACAACAGTTGTTAGGAGAAAACATGCAGCACTCAGGTGATGGCTGTCTTGTGAGGGGTCTGTGGCAAGACAAGATGTAGGTGATTAGAAACCAGTCATAGTTATTTCTCAGATTGGTCCTAGGACTGTTTTCTCTTTGGTTAACCCTCTTCAACACTTGCCCAGGCCCCAGTAAAACTGATATTTAATCTGCTCAGAGTTTCAAAGGGACTACATGTTAGTACCAGGAAAAAAACACTGTCACTGAGGGTTCAAGAAGGAGAATGGTTGGATGACCAAAGAAGATGAAGTGGTTCCAGAGAACAGTGCATGAGCATTTCAAGTCTTGAAATAAATTTGAAAAAAGAATGATACCCATTTTGGAAACCAAATTAGAATTTTCAAAAAGAGATTCTGGCCTGAACTTACTTTAAACACTTAAAAACATACCCATTGAGACCATTTGGGTTTAAGACAAATACAAAGCAAAAGAACAAATCAGTGTTCTTTGGTCTTGGTCAAATTTTTCAAAAGTTACCACACTACGCATACTATTTTCAATTCATGAACTATTTAAGCATTATTTCACAGCTAGGGTACACAGAATTAAAAAAATGCAGTGTAGAAATGGCATACATCCACAGCCTGCCCCATTTCTCCTTTATAAAGGTGGGAAAAGAGTGGATGTCATTTTGATTACAGCTATGTATGTCACTGGGAAACTGAGGGTGCAAGTCTGGTGAATCATAGGATTGGATAAAAATAGATTTATTTAGTCACTGGTACAATTAATCACGTGTGTGTATATATAGAGATATAAATATATAAACTATTTATAGGTTTAAAATTTTCAGTAAATATGCATGCATTCCAACCTAGAACATCTGATATTAACAGAGCAAAAGGGTCGCAGTAATTAATAACCCAAGTGTAAAACCCACTTACTGTTGTGTGGCTGATGAGACAACTGAAAATCGAATGTTTCTGGTTTTAGGTGAGAGGCTGCTGACCTGGCTGGTAGGTAAGGGTGGAAGGCTACACACAGGCACACCCTTTCCCTGCATCATTCCCAGGGAATGACCTGACTCTGGCCCTTCTGCCGCCTCTGTGTGTCCCATCAATCCCACCACCAAGGAAGCAGGTGAGGAGGATTTTTCCCAGCTTCCTTTCCTTCTCCTGGGCTCAGACTCCCTCTCCTGGCCTCTAGTACCATGGCACCCTCGTTCCCCTTCTCCCTTTTTAATCCTGTTCCGATGATGAAATGTGCTTTCAGTGTCACTGTGCCTCACAGAAACTTGGGGTCAGCTTCCTGGGGCTCCATCACAGCACCTACTTGTGTCAAAACGGACTTGCCTTTTGCCGTTTTCCAGTATTTTTTCTCTAGCACAGAGCTATCCAACACAGGTGTCACCAGAACAAGGTGACAGTTCACAGCATGGGGGTCTGAAGGGGTGTCACATATGGACATCCCTTTTGTGAGGTGCTTCTCTAGGTATCACAGTGGCCAGATGAGCTGCCATCTTACCTATAGGGACTTGCAAATGCCCCCACATGACAGCATGGCCAGCTCCTCTGGTTTTATCATGAGATGAATTTTAATTTGCCAGCTCTTAGTGTCAAACAATATTTCTATTTCAGTCTTGCAAAATTTCACATTTTCGGAATAGTCCTGGCTCAGAGGAGGTAAGATGTGGGCACTGCTGGTAGTGCATGCTGCTGCCCTAGTAAAGTGTGCATGCATTCCCATCGTTTCCAGGGAGACAGAAAGGCCTCAGAGGAGATTTATTTGTGGGTTCCACAAACAGTTGTAGAGAAGATGGGACTGGATGATGTAAAGGAGCAAGGAAATGGACAGCGAGAATGGTGTTGGATATAAAGCAACAAGAAGTAGAAGAAAAAACCTTAATGAATGTGAGAACATGGCTAGACTTGTGAATAAAATGGGCCGAGAGATGTTGTCTGGCCCTGAGGACAACATCATTTGCATCCCTATAGTTATAATCTTCTTCCTACTTCACCTCCATCTCTCCAAAACCCCAAAACCAGACAAGCAAGACAGTGTCATCCAAACTGCCCTCTGGAAGTAGACCTGGGGGCTGTGTTAATTCCCCAGGTAGTTTAGCAGTTGTCTGGAGAGTACTGGTGGCTTGGGCTGGGCAGTGTATATCAATGTCCACCACACCCTGGTCTTGTTTCATGTCCTTCAGTACATATAGATATAGATGGACGCATGGACAATGTGACAACTGGCAAAAGAAGAGGGAAACACAGGCCACAAACAGACGTGGAGGACCACAGAAGTCAGGACCAGTGGAGAAGCAAGGAAAAGCATTATTTGGACAGCCCTCCATACAGGCTAGTTGCTGTGGGATGCAGTAAGGCAGCAAGGCAGATCCCCATCTAAGCAAGAGAAAACAGATCAACGTTGAAGCAATGGACAGGGCAGCCACTTACATGCACGGGCGTTGACTTATTGTGGCAGTTTGAACCTGAGATGACCACAGACAAATTTGAAGTCCTCAGCTTCACTCTAAAAGTGAAGTAATAACACGATAAGCAAAATCAATGCCATTTAAAGACCCTCATGACTTGTAAGCTAATCTCTTTTTTTTTTGAAGAAACACACTCTTTCTTAACACCTCACTTTGGTACTGGATAAAGCAGCCAGAAGGATCAAATTGCTCATCTCATTAGCCTGCTACTATCAGTGAGCAGCATGTATGACAGTGGCATGGTTCAAAACCATCATTCACCAATAAGTGACACAGTTACTGGATCACTAAAGCAGAATTTACCTGCTTTGAAGTATTTAAAGTTGATGACAAAATTTTTGTTCTGTGTTTCTGCCTACTACTATAGGTCTTCCTCTTTTCACTGAGGTTATGGATGAGATCAGAAGTGAAGGCTACTGAACTTTTCCATCCTAGAGTGTAACTCCAGAGTCCATGTCAATGAGAGGCATGGGTGACTGTGGAAGAGATGGCAACAATACCTTCCATTCTGAGATCAGTGAAACAGAGAGTACTGGGTCTGGTTGAGAGGGAGTTAACTTTCCTCCTATCAGCCCATATGGCACTGTATTTTGGACTTCTGGTTAAGAGTGTTGATAACACGCTGGTGTTTTGGCTGTTGCTGAACAGTGCTTGCACAGCACCAAGGTTTCCTCCTTTTCCTGTTCTGCTCCCCCTCTCTCTTCCACCAGCATTCTGGCTAAGGGTGAACAAGAAGCTGGAAGGGGACACAGCTGGGACAGCTGACCTGTATTAACTAAGGAGAGTCCATACCATATGGTGTCATGTTCAGCCACAAAAACTGTGGGACAGGAATAAGAAAGATGGGGATTTTGGCTTCCAAGGTGGCCATTGCTCAGAGACTGGTTGGGCATCAATCTGCTTTTGGAAGCTGGTGAGTGATTGTCTTTGCATCACTAGTATAGCTTTTTTCCTGTTCCTTCACTTATTAAGCTGTCTTTATCTCAACTGTCAGGAGTTTTCTTGGGTTTACTCCTCCTATTCTCTTCCCTGTACTCCTGGAGGAGGGAAGAGGAGTGAGAAAATGATTGTGTGGGTGCTTGGCTGCTGGCCAGGGTCAACCCACTACACTAGGATTTTACCCCAGCCTTGTACTGCACTTTTACCAAAGTGTAAGGAATATTATGCATATCTTTATGTCATGCATAGAAGCACATAAAATATTTGTTTAAAATAAGTTTTTGTTAATAAAAACGAAAAATAAATAGAGGGATGATTTAATTACTAGCTTGATTGCAAATTTTAACATTGAAATATATCTTTAATCAGGGTTGTCTTCAATTATATCCCAAAAGATAAGACTGCAGAAAATTGCAGAAAAGCTGTATTTCCTAACCAACCTTCTACTTTTATGATAGTAACACTGATCAGCATAGCCAACTTATTTTGATGACTGGATAGAAAAATCTTGCAGTGACCCATCCAAAGTAATTTTTTTCAACAGAGACAAAACCCCCTGAATATCTAAAGGCAGACAGAAATTTTCACTCCAGTTCCTACTTGCTATAAAGACTCAGGCACAAAGCAGAGAAAATAAATGTCCTTCCTTATCTGAAAATTTTACTTCTAACAATGAGCATAGTTATTGGACTGGACATAGCTTCTTTATCTTTTAATAATCTGTGTGAAATTAAGTTTGTATATACTATACTTTTGCTCACTCATGTCTTTAATCTACAGTGATTCTACTAATATTATTTTCTGCTTCTGAACTCCTGTTCTGGAAATGATTTCTGGAACCAGGCTGGGCTGCTGCCCAATCCAGGACACCGGTTGTCCACGATGTGGTAGAAAAAACCAGGCATACTCTGCAAGCCATGTCCCAGACAGTCGATGAGGAAAGCTAAAAAACCTTTAGAAAAGGAAATTAATTTTCTCCATTACTGCAATGTAAGATAGTTATGACCTATGATTTTTTCTTAGAAAAGCTGTACTGGCGTAGAAACACATCACCAATTTTTCAATTCAGAAAAAATTGCATGGAAAAAATGTAATGAAATGCCACAATGCACAGATTTCCATACATTGTATTATAGTCATTATAAAAGTAAATAGTTTTCTGAAGCTTCCTTTTTCAATGTCAAAATTAGCTATTAAATTAATTTCCAACAGTCATCTGCATGGTAGCTTTTTTAATGCAACCCTTTCTTTTGGATGTGCCTTTCCAGAGAGAACCACTCCTCCTTAACATGCGAAGTCCTGGTGGTGGCACTGGACACCTGGACACCTGCTCATCCATCACTAGCCAAGCAGTCCTGCTGCTCTCTGCCCACAGTGTCAGTAAATCAAACTGAAACATAGGATGCTCCCTCTGATCACAAACACATAGTTTTTGTTTTACTGTGAGGGCCATAGAACATTGGAACAGGTTGTCCAGAGAGGCTGTGGTCTCCATACTTGGAGATACTCAAAAACTCTCTGTCAGTGACGGCCCTGCCTTAAATAAGAGGGTTTGACTAAATGATCACCACAGGTCTCTTCCACCCTCGTTTAATCCGTGATTTTGCGATTTGCCATTTGTTTCTTCTCCTAACTGTTTTGCAAAGAAATTTCGGACCCTTCTTTTTCATTTGATTTTGTAACCAGCTATCCAAGGCACACAAATCTACAAATATGGATTTACAAACCCTGTAAGAGATTCATGAACGTTTTTGTGTATCAGGAGTGGATGTTCCTCTGCTTGGTTCTGGACCCCTTTCTCCTCCCCAGGATGATGCACTGTAACATAATATTGCAGTACATCAGGGCAAGATCCCTCTCTTGGCCTGACTTGTGTTCAGTCATTTCTTTCTGTGTCTCAGGAGGCATTTCAACTTTGTCTACATGACTGGTATTAGTAGGGATCATCTACTACCTTGTAGATGCAGATACAGTGGTTCAGTTTAGCTTGTTTGTGCCTGGATCCAATGAATGATGGGAAGCTCTTCGGCCAGTAGTGCTCCAGCCTCCTGTCAGTGTTCAGATGTATTTTCCATTCTCTTTGTGATATGATTCTGGTCCCAACAGAGCTGGGTCAGCTGCAGTGGAACAGCTGTTCTACTTAATGTTGTCCTAAACAGATCTTTGTGCGCAATCTCTCTTCCTCTGATCAGACCTTTCAGCTTTGAAGGCTCACCACTATACTGCACAAAGCCTTTAGAATTCTCCTTAGGGTTTTCTTCCTCCTGAATCCTTTCTTTCATTTGCTTCACCATCACCATGACAGCTTAAAGCTAATCTTTAATGTTTCTGTCCCATGTATCTCCTAATTTCCAGCCATGAATAATTCTTGCTGTTGCTTTCTGTTCATAGATACCTGCTGGATGATGGCGCTCAAAACCAAATCATTTGGTGATGCTTTAGCTATTTCTTGATTTAGCAATCTCATTTTCTGACTTTCTCCCAATGGATAAATTTCTGACCCTCCACATGGATGATTCCAGTGCCTGCATGTTCCTGTTTCCGATTCTGTTTTTCTCTTCCCTGAGCATGACCTGCAACTTCTCAATGCTTTGCATTTCACATTAAAACCTGGTCACCCTGTCCCTTTTGTCTTTTTTCAGCTTGTTCAGTCAACTAGCCTTTCACCCCACACACCATCAGTGACACACCCCTGTATCTGACTGTTTAGGGCACAGAAATAGCTCCCAGCTTGTCTTTTCCATACTAGCAGCACCATCCTCTACAATTATAATAGGCAGCCCAATGAAAGGAGACAGAGGGCACCAGTCAGTGTACCTTATGTAAAGTGATCAGGGCAGAGCATCCCCACCCACTGTCTTAGGTAGTTGACACGACCTGGGGCATTTCCTGGTCCTTCTCCCCTCCTGAGTGCAGGGCAGCAGGGTTTCACACAAAGAAGATGCAGAGGTGTGCCTCCTGCTGGACTTGGGGCTGCCTTACACCATGACACTCACACAGGTAGGACAAAGGGAAAATGAGGAACACACAGAGAATGGTGAATGTTTCTTTCAAAGCCATGCTGCCAGTTAAGTGAATATTGCAGAACCATCTCTGTATTTGTGACCTAGCTGTAATGTAGCAACAAACAGCTTCTAGTTCACAGATGTCTGGGTGAGGATGATGTCTTAAGCTTTGCTTGCAAAAGCAAAAGTGTTTGTGTTACCAAGGTGTGCTAGAGGGAGATCTAAGGCTGCTGAAGTTGAATAAATAAATGTAAATGTGGGAGAGGAGCCCTTGAGGCAGTACTCATGCCACAGAGGGAGGTACTCCAGGGCACTTGATCTTGCACTGAGCTCTTCAGCTCTTGCAGTGTTGAGTTTCTAAGTGGCTCTTGACTTGTTGGCTCTTGGCTCTTGTTCCTTTATCCAGATCCTAGTAAGCTGTGGTCAAGGGATCTACCACACTAGACAGCACTAGCCACCAGAAAAGAGAGCAGACGGTCTCCTGGAGCCTTTTCAAGGAAAGCCATTGGCACTATTACTTATACTAACTGCAAACCCCAACTAGTCTGCTCCTTACCCCAATGAATTTACCACCTTGTTGAGGACAAAACCTGTCACATCCTTCTCATAACTGTCATCACAGTTATCTCATCTACTGAATCTCTGCCTCTGCTTTCCCCAAAATACAGCTCTTCATTGTCCATCAGCCCACATCTTGTTGCTCTTTTGTAGTCTCTCTTGTCTCTTTCACTTACAGCAAGAACTTCAATAAAATAGCTGGATTCATAGGAAAACTATCCTCTTTTTTGTTCTCCTCTTTTTGTGGTTCCTTACATTTCCTGTCTCCATGGATAGCTAAGGCAGATGACAACCTATGAAACTGTTTACTATATTTGGTAGTAACAAATAGAATGTTTGCCTGCTCCTGCCATTTTTTTTTAAATGTTTCTACTTTGACCTCCACATGTTTTAACTCACTATGAGTTACAGTTTTCAGTATATGTAGGGATGGCACATAGCACGATTTGGCAAGCTTGACAAACAATGATAAATGCTATCTCAATGCAAAATACCAATGACAGAGAAGCAAAGAAATTATTACAATAATTTCTATGTATTCCAATATGTGCCTTGACAGAATCCTTCTTGACTAAAACTTCTTCAACTTTCTGGTACTTTTCTATAAAGCCTGTTATGGTATACCCTCTGATTCCAATTTCTCATCTTCATCTTCTCAAAGTCACACTTTGAATTTCAGCTTCAAAAGACAAGATATAATGAAAGAGACACTGTTGAAATTGTAGCTCTAGCAGACCATTTGTGAGAAGAAAACAGGATGCTTTCATGTATTAGCTTATTTGACACAAATGCTCTGTTCTGTCCTGAATTCTTATAGTTTGAAGTAAACCAGGAAACCAGAATTTTGATTTAACAGCGTAAACCACTCCAAATTTCCTGAAAAAGTCTGAACAATAGTGATCTTTTAGCTGAACACTGCATGAGTGTGGAAAGCAATCAGTATTTGAGTTTGCACTTGTTATGCAACGAGGGACAAGAGCAGGCAACTTGAATGTTAAAGTGAACAATTTGCATTGTACTGTAACCATTTTGTTGCTGAATGGTGTAACGTTCCTGCATACCACCACTCTCTCCATTACTGGGAGCTTGATTTCTCATTGCTTTGCACCTCTTGAAGTGTTTTATGCCAGTGTAAAGTTGGTATAAAAATACTCTTTTGTTTTAATCATATTTCATATCTTCTTTGTGCAGGATGAAGAGAACAGACTTTATGTCACTCCCGATGTCCATTACTGTAGACATCATGATCTCTTAAATGACTAAATCTGTCAATACTTGGAAGCATAAAACAATACTAATTTCAGGAACTAGTGCCTTGATGTATTAAATTGCCATTTTTAAAGTAGTTGACTTGCTTGACTCTTGCACCTGCATCTTCTCTTCTCTGTATTAACATCATAAAGAGACTATAAAGAAGTTTAAACACACCAGATGTCACCTCTGGGGATGAGGGCATACCCAGTGTGTTCCTAGACCACTTACTCTCAGCTTGTTATATGGAAGCTGGAGGTTCCTATATTCTAAAATATAAACATGGCAGGCAACAGCTGGCTCCTGAGGTAGTTAGTAGGGAAGACAGCAAATACAGGAGACATGCTGGACCTCAGTCCACAAAATCATTAACTCAATGAAAACATTTTTATTTTTACAGTATCGGGACCATTAGATGACAGGACAAGATTAACAGAAGAAAAGGAAAAACAAAGAAAAAGACAATTTAATCAGAGCTTTGTGAAGTGTGCTAATTATCTTCAGGGAATAAGATGCTACAATGAAAGACTGAGGTTTAAACTCCCTTTTCTGAGACTCTCGAGCTTGCATTTGTTCTGAGTGAACAGCATGTTGGGTAGAGACTCTGGGGTAAACCTAGAGTGGATGTGTTTTGTGATCAGTGGACTGTGTAATGAAATACTGATGCAATATATTTCCCTTTTTCTGCGGGGGAGTCCCTCTGGGATTTGATATAGCTACATTTGATATTATAAAGAATTTAAAACTGGTGTTAAATGTGTGCATATCTGTTCCTAAACAGCAGGTATGAATTTTGATGCACTGACTATTTATTATGTGTGGGGTTATTTTTTTTTGCCAAGCAATAAAACAAATATGCCTCACTGTGCTTTCTTTCAGTAGTTTGAAGATGTTTTATATGCACACCATGTATTAGCAGCCCCAGCAAGAAAGCTGAAGAAGCCAGCCGGATGAGCAAATCAGTCAAACAACTGCAAGCCTACATGACTACTCCTTTGGTACAGCCTCCTGCTCATTCTTCTCTGTTTCCAGTTGCTTTCAGCTTCCCCTTCACCCATCTGTACTGTGGGTTTCTGGTAGTATATTTACTCTCACAGATGCAAGGGATGAAGCTTGACCTGAATTCCCATTTGGGTTTTTTTCAGCTTCATAAACTCTAGATTATGTGCCCAGAGGCATCTATTCAACCCTCAGCCAGCCTGAAGAGCACCACCACAGCACTTCGGAGTTTCTCCCAATGTTCCCCAGCAGTTCCCTCAGGTAGGTGCTTAAGACGCGAAAGTCTACGCTTTGAACTGCTGGAGGTTCATCCTTTCCCCTCCCTCCTTCCCGCTCTTGGGAGCGAACAGCTCCAGCCGCACNTGGCACTGCGGGGCCGCTGCGGGACCGCGCACGCCAGCCCCGCACCCCCGCGCTCCCCGCCGGGAAGTTTGTCTGAATGGAGCCCAAGCGAGCTAGGAAGGTTTTTCCGTGCATTTTGACAGCGAAAGGAAAACGGGATCTGCCAGCGGAATAGTCCCGTCCTCTCTCTCTAGCGTGAATGACGCACCGAGAAGGATTTTTCTGGGCTGTTTCTTCCAGCAGGCACGAGGAGGCTGCTGGTTTCTCTCACACAAAAATCTGTGTGTGGGGAATCATAGCTCACAGCTCACTTGCCTTAATTTTGAATGGTACCACTGAGCTACGCCAGTATATTTTAGGAGATCCTTGTCCTCACAAAAACTTTGCATCTTTCAAAATTTCCCAAAATAGATCTGACCTGTCACAGAGACCTTCTTCTAGCCTCGGTAGAAATTACCCTCCCAGACTGAACATGCACACACAGCAGCTGTAAAACAATAGCATTCCTGATGTACCAGGGAAAAGATGGAATTTCTTGATTCTGCACACGAATGAACTAGCTGGACCCAAACCGCTCATTACAGACTGTATGCATTCAGAGAAGCTGCATGAAAGACAGGCTGGAAACAGATGAAAGTACATTTTAATTGCAGAGGAATCACCTTTGGCTAAAGTGGGGCACAGAGATGCAAAATAAGCAGCAGCGTTAGAAACAATATCAACCTTTCCACATTCCACTTCCCAAAAGTGAAGAAATAAACATGCCATATTAGTGAGGCTTTGAATAGTGTATTAATTTAAGGTAAACCTTAAACCTTAAATTAATACACTGTTCAAGCATTAGAAAAATATACGGGATTAATTGCAAATATGACCTGGGTTCCTTGGCCTAGAAGCAGTCCTTAGCTTAATGAAACTCCTGGAAAGTCTTTGTTTTTGTAACTAAGAAGTGTTCTCTGCGAACAATGAGTAAACAATAGCAGAGGTGAATCATATTCTGACTGAGTGCAATTTCATTCCTATTGACCTATTTGGTAAAGACTATGATTTGATGATTTCAAATCCATACCACACTGGAGATTTAAATGCCATTATGGTAATTTTTGAGGATGTTTCACTTCATTATCGGTCTTCTTTTGGAGGAATATAAAGCACTGCTCCCCAAGAAACTAGAATGATGACTTAGTATTTACACACACACACACAAATGCAGATACATTTGTCTCTGTAAACCTCTGTTGGTAATATGTCTGTTGTAAATCTGATTTTTTAAGGAATTTAGTCAGGGTAAAGACATTCTGAGATAGTGTAGGAGAGACAAAAGATCTTTGGAAATCATGTGGTCATTTGTCACAAGGGAGTTGACAAGGAGTTTCTGGTCACAGAAAGGAGTGGTCACAGTTGTGACAGGAAAACAGTGCTGTGTTTCCCCACCACAAGGCAGATTTCAGGAGATCCTAGGAAGGTCCTGTGTTTCCTGAACTCTATTTATCAGGGCTCACAACAGTTAGGATGAGTTTTTAAATAAGCTCTCATTATGTAGTCACCTCAACAATGGCTAAAGAAAGCAACCCTGGTCAACCTTTACAAATGTGTTCCTCTATACACCTCTTGTATAATTCTCATCCTAATCAATACCTGAGTAATTGAAATTCCCCAAGGCCAAAGTCGTGACTTTCTGACTGCCCTCTTCTGATCTACTTTCTCTAACTCCTATAGTGAAGGATAGCAACATCCAGAGTCAGATAATTGGCTTTGTTGTGTTAAATGATAACCAGTCTGCCAAAATATATCCCCTCCTTACAAGCTCAATAGCATCCTTTCATTTTCTGCTTCTGAAATCTTGCTATTATTTTACACATTAGAAATTAATAAATATACTTGTGTTTCTACATGTAAAATGAAATTGCACTTTTTATCATAAATTGAACATGCTTTTTAGGCTGAATAGTTTTTTCTTTTTTTCAAAAATTCTGAGAAAAATAAAATCATGTTGCTACCAATCCAGTCTCAATTCTTGTCTGGTTTTGCTTGTCCAAAAATGGAAATCCTGGCCACGATGAAAGTGATGATAAACTCCAGATGAACGGAATGACTCCAAGATTTTTCTTTGTATGCATTTTTATACTATTCCCAAGGTATTAAATGCAATTGAATTACATTAAAAGCCTGATATTTTTATTTTTAATGTATTACAATAGAAAGTTTTAAATTATGTAGTTCATTAACAAATCTTCATGAAACTACTATAAAATCAAGTGCTTCTCCAATCATATTTCAAGCATTTTTTTCAACTGCTCAAGGCTTCATAGTTTACAGGAGAAAAACATCCTCAGTCCCAAGAAACTGAAATTTAAAACTTCAATCTTGTAATGGAAGCCAGATCCCTGACTCCACCTGGACCCTCAATGAAATCAGCAGGTCTGTACGGTGGAGTGATATATATAATTCTCATTCCCAGACTCAGTATACTTTCATGATGAAACAGTAAAAATATGCTCTTAGACAGTGGTGGTTTGCATGGGCTGATGGGATATGGCAGTAATAGCCATTTTGGTATATATTTTGAAATTCTGTTTTGTTTTCCTTTGTTTTTAAAGCAGAAATTTAGTAAATTTTTTTTTAAACTTATGTGGCTTTTATAATGTATCTCAGTGCATATAAGGAATAGCCTTTGGAATGATTTTCATGCATTAGGAAGGAACTGAAAATAAAGCATGTTACCGCTAAAAAATATGATGGTGTACCACATCTAGTATTACAGGAAGATGCAGAACTGTGCCAGGCTCTGTATATTAAACATTGTCGTGGATTTCCATATTGCAATAGAGAAGCTCTAGAGAAATCATAACATAGGACTGATTTGTATTCAACAATCTGTTCTTTCAGATAAGAAACATTTAATTTAGATTTTTGAAGACTTGAAATAATTAGTTTTGTACAAATTATATCTTAGAATTTTGTAGTTTGCACTTGATCAGTTATTTTTTCCTAAGCTATTTATATGTCTAATAAATGTTTCAAATGTTGAAAAATTTCCACTGGTTTTGGGGAGTTAAGCAGGTTGTTGGACATCAGAACTTCTTTTTCCAAGACCAGTCCTAAGTGTGCTTTTTTACCTCCATTGTCTTTAATTTATTCTTTCTAGTCGAAAAATCAGGTCTTTTGATTAATCACCTTGAAGCTGCTGAAGTAAGGGAAGTTAGGTTTTTCCTTTCGGAATTAACGAAGGCGTTTTCCACTATTTGTGTCACTTGCATAATCTCTCACGGTAACAACAGTATCTATCCGAAACATAAAAGATTCAGCAAGCAAAACCTGCCAGACATAATCCAGCCTCTCTGGCACCATGTACCTTCAATTTACTGATTATTTCAATCCAATACACCTCAGAAGCAACTTCACAGCTCAGGCCTCCTTGGCGCTATTAGCCTCCTTTTTTATTTGATTTGAAATCACTCTAAAGGTAAGAAATCACGCTAGCTGCTAGATACTATCTGTTAATTGCTTCTGCAGATAATGAGCACCCTAAGGGGCAAAAAAAGGTTACAAGGCCTATAGAGACACATCAGAAATACATAATTTCTCCTTCTTCCAGCAGTTAACATTGCAATGTTTCTGTGTGCATAGTCTATCTTAAGCTGTTCAGCCTCCAGCTTTTCAGGCATTTCATTTTTGGACGGTTCACCATTGAACAAACTAGTGAAACCTCCCAAAATCTCCTTTGGGCTTTTTCCTCCTAAATCCTCTTCTGTCATATGCCTCAATTATTTGATGGTGAAGGATTTTCCATTTCTTTGCTCTTTGTTCCTCTCCTCACTTCCCTGCTTGCAGTCCAAAATAAGTGCCAAGACTGAAAAGTGTTTAAAATAATTAACTTGGCATCTTGCACAGCTTGATTGAAAAGCAGGACTTATTAGTACAAATGAGCAATGCCTGTAGGACCTTTAATATAATTGTTGTTTTGTTTATGCTGACAAAGTATAATGTTTGCATTTTGTTATTTAATCGTTATCAAGATCTTTGAGAGAGTGAAGTTATGTCTACAGTATAAATGAGGCATTTATAACTATTATAAAAAGAACTGTAAAATGTACTGCAAGATCTGCATACATTGTGTCTGCCTGTGAGAACCTGCCATAGGTTCCCCTCTAAGAACAGGCCAGACATTTCATATTCCACTCGTAGAAAACCAGTTTCCTTATGGATGCCTCTGATAAAGTGGAATACAGGCACTTGCAATCAAGCAGTTTTGGTTGCCCTCTGTCCTTACCTCCTTCGCCCCAAGAGTTCTCTGAAGAAGCTGACTGAGGCTGGGAGTTCCTCTGTTAGTCTACTCAAATGATCTCACTGTCGAAATCTCATGTATCTTCTGATTCACTGAATTCAGATTGTGTCTGCCAGCATGAATTAGGCAAACCAGTTATATGAGGATAATCCCAAGGTATCATATGGGAGCATTTTCTGTACAAGGCTGAAAGGCTGATCTTGCGGCAGGTGGAACAAGTTGTTCCTTCCTCAGAGAGCAGCAAGCACACTGTCGTTTTTGAGGGCAGACTAGATATTAGAACTCACTGAATGACCTGTAGAAGTATTAAGTTACAAATATTTGCAGTGTTTCTCATTACTGCAGGTTTGACACACAACTGCCATGGATTCAACTGAGAATTTTTTAAGTGCAGCATCTTATTTTCATACTCAACAAACTTTTAGCTTGTTTCTGTGTCATAATGAAGGAAAATTTCTGTGGTGAAGAAATTCAAAATTTCTCAGATTCTACAGCAATGCAAACCCCTGGCATATGCACAGAGCCATGTGACATCTCTCTATACAAATTTTTCAAGCATCTGTCTTGCAGTGAAAGATGTAGAAAAAGTGAATGTGTGTCCATCCCCCTTGATTTTAGCCATGATAAAGTCAGATATTGAAACTAAATTAATTATCTGAGCTTCATTTCTAGCCCATGGAGAGGTGTGAGCATATCTACAGGGTAAGTCCTCCCATCTATATAGATGCCCCTCAAGAAAGAAAGAATGTGCTTCAGGTGCCTCTCTCTCTCTTAACTGGCTATAAAAGTTGCTTAAACAGAAAATGTAACTTTTAAACAGAGCTGTAGTTCAGTGAGATTAATTCCACCCTTAACATGCAGTTTCCTCAGTATCATCTTCACAATTCAGCAAGGTATTTAAATACATGCCCAGCTTTCCACGGCTGAATAACTCTAATCACATGGACTGGTTTAAGTATCTTGTTATACCAGGACTGGATGGTTTCTTGAACTGAAAGCTTAACACTCTGCGTGGCAGCCTCTGTTAGACTCCAGGCTGCTTGTTTATGACACTAATTCTCTTTAGCTTTCTTGAGCAGCAGTGTTGGTATTTTAGAGGGCAAATGGAAAAAACAAAACAACTATTCTAGGTATTTTCAAAAGAAATTCATGGCATAATTTACTGCCATGCTCTGTGCTGCATGTCTGACTAAGTGCTTGAATTATTTCTGCTTTCCTTTGCCTAAACCTTTTAAATTTATTTATTCTCTGCTGTTACTTACTGAGACTGTTTTATATAACTCTGTTAAGTGTTTGGGGACACTTTCATGGTATGATATGTTCCACACATAAAAAAGACATTGTTCAGGCAGCTCCCATGGCGGTTGATGGTAGAGATTACAGTACTGGGCCATAAATTGTATCAGTATTGTGTAAGCGGGACATTGTTGACACTTGATGTTCCAAATTAAAAAAATTTACCTAAAAACTTGCCAGTTTTATGAGGAGCTTCCAATCATTTCTTTACAAGAGAATCTAAGAAGCATGTCCAGACAGTTGACATGTCTAAATTTGGTGTAATGTTGATTTCAGGTAAACTTTTCCTCTACAGCTGGCTGAGGAATATCTAGTTGAAGACACTTTTTCTCTCTTGTTGACCTAACTATACATGTTCTTGCACAAAACCCTGGTGACAAGAAGAATTGGATATTCTGAGGAGTATCTGTAGGAACATGTGGATCAAAAGCCACTGAGAACAATGGAATATGAAGCCCCCCATCCAAACAGAGAGCAGAAAGAAGAACATTGCTAAAACAAGTTCATCTGAAATAGCTTGAATTCTGGCAGAAAACAAAACAAGCCAAAACAAATGTTAACTCATTTAATATACAAGTCAGAAGAAGAACCTAAACCAGATGATCAATGACGTTTGAGAGTGTTGGCATATTCCACCAGAATCCTCTAAAATAATCACTCACAGTAACCCTGTGACAGTGGATGATGTCTGAGAAGCATAACTGAAAATCACTGAGCTGAAATGAACCTGAACCTGAGCCAAAACCAAATCACTGTCTATCAAGGACCAAAGGTGAAACTGAACTGCTAGTGCAAAATCTTTGTAGAATTCCCTCATGTCCTCCCTCCCCTCTGTCAGACACCCATGATGGGGGCCCAGTACCCCAGGGCTGGCTCCAACAACTACTGCCTGGCCCTGGGTGATGCGAGGCAGGCTGTGCTAAAGGTCGCAGATGTGCTTGGCGTGCCTGTCAAGGCTCACAGGAATATTGGCACTGACATACAGGGCTGCCCATGATTCCTGCAGGTCTTGAAGCAGGAGTTACACCAGGACTGGAGGTGTGGATGGGATCCCAGTGGGCAATGCTAAGCAGGAGTGAAGGCTCAGCTTTCACAAGGCTGCTGCGAGGCCTGGCTACTGCTCAGGGTGCTGGTGTTGCAAGTGTTCCCAGATAGGAATCTTGGCCGGAAGAAAAGATATGGGCCATGTGCTTTTCTTCAGCACAGTGTTGCAGAAGGATCCACAATGCCTCAAAATGGCTTTGAGCGAAGTTTGTGCAGGGAAGAGAATTAAAATGCAAATTCAAGTTTGGCAGCTCAGTTACACACTTGCACTCTGCTGGCCAGTATCTTTATCAGTTGTCTTTTTCTTCTCTGCTCAGAACAGCACATTTCTGCAATTTTAGATCTAGCTTTTCAGTATCCTGGGGTTATGGCACTTCATAGCAGGAAGAAGGTATAATTTTAGCATATTTTAATTTTTATGCTGTGCTTTCTCAATCTGCCTCCTTATCTCCTTTTGTTTTTTTTTTTCTTTTAAGCAGAAAGGCAACAGAAGTCAGGCACTGAGGAAAATGAATACTGCTCCCTGACAACAAAATCTAGAGCCAACTGTTGCAGTCAGTTTTAATTTGCATTCTCTGGTGAAACCTTGAAGCTTACTGGGACATGGAAACACACAGGCTAGAGCAATTTATGATCATGCACGTAGCTACTGCTTTTTTCCCCACTTCTTTTTCTTTGCAATTGTTTAAAGGAAATGGTAGCAGAGATGCAGACTTCTGCCAAACAGATGTAGCTTTTAGGATATTCACATGCAGGGTGAATTCTCAGTCCTGAGTGAGGAGAGGAGGGTACATTTCTCATGCCTCTGCTGGGGAACAATACAAATTTAGCACCAATTTGCATAGAAACCTGGCATCTCAGTCCTAAGTCCCCTCACACAAAAAGACATGAACCACTCTGCACAGTTTGCCTATTCTTGCCTCACTTTGGACACAGTTAATGATGTAATGTTAATCTTTGTTGATTAGCATTTTGCATTTTGTAGCATAGTATTTTTGGTTAGTTTCTTTGGGTTGCATAGCAGGAGAGTGAGTTTGGTGATCCAAATACATTCCTCCTCATCTGACACCTGACATTCCTCTAACTATTGGGAGAGCCCATGATAAAAACACAATGTGAGTTGTATCATTACAGCCTTTGTGATGGCTTTAGAGGGCTTAACATATTTAAATGATTGTATTCAAAGACACTCAGCAGCTAAAGCATGTGGTTTTGACAACAGAAATACTGGTTGAAAGCGTTACATCCCTTTTCTTCAAAATTTATGACATTGTCATTAAAATCAGCATCTTCTGCAAATGAAAGTGAGAGAAAAGTGTGTTTGGGCGGGGGAATGGAAGGGAGGATGCAAAGGAGGAAATAGGACTTGTCACTGCGGATTAATAAGCCAGAGAATGAATGTTTAGGCAGTAGTGCTTAACTGGAACCAGCATCAAATAGTCACTGTGAAAAAGTAATAAACATTTTAGCACTCACCGGTGAGGTGCTAATGGATTTAGATGTGTGTTTTTGTGTCAATATGGGGGAAACAATCAAAAACTAAATATTAGTTAGCTAATTAATACTATCCTTAAGGAAACATTTTGTTCCTCTTGGCCATCTTATCAGGCAGCAGAAATGTAGACTCATAAGTAAGTTCATAGTCTGATAAGCACAAGACATTTCAATAAATGAGCCAAAATGAAAGAAAATCTAATTGTACTCCAGAAAACCCTATTTATTTGTTAAAAATATACATATTCAAAATCAGGTAATGATTTTATAGTGCTTATTAAGGGAGTCAAGAAAACCCTGTAAGTTGTAAAACATCTTGTGACTCTATTATTATTAGTTACAAGACTACAAGGTATTAATGATCTCACAGTATATCATAAAAAGACTGACATATATTTTCATGGCTTTCAAATTTATATGATTCCAGCTTTTTAATGGGTTAAGCTGTCATTTGGATCAATGGGTATTTAGAAAATTCCTCTGTAGCCCCAATGCATTTATGAACACACAACTGCAAATTTTTCTTTAAGTTACACATACTTATCCATTTGGAAAGCAGATTACTTATTTATGTGCTTAACTGTGGATTCTTTTTCCTAACTTTAGACGTGCAATTTTTAGTTTATGTCAAAGTAACAGGTTATTGGTGTGTTATAGGAAGAAACCAAAATAGCATCCCAAAGATGTGATCTAAAATCCTAGTGCTCTCTTCATTACATTCCAGCTTTCCTAAGACTTCATATCTTATCTTTTTGTCTTACAGACTTGGCAAAGTTTTCTATACAGTTCTTGGAACCAGGAATTTCGTATCTGAGCACCATCTTTCCATAGCCTTCCTAGGAGGGCTATTTTGTTTAATAGCAGGTACAGCTTACATGTAGAAAAATGTGTGAAAATCTCCAACTGAAATTCTATCTTAGTTGAAGACTTTGTTCTACAAATGACTCGTGTTCAGATATTTGTCTAACCACCTTCTATAATACCTCTCAATCTTACTTTTAAGTTTTGTATATGCAGTGATCTGTCTCTGCTGTTTTAAGGGTGCATAAAGAATGCTCTAGATAGAATCAAATCCGGAAATCGACTCACAGTTTGTACTGATACCAAGACTGTCAAAGCAGAAGATATTCTTAAAGTGTCTGATCTTCCTAATTCATTCTGCAGAGATGGTTTAAATACTTCTGAATGCATAATCGGAAAGACTTGGTCTTGATGACTGTTCCCTATTGATGAAACCTCGAGTAGGAGAAAAAAAGCCCCCATAATGCACAAGAGTTCCCCAAGTGTAGTAACAGATGAACACAATCCAAATCAGTTGTGATGGACTTCCTACTGTGTTTGTGTTGATGATAACAACTAGACCAAGACACTTCACTGAAAGGCATAAAAAATTCTACAATGAACAGTTCAGGGATAGCCTGCCATGAAGAAAAATGCTTTTGCTATCTCAGGAAACAGAACTCTGAAAAAGACAATGTCTAGATTGTAAGCATTTGCTCTTAGAATGCTGAATAATAATAATAGTACCAGCACAACAACAACAACAGCAACAACAACAACAATAATAATAATAATAATAATGGTGTTCTTTGATCCTTGGTCACCCTTACTGGTTCTGCTTGGCCTCAGTGATACTCGACAACAAAGTATCCAACTTGTCAACATTATACAGGCAAATGTTTTAAAGATAACACTTCCTCAACACACAATTCAGACTTTGCCACTGTTCAACTTAGCGGTCCTTTAACTTTCATGTTAGGTGAAGTATGGCTAATGTGCTTTCCTAGAGATCATTTGCAGCTCTGTACATTTTATCCAGCTGATCTTTTTAGAAGAGTTTTTTTCCAAAGCTCTGTTCATTCTCATTGCCTCAATTGTATCTCAGTTTCAGAAACAAACACAGGACCCCGTCTTTGGGGAAGCAGATTGTGCTGCCCTCTTATATTTAAGCTTTTTCATACTGGGAGGCCTTTCACAAAGAGATGAACTGGTACACAGATTGCTCTGGGTCTTGGCCCATGTCCTTGTTCAAGCCCGAGCTAAAAGTGAATTCTTACAGCTGTTTTAAGTAATTGAGAATCAAAATTTAGAAGTGAAATGCTGACACCACCTTCCCCATTACAGCATTTAGCTGCTTCTGTCATGAAGCAATCAGCCGTGTATTGTAAGTGACTGTGTTGTGAGCCTCTCTGATCTAAACATTTGTTAGCTTAAAATATCAATTCAATTGCAATGCATTATGCTCTGCTCAGAAAACCCATCTGGCTCCAAAGGCTGCTGCCACAGGATGTGCTGTTGCAAAGCCAAAGGCCTGTTTCTGCCCTTGTTTGAATTGCTCTGCCTCTCAAGGAATGGCATTGAAGTAGTTGAAAGGGAACCACCCCAGAGCAGGTGTGGGAATGAGTCAGCCAGGTGTATGGCTACATCATGCAAATTTCCCAGCTTGTTTTCCCAATTTTGCTGCTACCCTCATTATCAAGGAAGTGAAAAAAAGCCCTCAAAAACAGAGAACCTTTGGATTTCTTTTTGAGCAAATGATTGTAACACTATTTCTTTCGTGCTGAATCACCATTCAAGATAATTTCAGGCATTTCTGAGATACAAACAAAACTGACTCTATAGGGGTGGAAAGTAAAATCATGCTTTTTAAAAGAAATGCCAAGAAAAAAGATATAAAAAATTCATCCCCTAGCAGAATCTCTTTTTACTACAAATGATTTTAGTGTCTACTGTGCTTGCAGGTGAAAATACCTCATTGAAAACCTCTAGATGAGAGTCCTTGTCTCATGGCGTGAGGGATATCTGCTGGGACTACAGTGGATCTGAAGAAAATGCACGGGGAGCCATTTTAAGTTTACTGTTGCCTTGGACTCATGTTGCACATTTTGTGCCTTCTGCTGAGCAAAATCAGCAAAGAGCCCAGTTACTGAGGAAAGCAGTTGTGTTTTGTGCTATATTTAAGGATGACAAGCTGCTATGAATATACGGTGAGTAAATGCTACCATGCCACTTAGGGTCAGGATCAAGAAGATCACCAGAGCTCAATTTTTTATGGCTTTGGGCCGTCTTACTTATTAAGCTTCCTTACTGAGAGTGACTAACCTAAGAGTACAAAATGAGCTCTGCCTTTCTGTGGCATTGGGAGACCAAGGAAAAACCAGCTTAACTAGATGGTGCACAAACAGCTCTTTCCTATCCGTCTATCTATCTATCTATCTATCTATCCATCTATCCACCTTTCCAGTGATAATGAACCACTCAATACATTTATCCACAGAGCAGGAATAAGAATATGAGAACACCAAAGGCACTCATTAAAACCTGAACTCAGCCTGAAGTTGCATAAGTTTCCAGAGGGCTTTGACGCTGGGGTGGCAGCAGATGGCTGAAGGAGGGGTACACCCCGTCGTTTGCTTGCCTCTGTGATGGGGACGACAGCACAGCTCACGAAGCAGCCCTTGAGCTACTGCAGATTTTAGTACATCATAAAGCAGCAAGCTGAGATGGGGGTTAGTTTATTTAATTTTGCAGACTGAAAACTGCAGCGAATCGAGAGGTTTTTCGTGAGTCACTCTGTTGTCCCCACCGCCGGGGACACGGCAGCAGCCTTGCTCAGAGTGATATGGCAGCTGGCAGAAGGGGTTTGCTGCTGCTGAGCTCTGCTACACGGGAGTCCTGAAAGCCCCATGGCCCTAGGGCCCAGCACCTGCAGGATGCTCCCAGTCAGTCCCCGGGCTGCTCTCTGACCCTGCCATGGGGTTCCTGCGTCCTCCCAGTTTCACTGGGTGAGTGCTGTAGGGAAGTTGCCACTGCCAGAGCTCCTGTGAAACTCTGTGACAATCCTGGATGGCTGCTGGAGGGTGACATGGAGCACTACTTGTGGCTGTGCCAGGAAAAGTGACACTGAGGGAGGATTCAATTCACACTTTTGACTCAATTATGTGAGTATGGAAGAATTTCTCTGCACCTTGAAATGTCCACAGGGTGGGAAAGAACACGCAGAGGCAGTGTCTCTTAGCTGCAAGGGCCTGGGATCAATAGTAATTCAGTAGCCTCATACCATGAGATTCTTCCTGCCCAAGCTATTTAACTCCTGACAGCACAATGGCCACCCATGCACAAATGATATGCTAAAAGCCCCAGTCAAAACTAAAACTAGAAATTCTCCCTTCAAAAGGGAGAATAAAAAGCCATTAATGATTTGTTTTTAAACTGTATTCATTATATACAGAGAACAGAAAATAGTCTACCACTTTATTAACTGACATACTGTGAGAAATAACACCCACTGGAAAAAGAAAAATATTTTAAATTCATTTTCATTACAATTTAGTTAGGGAAACCAAAAACTAATAAAACACCTTTAATAGGTTTGTATCCCCATTAGGTTAGGTAGAATGTCATGCTTAACACAAAAGACAGCTACTTAATACCTTTTTGTAAAACAATGTTCCTATAAATCCCAGCCCAGTGAATAGATTTTATTCATTAAAACAGTTCCACTGAGTCCAGTGAGAAGGTGTCCACAGGAGTGAACCTCCTATGCCCGACTGGACCTTTTGTTTAAGTCTCACTGTAGCACTGGTTATTCACTGATACTTGCAAAACTCTGAGCGCAAAGCAAGAATGCAATGGGTTTTGTTTATATTTACAGTTCAGTACTCACCTAACACCCAACTGAAAAATACTAATATGTGTTAAATAAGTTATAGATGCTAAATCCCATAGAAATATAATCATTTGTAGTATATCCTGTATACAGCTAAACATGAATGTCATGCAAGACACATTTTAAAACATGCATTTCCACTCTGACCTGCAACTTGCAGCTAGAATCACTCTCAGCGGAAAGGATTACTTTTCTGGTAAATTTTGACAAAAAAAATCAATTTTGCAGATAGCAAACTAACATGCACTAACATGCATTACCAATGAAAATGACAGAAAATTTCAGATCTGTGTTTTTGGCGTGAAGCTGGACGCATACACTGTCTCTGTGACTGAAGATTTAAAGGTCACTGCATGATGAAGAATTCACATTAATTCTTGTCTTTGAGGTATTGTGCAGTCTTTGGGTAAGACACTATCACGACTAAAATTTCTCACTGCTATATCAGACACAGGAAAGCTTTTTCCGTGCCAAGCATGCATCACTTTTTTTCCCATCCCTGAGGAAATGTACCAGTTGTAGAAAACACAGGAATCTAAAATGAAACTGGAAATTTTTTCCTTGGCAAATGCACTTTTAGCACAACAAAAAGGGAGCAGAAGGATATGCCACCAACTTTCTGACATTCCCCAACAAATAAAATTCAGTGTGTAGGCAATATATCACGCTCACAGAAACTAAATGCACTACTTTGTGTCTCAGGCTGTCTTTACCACTATGTATATATTAACAGCTTTGTGAAGGCACTATTAAATTTAAAAACCTGTAGATAATGTGAAAGTAATTTTGGTTGGGTTTTTTTGCCATTCCCTGCAGCAGTAGAGAATTTCATTTCACAATACCTTCAGGCTTATAACGCCCTTAAAGCCTGGATCCATCAGAGGGGAGAAGCTGATCCACTGGAAAGCAGGGCTGCTCTACAGAGGGATCTCAGAAGACTGAGAGAAGTGAAAAAAAGACTTACAAAATCAAAGGCAAACTCTTGCATGTTCCTATCACTTTGGGCCACCAGTACTGGAAATACTTTGACAAACTGCAGCGAGGCAGAAGGGCCACCAAGATAACAGAATCATGGAATGGTCCTGTCACTACCTGCTCTTGTAGTCTCTCTCCATCTGTCTTGTACTCCATTGGGTACTGAAAGGCCGCAATTAGGTAACCCTAGTTCCAGGCTGAAAAATCCTAATTCTCTTATTCTCTCCTCATAGGAGAGGTGCTCCATCCCTCTGATCAACTTGATGGCCTCCTTTGGACTTGCTCCAAAAGGTCAATGTCCTTCCTGTGCTGTGGATCCCAGAGCTGGATGCAGCTGGTGGGACCTCACGGGAGCGGAGTAGAGAGGCAGAATCCTCTCCTTTGCCCTGCTGGCCACGCTGCTTTTGATCCAGCACAGGACACATTTGGCTTTCTGGGCTGCAAGAGCATATTTATGGCTCATGTCCAGCCTCTCATCCACCAGCACCCCCAAGTCCTTCCCTGCAGGGTTTCTCTGGATCTATTAATCCCCCAACCAGTATTGATACCGGGTGTTGCCCTGCCCCAGGTGCAGGACTCTGCACTTGGTCTTGTTAAACCTCATGAGATTCCCATGGGCCCACTTCTTGAGCTTGTCCAGGTCTCTCTGGATAGCATCCTGTCCTACTGCACCACTCAGCTTGGTGTCATCTGCAAATTTGCTGAGGGTGCACTCATTGGCTTTGTCTGTGTCATCAATGAAGATATTAAATAACACTGGTCCCAATATGGACCCCTGAATAACACCACTTTTCACTGATGTCCATTGGGATTCTGAACCTCTGACCACTACCTTCTGGATGTGACTGTCCAACCACTTTCTTATCCATCTTACAGTCTACTCATCAAATCCATCTCTCTCCAATTTAGAGAGAGGAATGTTGTGGGAGACCATGTCAAAAGCTTTACACCTGTAACCCTTCCCTTGCCCACTAATGTAGCCACAATCTTAGATGTTAGGGGCTAGAGCACACAGTGTCTGAGCCGGGTTTGAGTAGCCTGAGGGAGGGCTGGTAGAGAGGGCTGTGAAACCAGGGGAGAGATCTAATTGCTGTTTTCTTAAAAGGAAAACCCTCAAACTTTTCTTAGAGGAACATTGTGAAAAAGTCACAAATCACAGCAAGGGAAGCTCTGATTTGCTGTAAGAAAAGAAATTTTTGCCAGGGTGGTGAGCACTGGTTCACCCAGAGAGGCTGTGGGCTCTCCTTCCACAGAAGCAGACAAAACTCAAAGACACATGGCCTGAGGAGCCTGATTGATTTTTGAACATGGTTGTGCTTCTAGAAGGGTTTGGACCAGATGATTGACTGAAGACCCTGCCACCTATCTTACTCTTTCATTCTGTGACAAGACATTATATTTCTCAATGGGTATGAGTTGGAAATGCCACCCAGAGGTGAGATTATCAGCTTGGTAATTGACGAAGGTGCATCAAAAAGCCTTGAGAAATGAATCTTGAAATTGCACTCCTATGCAAATGTAAGTTTATAATATCACTCATAATTTTCTTTCAGACGGACATAATACTTTTAAGGTATTTCAAAATATGTACCTTAAGTTGGGCTCTAATATGTAAATATATGACAAGATTTGTCAAAATTTAGTGAAGGAGGCACCTACTTACTATCTTTGGTAACCAGGTGATTTACTGAGACCTTCCAACAGGATTTTGAAGCTTAACTGGAGATATCTGTATCTGTAAATGTAGCTAGGATAGCTAATGTAGAGAGAAGAATGAGGACAGAAAGAGTAGCAGTAAAATGTGTCCTAAATCTTCCTAATACTGTTTTTAATGACTGTTCTTCTATTAAAATTACATATGCAAATGTCCTGCTGGTGTGTTACAAAGCCTTATTGCTGTTCACTCAGAATGACCTGTATAGTTTATTTGTTTTCCTGTGATGTTAATGTGTGGATAAAAATGGTCAATGAGTGGCCAAGCTTCACAAATGATATTTTTTCAATCATAACGCAAACTCACATCAGTATTTCCATATAGTGCTATGTGATCTGGTCTTTTTCTTAGGTACTAAACAAAGATAAAGATAACAGCACAAACTCAATTAAAAAAAGAGAGCCACCACAACATATTATTTAGGAAAAAAATTTTGATGCAGTTCCCCTCATTACTAATGTTGCCAGAGGAATCAGGGGTTTTTTACCGCAGTTAAACAGAAAGAATAAAAATGCTCACTAGTATCTTCTCTGACTTTCAGGGATTGAAGTCCTGTATGCCGGGTTTGTTATGGATGTGCTAAGAAACAACACCTTAACTCTGCCAACTCTTCATCTTCCTGACAATACCTGTGTACACTGCCTCTTTTATGTTTGCAAGTTGTATTGACATATCATACTTATGTATAGATAGTGGACAGGGACAGGGCATTGGGAAACATGGGAAATAAACACAGGACATGCACTATTATAGGGTTACAAAAAGAACTATAGTGTTACAGAAACATCACGGATTCATAATCACTCCCTGGACATGGGTGCTGAAAGGGAGCTGGTATTCAGAAAAAGTGGAAATAATGGTAAAAGCAGTGTGTGTGAATGGAATGAGAGCAGGATGTTTCAGAAAGAGTTCCCTGATAAAACAAATTCTGTTTGCATACAAAATCACTTTGGGAAAGATAGTGGGTAGTTGTCAGAGTCTGCTGTAGAATTCCAGAGTTAAATTTGGATATGGATAGAGATGTTCAAACCATTATTACATGGAGAAATTCTGCACAGAATTGTCTCATTATGGCAGCCTCTGATTTGTCAGATATAGACTGGAGAACGAGTGCTGCTGAAGGCAGCCTAGATATTCTGGAGTGTGACAACTGACAGCTTTTCTGAGAGAAAGCAGAGAGGCTTCTTTCTAAACTTAGTTACGGAAAGTATTGAGGTTGTTAGAGGACAGCTAATTGTGAAAAATAGCATCCGATCACATGAATGTTGGTTTAATTTAAATAAAATGGAGGGATAAACAAAAATAGATCCATTAGTAAACCTAACAGAATTTTAGAGAAAGGAGTGAAGGCAGCAGAAGTTAATTGTTCTGGGACTTCTCTTTGGGGGAGACCTGGATTTTCTCTAAGGCAAAGCACAGAAGGATTTCTGAAGCTTTTAAACACTGAAAACCAAAAAACTTCTGGAAAAAAGCCTCTGAACCTAGCTGTATGCAAACCTACCTCAAAAATGGTGCTTGGATGGAAATGAAAAATGGATGACGAGCAATAAAGGTTGTGCCTTATAGGAAAATTTTCCGTAAGGGCTCTTGAAACAAGGGCTCAAAGACAGAGCCAGCTGATAGGAAATGAGAACAGAAAGGAAATCTGCAATACTGTAGATGGAAACAAAACCCAAAGCTCCTTGTTTTCACTCAGTGCAACCAAAACCTCTCTGTTTCAGGATTCAAAACAAGCTGATGTATGAAATTGTGCCGTTGTTGAGAAACATCTTGAGTATCTCTACTCAGAACTGGTGCCATGTGACTGGGAAGGAGGCATTTCACAAGCACTTGGCTGAAACAGGACTAAAATGTAGGCTTCAATACAACACAAATCTTTAGAGCAGCTTTTAGAGCAATAACTAACTGAAAACAAAGGTAAACATAGAACCATAGGATGGCTTGGGTTGGAAAAGACCTTAAAGATCATCTAGTTCCAACCCCTTGGCCATGGGCAAGGACAGCTTTCACTACATCAGTTTCCTCAAAGCCCTGTCCATCCTGGCCTTGAAACATAAAAGAATATGAAAAATAATGGATACCTAAAAAACCAAGATCATTAGAAAGCCACAGAGTCTCTAGACAGCTCTAGATCTTTCTTTTACAACCCCTTTCTCAACAAGTAAAATGCTGCAGATCTAATCTATCTAAACTTTGCCAATATGGTGACTACAAGGCTAATGGGAAAGTACTGGTGAAGCTTGGGAAGTTAGGGAATAGTAGAAGATAAATAAGGCAGGTAAAGAAACAAGTTAAAGAAAGATACTACAGATTATGCTGAAATGCTATTAAAGAACTCTTGGGGTGAAGTAGAATTGCTGTTACCTTTTCCAATACTGATTACACTTGGAACCAATCTTGTCTGAATACTTCTCTTAATGACCTTGGTTTAAAACGTAATGTACTAGTAAGTTTTGTCAGTGTAGGAACGGAGAGTGATATGTGGAAAAATGAGGGGCACCTTGCAGGTGGAAAAGTAGAAAAGAGATGAAATTTCATTACATGCATTTAGTTGCTAATATATTTTTTAATGTAATTGAAGCCTCATTGGAGTGACATGACATCAGAAGAGCCTGTGTATTTTAAAGGATCATGAAATAACTAGGATTAACTAGTGCAATACTTGAGTGAACAGGGAATTACAATCCTAAATCATACTTAGAGAAATATTGCCATGAGAAATATGGGAGCTCTGGATAAACGTCATCTGGAGTGTCCTGTGCAGTCTTGGTCATCTATAGACACCAAAGATGAATTCAGACTGGGACCAATGAAGAAAAAGTCTATGAAGAGAATACAGAACCTCTCATGAGATCAGAGAATGCACAGCAGGAGGAATGACTCTTAGTTTCCCAGCGAAGTATCTCTTATTCCCTAATCCCATTTGTCAGTCGCAATAGTCCCACCAGGCAGCGGAAAGCAGTGCACTTCCTTCTCTGCAAGGATGCATATTTGGGCTGACTGGTGGCTGGTGCATAATAAAAATAATATTGGCTGAAGTCTGCCTGCTTTTCCCTTTAGTGGAGGCTCTCCTATTATTATTATTCTTTTTCCTTTGGTATTGACTGCTTTTTTTCACAACATTTAAAGAAACGTAATCATCTTTGAGATGTTGGCTGTTCTCTTATACTTGATTGAAGTAGTGCAATGGATCAGAAGTTCTTAAAAGTCAGGACTGAAGGACAGAAATGGGCTACATAATTGTATGAACCCCCTTTCCTTAGGGAATGTGTGTAAAAACAGAGATGACACAAGAATGAATAGGGACAGACTGCTGATGAAGTTAAAAAGTCAGGACAGGCATCAGCAGGTCTCTATCAATAAGAGAATTAAACTTTCAACTGGTATATGAGATGCAAAGGGTATAACTAGTTTTAAGATTGTAATCAGGTTATGAAGTGGATTACATGACATGATTGCCTTCCGGAAGTCCTCTCCTGTACTATCAGAAACAAGGGTATGCTAATATGATGGCTCCATCCTAATGAGCACAAGATAACATTTTAAAATTTGCAAAAGGACCTACAGATCAGTTTAACAGTCATTTGCAAAAACCACATTTACTCCATAGTACATCATGCTTGTTCCTCCTTGTCACTGAAAATCTGTTTTGCCAAGTTGAAGGCAGAATCTGTAAGCATAGGTTGCTCTGTTTTAGTTCCTCTCTGGAACGGCTGGGTGCTGGACTGCAGTGGTGCAGAACCTTGACAATACAAAGAAAAGTAATGGCAGCTTGCCCAGAACTCAAGTGCTGCACCTTATTTCCATACAAATATACATTGAATTGTATAAAATATTGCATCAGAATTCTCTTTATTTATTTATTTATTTAAAGAGCTCTTCAAATGCAGGCAGCATTTTACAGAGCAATCCAAAATTGCTGTGAAGGTAATAAAAAAGAAAAGCCATGCAAAAGCATAACATTGTCCTCACAAAAAAATTGTAAAGACTTAAATGATTTTCAGTTTACTGTGCTGATATGAAAAGAGTCTGAATTCCTGATGCACAACGTTGAGCTTTGCCAGAGGATTTTTTTAATGAACTAGCTAACAACATCATTTCCTTCTGCCAGATAAAGTTAGGACCTATCAGCCATGTCATAAACTGCTATCAAGTCTCTGAGCTTCTTCTTCAGCTCAGGCAGGCGCAGCAATTTGTTTGAAGTAGAAGGACTGGATAATGATGCTTGTTGGCACTGTGAACGTTTGTACACTGGCTGCGGTGTCAGCATATGAACAGTGTAGGAGTTTCCAAGAGAGTCGGTAGAAAGTATGAAAAGGGTTGGCCAGGGAGATTTCCTGGAAATGCATTTTCAGCAGAATCCAGTAGCTCTATGGTGTGTGGTGACTTCAATGAAACTTGATGAATTTATAAACTGGTTTGAACTTTTCATTTTGCTTCTGCACTACTGTCAGTGCCCATTAAGAAATGCAGCTTTATATGATATAAACTTTGATTAGACTTTGATTAAACTTTGATAGAGACTTTGATTAATAGCACTGTATGGAGAAGCCAGAACAAACTCTCCCAGGGGCTGATGAAGAAAAAATTGTCAATGCAGTAAACAGGAGTGAGAAGCTAATCTATAATTTAAGCAATGTGTTAATTAATACAGTATAAATAATGAAATCTCTGGTAAATCCACAGAGTAATCTTGTCTATCTGCTTATCTAGGTGTAGTTAGAACGCCATGGCCTTGAATAAGAAAACAGTTTCTGTATGATAACGGATGGGAGTCTCTTTCCAATCAGATGGTCAGCAGGATATTTTGCTTGCTGGTGTTTACTCATTTTAAGATGGGAAGTCTTTCTAAAATCAAATGGCATAGTGGGAAAGCTGAAGAAAGCAAAAGGAGGGTGCCAAGGGAGGACTGCTAGTCTGTGGGCAGGATTCCAAGATGAGGCGCCACGTAAAGGCACAGCTCTGACCTGATGCCCTCCTGTGTCCCTCCTGGCCTCCCCAGGCCTCACCCGTCATGTGACATCTCCCTGTCCCAGAGAGGACAGATATGCTCAGAGCAAAGACAGGAGAAACAGACTCCCATGAGGAAAAGACCAAGAAATTACTTATTTCAACACACATCAGTCTTCTAGAGAGTAGATATTTCTTCAAGCCCAAAGGAATCACCAGAGTGAAAAAGGTGGAGGTAATAGGGGCATTAGCACAGCTCCAGTTTAGTCCACCATCAAACCAAAGTTGTTTGTTTTCTTGAGGAGTTAGCACCTAGAAGTCATCAGCTTCCCCCATAAGTAATGTCACTCCTTCCACTCAGGTGGGACCTGGCTGCTGGTTGTAGGCATAATAAGTGCAAACATTGCCTCTAAATGTGCCAGTTTTGAATCTTAAAGAAGAATCAGATTTTTAGATAATAATTTAGCTACTGTTTGACTAATGCTCAGATATCTTTGGATGAGGATGCAGAAGAGAGATGCCACTCCATGATGACTGTTGATGGCCTCTCACACAGGCCATGTTCTGCTGCAGCATCACAATACTGTGGTACACAACTCTTGCTAGAAGCTTACACTGCAATTTTTTAATTCATGCTTGGGGAGCCCAGGCTAAAGTGCTAAAGGATCCCTGTGGTGTACCCTCTGGACTTTTGAAGGGATCCCCAGTGCAGCGAATGGGAGATTGAGAAGCAAGGTTTGGCACACATTGAACAATATTTTTCTTGATCTCCATAAGGATGGATGTACATGTCTGTACATATTTCTTACCTTGATTAGCAGGGCTTAGTTACTGAAATAAGAAATAATCCTAACCAAGCCAACATCCGTTACCAAACGTGGAATCTTCAGTCACACTGACAGCATTCTCCTGTTGGGAATGATGCTATTTTGTTGCATTTGGAATTGAAAATATAGAATTCATCAATAAAAATACCTAAAAGTTTTTCCTGCAGTCATTAATGGATTAATATTAGAAATACCCTGCTTATAGACCATTCATTTCCCATGCCAAATTTGTGGTATGTGAAAGTCATAGACTTTTAAGAACATGGACCAGTCACTTAACAATTCTCATAATAACTTTCTCCTGCGGGACAGAGAACTAGAACAACAACCATAAAAACCAAGTAGCATCCCCCAAGCCAAGAAAATCAATCAAACACCCGGTTTATTGATCCATGTTAGAAATCTCTCTAACAGGCTCAGTGAGTGGACAGCTAGCTGAAGCAGATACCTTATGGCCGGGCCTTTCAAAACACCCAGTTGTAGTATGATACCACTGAGAGAAATTATGCTCTTCTTATGCAGCCTCACAGCTAATCCACCATCCTATGGTGCCATGCATTATCCTTAACATTTCTTTAAGAAAGGAGAGAGAACAGAGAAAGGATTTTCACAGCTGGCAATATACTAAAACATATTAGCTTTTATCATGAGAGTGTAATGCTACCACTCTTTAAGAAAATACTACAACTCTGTTTAATTTTCTTGGTTTTTTTTAAATGGATCCTTTTCTCTGTGGAAGTTTGAAGAAAATGGGGGAAGAAGCATAAGTAAATATCTTCAACCTTCTCAGCTGAAATCCATAATTATAGTTTTATTACTTTCTGGTTTCTGATACACAGGTTTCACAGAGCTGATTGCAGGCTCCAGGAACCATTTTTGCCTTTTAAATTGAAGCATTTCAGGTCTTCTCCAATTAACAACCACTTGCAGAGTGTATCACAGGCTTAGTGCCTACTCACCAGGCACATTTCTCAGAGACAGATCTGTTATTGCACTGAAATGAGGGCGAGAGGCATTCTGTATTAATAGTTTATGAAGATAGCTAAATTACAGCTGACCATACAGTATTCTGTCTATGTTCTTCTCCTAAGTTTCTCTCTGGACTCACTTTTTCTGGAGAGATAAATCTTCTTGAAGTGATAATGCCTTCTCCTGAATGCTAATAGCTTGAACTTGGTGTGGGACACCATCATTTTGAGAAATAGCTGTAGGAAGTGCTTAGGCCAACTTCCTCATACAGCGCACCAACTAATTAAAACAGAAACTTTGGTTTTCTTTTCCCCTTAAGGTGGCAGAGTTTTAGATCTAAAGAAACAAAAACACAGGAAGAAGGACAGCCCTTTATTAGATGACAGTTCAGTACTGGGTAAAGAAAAAGGCTCTGATTTATCCACAGGAAACTGACCAGAATCAAGATGTTCACACAGTTACCCACTTTGTGCCCAGTCCTTTTTCACCTGATCAGACTCACTGCATGTTACTCATAATAAGCTAACCAGACCCCAGATTTTCTCGGAGCAAGGTGCAGTCACACTTTATCTTGTACAGTGGCAAGCACATGAGCTGTTTCTTAAAAAAAAATGACAAAAATGCTGCATTTCCTTCCTTCCTCTGTCCCTCTGATTCTCCCCTCCTCCCTTCACTCCTGCCTGCCTCATGACATTTTTGTCACCTTCTGGATCCCAAGGTTTCATTCACTTCATTCCCTTGCTAAAAATTTCTGTCCAGGTGCAGCCATGAGGCGAAACAATGGTGCAATACAAGAGGACAGCTGTCAGGTAACCAAAAGTAGCATTAAAAAAGCCGTAATGAATGAGATATCCTAATATCTGTATCACCAACTGACAAAACCGTATGGCAGGACATATGTATGCATTTACCATTTTGAAGTAACCACACTTGCTGAAAGCATCAACACTGGAAGGAAATCCAGAGTGTGAAGGAATGAGCACTGCTCAGGAGATGACTTGTATTATTTCAGATAACCATGGCTGAGAACCGATGTGCGTACACATTGGCATTTTCTTCACAGAATTGCTGTTATCTTCTGTGCTGTCTTCCGTTTTGCATAATGCCATATGAACCTCATTACTGCAGTTTGCAGGGTTTTGAACATTCACAGAAAAAAGGCAAAGGGAGAAGAGCAACAGTTTGATTGATGTAATTTTCACATTGGCCCAGTGGATAATCAGAAGAACTTTCTATCACAATGACATGCAGAAAGCAAAACATTATAAATCCTACCCACAACACAGGGCCTTTAAGAAAGGCTAAAAAACCCTCTAATAACATAGTCTTTCTTGACAGACTTGTTGTTAACAGCTAAATAGCAGCTAGAAGGCAAGATCTGCTCTTATGGCAGGACTACAAGGCACACAGCAGTCTGAAAGAAGGATAAATATGTATGTGTGGAAATTACATCTTCCAGAAATTACAAAAAATAAATAGATTAAATGAACCCCTACCTTGGAGAGCCTGGAGTGTACGAGTCTGTACAACAATACAGAGTTGCAGGACCAGCTGTGGTGCACTTTCCAGAAACGTGGCAAGCAAATGCAGCATACTCACATCTGCATACTCATACACCATTTTCCAATAAAACCGCCATCTGTCATTCTCTCCACTCTGTCGACTCCGGATACCCAAGTACATCGTGTGAAAATACCTAGAAATGAAAGAGAGTGGTTATAGAAACGCAGAATGATATTTTACAGGTTGTACTTCTGCTTGAAAATAACATTTTGTTCAATGTACTTCAAAATAATGAACATGTATTTTAAAAGATTGTTGTATTTCTATTTATAATAGTTGATGTGATAAGAGTAAACTAAACTGAAGACAAGACAAGCCTTCATAAAGCCATTAAAAAAGCTTAGCACCGTCTTATTTGTTAAATAGCATTCCTTCAAAGGACCCAGTTTTGTGATTTGAAATGTAAATGTGGTATCTTGATTGTATGGCCTTCCTCAGAGGTTTTTCAAATAATGAGGGGAACAAAGCTGACTCTTTAGTGAGAACCTGCAAAGAACTAACCTCCTGCATGGCTGTATGAGGACTTGGAGGACCACCTGCACTGCAAGTCTGGGTGGTCTTATGCTGGAGCCCTGCTACAGCTGAGCTCATTGTCCTGCTTTTCCACCCGTCTAATGCATTGAGTATCATATTTTAGATACTGTCAAATAGATAGTGGTTTTTTCCTCATCATTGGATTATTTTAGGAGGAGAGAAGACATAGCCGTGAGTTCCTATTTTAGGAGGCATGGAGATCTGTCTGTGGGTTCCCTTGGTGATCAGAAATGACTCACTACGACAGCTCCCATGCAGCAGTAGCAGTAAGAAGCAGCAGGAGCCAGGAACCCAACAGGCTGCTCCTAGTAGCATCCAGCAGACAAATGGAGCAATAGCCAAAGCATGTGTCAGCCCTGGTGGCCTGCACAAGCAGTGGGAAAAACACACAGCAAACAGCCCATTAAGTAGATTTTGGTGGGTGCAGGAATAATGAGTGGTTTTAGGAAGCAAGGGATGTCTTCTGAAGGCCAGAAGCCAGCTGCTGTGATGCCTGCAGTGATCCCTGCAGAGCTTGCAGCAGCCTCCCATGACACACCTGAGTCACACCACAGCGATCGCTCTGGGTGGCCTCTGATCCACTCTGTTATCCTGATCTGCTCTCTGTTATTCTGTGTCAGAAAGGCTCCCACATTGTTCCTACAATTTTTGTTCCAAACTAAGTAAGGCTGGCTGAGAAAAAACCAACCCAGTCTCACTTAATGAAAACTTGCGAAGATTAAGGTATTGTCTTGTGTCCTACTGTCAGGGTGCCTTGTGTCCTACTGCAATGCTCTGGTGGGCTATTAACTGATGTGGATCTTTGTTTCTCTGTTTCTTGAAGTATCTTTCATATCCTGTTCCTGACAGCATTTTCTTATGGTATTTTTAATATGTTTTCACAGCAACTTTTTAAAGTGAGATCATATTTTATAATTAGAAAAATTTTAGTAAATTTTAACCACTTTCAATATGAATTGTTTTAATTGGTGAAGAGAAAGTATTTCAGTATTTCTTCTTTTCACAAGTTCTTGTCTTAAAACCCTTTTCATAACTGGTGGAGCATGGTGAATTGTGGAACATCTTTTTACGTAAGTTGCATGTACTCTGTTCAGCTGTAACTCTGGAGTTACAGAAGATGAGAAGACTTTTGGCCTCTGACTGGCAGAAAGCCCAAGACTGGGTTGCCCCTTTGAAGAATGACACTTGTGCCTGTACCCAATGAACCCTTGTACCCAACACACACCCTACTGCAGAGCAACAGCTTTATTCAGGAATATGCACCAAACAGAACCAGGGAGTAGCACAGAGAAATGGCTGAGAGGACAGATCTGAGCCTGTAGCATTTCTCTTGACAGTGCACATCACAGCAATATAAAAGAAAAACACATTAAACTCACATTTAAGTTAAAATCACACCAGGTGGCTTTGAATTTTATCAAAGTCCCACTTGGGAGTGAAGCAGCAATGAGCTGCTCAGCGATTGAGACCACAGAGGTACAGTAAACAAGACACCAACTGTAACTCTCATGCAAAACACTGAGCAGGTCTGGATGGGTCAGAGTGTGATGGCATAACTGGGGCTCTCTGGTGTCCTTGGGGTTAGGTAAAGTGAAATGGCCTGCTGCCCAGATCTGAAAGCCACTGATCTGGAAAGGCATCTTTTGCTGCACAGTTCTGTTAATGGGGTCCATTGGACCTACAGGTTCTCAGTCACAATCCATTTAATTGTTCCTAGACCTCTCATTAAAGTCCTGCAGCACAACAGGGACAGGCAAGGCTTGTATTTCTTTCTGCAGTTTATTTTTTGGATGTGGTTTGTTTGTCCTACCTAACATGTACTCCCAAGGGGCACACCTTGAAATATTGCACACAGTGGGAGCAGACAGCATCTTCAGCATCCTTCTTTTGAGATATCACTAACCCTTGCTATAAACTACTAAAGTAGCTGTGGCTGCTAAAAGTTGTGCCAGGAGGCTCTAGCTCTGCCAGTGGAGCCATCTGCAACTTCAACTCTACAGCATTTGTACAAAAAACACTTTTCCTTTTACGAAAATGACATACTGTGGCAGGTGAGGACCCCTAGGGTTCTTTACCTGTTCTGCGGAGTGGTTGTGCATGGCAAATATGTTGTGATTAATGAACTCATATTTCCTCTCCCATTGCACTTTATTGTGAAACACTGGCAGTGAGTTATTGGGGACTGGGAAATCATTGCTCTTTGTCTACTTAGCTCTCTGCAATTTAAAAACAAGAGGTAGAGGAGGAAGATACTTTCTGTTTTTACACACTGGGGACCAAATTTCAGCCCAGGGTGGTATTTTTTTCTGTCCTTTCAATTTTGGCCAAATTAATTGCAGGCTGAAATGAGCATTTACACACATAATTACTGTCACTGATTTATAGGCACAATCAGGTGATTAGACAGCTAAACATTCTGATTTGCATCCACAATTAATTGACCAGCAATTGAAGTTAGGTGTGCAAATTAGCAGTTATTAAAATTAAAAGATGGTCTCATAAAATGATTCGTATATCTAAGACACTTTTTTTCTGATAGTAAAATAGAAGGAAAAGTGGGAAAAAGTGCCTTGTTGTAATGGCTTCCAAATATAGCTTAACACTGCAGTAATGACACATTCCATTTTATATATATATATACGCATTATGTAATTCTACTTTAGACACACTCACTGGAGTCCTATTGTCAGCAAATGCCATACAGACATACTCAGAGGTAGTCCCCGATTTGAAGGGTTTTTATATTTTGGTTTGCTGGTATTGTTTTGGCGGAAATTTGCATTTTTATGTGAGTCCAGGTTGTGACTCTTATATACAGTTATTCCAGAAAGACATAGGAAGACGTAGTAAAGAATTCTGCATTGGAAAATGTCTTAGGTTTATTGTGGGGTAAACTGCTGTCAGTGAACCTGAAAGAGCAGATGTGAAAGTTATTATTTTGGTTGTGATTGCATTCAGTCAACGACAGTCTTCTGCAGGTGTTTTACAAATATACAAAAACTGCCTATCCATGTCCCCAAAGAGTATTTAGTTGACATGAAAAGAGATGACAAGGAGTGAAGAATTGAGAGTTAGAGCACCTGATAGAAAAGGGAAGAGAAGAAGGAATGGAAGGTGTGGTAACAATACTGCCATCTAGTAAAGTAACTACTTCATCTAATAAACCAAGATAGTCCATTAAAGTTTCTTACTTCCCTAGAAGAGTAAAACCAAATAAAACCCCACCACTCCACGCACCCCACAGAAAGACCCTACAACTTCACAGTTGTCTTGTTTGTGGAGAAAAGCTTAGCTGTAACTGTGTTCCTTAGAGATTTTGCAGTTAGAAGACTATGAAACCTCTCCTATGATGTCAGGCTGAGAAAGTTAAAGTTGTTCAGCTTGGGGAAGAGAAGGCTCCAGCAGAGACCTTATTGTGGCCTTCCAGTACCTGAAGGAGGCCTACAAGAAAGCTGGAGAGGGACTTCTTACAAGAGCATGTAGCGATAGGACAAGAAGTTATAGCTTCAAACTGCAAGAGGGTAGGTTTAAATTAGGTATAAGGAAGACATTCTTCATTGTAAGGGTGGTGAAACTGTGTAAGAGGTTGCCCGGAGAAGTTGTCTCCCCATGTAAGATGGGGATGTCAGATGTCCCCATGTCAGATGTCTCCCCATCCCTGAAAGTTTTCAAGACCAGACTGGATAGGGCTTTGAGCAACCTGGTCTGGTGGAAGGTGTCCCTGCCCATGGCAGGGGACTGGAACTGGGTGATCCTTAAGGTCCCTTCCAACCCAAACCATTCTTTCAGTCTGTGATTCTATGAAATTTACTATGAAAAAGCAATATCAAAACCTTATTATTTTAAAATTATTCTTTTTACTCTCTCTTTTTTT